>JAMPIT010000498.1:0-353269 GCA_026261815.1 Monarcha castaneiventris obscurior | reverse complement strand
GTGAGGCGCGGTGTGAAAACTCCACAACCTGTTGAAGTTGTAAAGTAGGTACGTATTGTATTCAGCGCTGGACGCAGGGGGAAAGCATCCTTCCAAATCCTGCGTACCTTTTACAGATTCTAACCTCCTATTTTTCTACAAAAAGCATGCATACTCTATAACTCCTATACGTACTTATTACCTGTCCCCGCCTGCTCTCCGCTTGGTATGTAAATCAGTTGCGGTTGCGCAGTCTGTCCCTTTTATTGAGTCGGTGGTCTTAAATTGAGTCTGAGGGCTTGAAGAGATGAAGTAAGAGAGGTCTACCTCTTACGAATTTTGGACCCCATGAGTTTTACACATGCGTATTCTCTCTTTGCCGTGATGTTCCCTCCAGTTTTACAAAGGGACCTCTCTCAGTTCTGCAAGCTCAGCAACATTTTAATAGGTACCAGGTGTCCTTCGAAGGGCCCCTTATCTCTTCAGCCTTCTCTCAGACCTTGGAGATTAGGATAATGAATTCCATATTGTCTCAGCTACTCTAAGTTCCCTTTAACTCTTAAATCCCCATATTGTCTCAGCTACTCAGTCCCCTTTAACTCGTAAATCCCCTGTTTCACGACGCTGAAAGGGGCCGGCGACTGCTCGAGCTGGGCTCGGGCAGCGGGAGCATCAAAGCCAAGGCGCTGCGGCCTTGTTTTCCCCCAGAGCAGGATTTCCCATTGCCGAGCCCTGGGCGCATGGAGGAGGAGGAGGAGGCCGCGAGGAAGAGGAAGATGGCCCGGGAGCCGCAGGCAGGTGAGCAGGAAGTCAGCGGCCCTTTCCCCTGTGCCGTGCTCCGTGTCCCAGCCCAGCATCGCCCCCGGCTGCAGGACAAGCCCGCTGCCGACGCCGTCCTGCCGGGGCCGGACTGGGGGGATCTCCTTGCCCTTGGCTGTGGCACGGAGGCAAATGCCATCCTCTCCTTGTCCTTCCTGCCCCAGACAAGGAGCTGAGCACGGAGCCCAGGGAGGACAAATCCCCGCGGCAGAACCTGGTGGCAGAGGCCGTTCTGAGCGGCTCCACGGCGCAGGAATGCAACAGGGAGGAAAAGGCCCGGAGATCCCGCACGAGGAGGGGCTGCAAAGGCAGCCCAAGGAGCTCCAAGGAGGAAGGGCCCTCGCTGGGCCGGGAAGGCGGCCGGAGATGCGGCCGGAGCTCGGAGCTGGGGGTCCATGAGCAGCTTCACGATGGGGAGAAACCCTACAAATGCTCGGAATGTGGGAAGGGTTTCCGCTTTTGCTCCAGCCTCCTCGCCCACCATCGGGTGCACACGGGGGAGCGGCCGTATGAGTGTGGGGAATGTGGGAAGACGTACACCCATGGCTCCCACCTCCTCTACCACCAGCGGGTGCACACGGGGGAACGGCCATGTAAGTGCTTGGAATGTGGGAAGAGCTTCAGAGACAAATCCCACCTGCTCTGGCACCAGAAGATCCACACTGGGGAACGGCCCTACAACTGTGGGGAATGTGGGAAGAGCTTCAGAGACAGCTCCGGCCTCATCACCCACCGGCGTGTGCACACCGGGGAACGGCCCTACACGTGCTTGGAATGTGGCAAGAGGTTCAGCATTAGGTCCAATCTCATCTCCCACCAGAAAATCCACACTGGGGAACGGTCCTATGAGTGTTCTGAGTGTGGGAAAAAGTCTCGGAGCAGTTCGGATCTCCTCAAACACCAGCGCACACACACAGAGGAGAGGCCCTTCCGCTGCCCTGACTGTGGGAAGGGCTTCAAACGCAACTTCAGCCTTCTCACCCACAGGCGCATCCACACAGGGGAGAGGCCCCACAAGTGTCCTGAGTGTGGGAAGAGCTTCTCCAGGAGCTCAGCCTTGACCAGACACCAACAGAGCCACCGGTAAGGGAAGCCCTGCGAGTGCCCCAACTGCAGGAAGAGCTTTATGCGCTGCTCCAACTCCATCACCCACTGGAGGACCCACGTTTGGCAGACACCCAGTGGCCACATTCCCAGTGGTCCATGTTGGGAAGACACCTGGCTGGTGCTCTCCACATCCTCCTGGCTCCTCACAGGCACCTAGATGAACGCTGGGGCAGGAACATTCGTCAGGATGGAGACTAACATCAGAAATTCATAGGGAAGAGGAGATTTGTTGACTTTAAACTCCAAAAAGTCTCACCTGCTCTGTCCAGTCACTTCTTCTGATAGCATCAAGCAGCACTGGATGATCTTGGACCCTCCTGTGGCACAGCACAGCTGCTTTTGGGGTGTCAGCACCTGTCCAGAGCACCTGGGAGCACCCCCAGCTGGGAGTCACGGGAACTTGGGTGAGCAGGGAGCGTGGGAAGAGAGGGGGGCAATGGGAAATGTGGGCAGGAGGGAGAAAAAGAGGGGTGGGATCCCCAAATCGAGTGGGAGGGGAGTGGGACCCCCCCAAACCAAGATCGGGGGATGGGAGCTGCGGATTCAGGGCACGATGGGAAAGGTGGGGGAGAGGGGGGAAAAGAGAGGGCTTTGGACCCTCAAAGCGAGTGGGAAAGGGCTGAGACCCCAAAACTCAGCAGCGCCATGAGGTGCACTTGCAAACAGGCTGTGGGGGTGATAGCATAGGGTTAAAATGTTTCTAAAAATCATGGTAGCTAAAGTAGGCCTTGGGAACGGGAGTGGGCATTGTCTTTGCTAAAATCATGTGAACCTGCACCTGTGTACCCACCCTTATGGTAGATGATAAATGCGGATTGCTTAGTAATTAAATATAATTAAAAATAATTGTTTAATCGCAACAAGAATCATGAGAAAGGAACAACAATCATGAGAAATGTTGTGAGAAGGGGGCTTAAAACTCATGCTCGGGTGAAATCAATATACACGATAGAACAATATTAAGTTAATGATTAACATATGATTATATAACAGTTATGTAAGGAAAGGGTATAAAATGTATCCATCTCGAGTCCATGTTGGAGTCAGATTTGGATCTGTACCCCTGATTCCCAGAGCTCTTCAATGAAAGCACCTGCATATAATCATACAGTGATTATGTGTTTCTACGCTAACAGGGGGAGCAGAGGTTGTGGGGACCGTGGGAAGGAGGTGAGAGAGGGAGGAGAAGGAGTGGAACAGTGGGCAGGGGCACCTCATGGGGATCCTGTAGCAGGAGGCTCTGTCTGGAATGGGTTCAACCAACTTCAACACTGCCCTGTTTGCAAAGTTCCCCGTGGGAAATGCAGAAGGGGGGTCATGCTGCTTTTGGGGTGAATAATGCTGAAACCAGCCTGTCTCCTTGTCATGATCCGCTAATACAAGCGGGAGTGGTGATGGTTTGTTTACTGATCTCAGAGTGCAAAAGACACAAAGGGGATTTCAGTTTTAATCAAACAGTGCACTTTTATTGAGTGCCAACAACACAATTATGCGATAGAGGGGAGAGAGAAAGAGATATAAAGAAGCAAAGTAGTGAGGGGTGGGGGGGGAATAGCTACCAACAGACGAGACGAAGTCCTTGTGGTCCTCTGCCAATAGATTCGCCGGCGTCCGTGGGGAGATCTCGTCGGGATTAATTCAGAAAGTCCCTTTATAGTCTTTTCGAAAGCAGGGGGCAACTGGCCAGGAGGTGAGGAAATCTACAACTATTGTTGTGAGGCCCGTTGTTGTACAGGACAGGTTATTCCTTCTCGCTTCAGTGCAGTCCTTCCCGCCTGGGCAGCAAGAACAGCACACCACGACCTCAGGAATGCGTACCAGCGGGCGCACCTGCAGGCAAGACTGGGCAAACATCCCACCTCAGCTAGGCCAGGACTCCTGTGCAAGAGTCCTTTTCAGTCTCTGTCCTAGTTGATGATCGTGAGGCAGATGAGGGATCTTCGGACCGTCTCTTACACTCCTCCATCCCAAAATTCAGCATCCTGAGAGGGAGCTGAAGCTGTGGCAGAGCTGGAAAAATCCCTGGAGAAAGGAACAACCAAGCAAGTGACACCAATGAGAGCTTCTGCAGAGCTGCTGAGCTGGCACAGCCTGGGCACATCTGACTGACAGGGCAGCACTTCAGACTAGAAAAGCCCTGTCCCAAATTTTAACAGCAGTGTCCTGACATTTCCCTTCTTGGGGAGTGTGGAGGTTCTTGCCTGGAGTGGGAATGCCCCTCAAGGTCACTCCTTGAGGCTGAGCCAAAGAGATTTGGCCACAGTCATTGGTCTGGGGGAGTGACAGCAATGTCTACTTAATAATTTGGTTTGCTTTAATACAATTGCTTCAATATTGCTTCACAGTACACTGTATTATAATAGTTGTTATAGCTCCTATAGTGTGTAGTAAATAATTCTCATTAAGATCTTTATGTCTAGTCATTATCATATATATTTATATAAATATATCTGGTTTGTTGTCCCTAACCCTGTGGGACAAAGTTATATAAAGGTTCAATTACACCTCTATAATCCCTTACACATCAATTCTTGACAAGTCTGGAGTTGGGATTGCATCCAGCTGCTCCCAGGCTCCTCTTGGAGGAGTTTAGAAAGCCTGGAGGGTTCTGGTGGGTTTGGGGGCCTATGGGGCATGTTGGGGATCCTTTCTGCACCTTGTGACTCAACAAGATGTTCTGTGTTAAACTTGGTCTGAAGTTCCCACTCTGCCCACGACAGGAGCCCCTGTGAGTGTCTGACACCCCTGCTCTTCAGCAGCCTGGGGACTCTTGGAATGTCACTGCAGAACCCCTGTGAGTGTCTGTGATAGACTGGCTCCTTAGCACGTAGAGACACCTCTGTTGTCACCACAGAGCCACTGTGACTGCCTGTAACTCCATGATTCCGTAACAGATTAAAGAGCTCTCAAGTACCATGGAGACCCCACGACTGCACGAGCTCTTCAGAAAACTGGAGATCCCTGTGGTGTCACGATGGAAGCCTGTGACCTCCCTGTTCTTTGGGTGCCTAGAGACGTCTGGGATGTCATCATGGAGCCCCTGTCATTGCTGGCGACCTCATATCACTTTAACAGCCTGGAGACCCCCAGAATGTCACCATGCAGCCCCTGTGAGTGCCTGTGACAGATCAGTGCCTTAGCAGCTTACTGTTGTTGGGAGTAACTCCATGGAGGGCCTGAAACTGGGAGGTTTCTTCTGGTCAGTGCTGAGCAGATAGCAGTTGGTGTTGGGGTCTGTTACCCGTGACAGGGAAAGATCTGAGGGCAGAGAAACAGTTGCTGTAGGGTCACTCACAGCAGCAGACATGCGGGCAGGGAGCTGTATGAAACTCCAACCAGAAATGTCGTGGGAGGGAGAACTTGGAAAGCTGCCTGTCATCCCCTGCAACGCAGACACCTTCCCCTGAGCCAGAGCCCCTGGTCTCCTCTACCACTCAGCAGAGCCTCTGCCCCCGGGGTTGCTTGGCCCAGGACAGCAGCTTCCTCTGCAGTGACAGCTCCAGCACAGCAGAGACATCTCTCCTGATGCTTGGTCATTTCCATCTGCCCAGTACGGGAGCCGAGAGCGACTGCCCCAGGATTTTGCTCCCTGGGAGGAGCAGGGCTCTGCTGGGTGAGAAGGCTTTCCTGAGTGTCTGGCTGCCTCTGCTTTCTTTGCTTCCTTCTGGAGGAGAGTCACAGAGGTTTTCTGTGTTTTTCCAGCTGGCTGTGCTGCTCTTCTTCCTGCCCTCAGGGTCCCTGGCAATAAAGTGGCGCTGTGGCACAAGGGGTGGGGCTATGGAGGGCCTGCTGACACTGCCCTGCAGAGCACTGCCCTGGAGGTGTTTCCATGGCCACAAACTGCCCAAGCCGTCTTTTAATTGGCCGGTCTTGAGACCCTGCAGTCAGTGGTCAGGCACTGAGATGCTGTGGTCAGTTACTGCAGCCATCATGGTAACACACCTGATTGTGGTGGACACGGAGTCCTGCCAGGCTTGGGCATCACTCCGGAAGAGCCCAGCTCCCCTGTAGGACCCTTGTGATGTGTGAGAGCAGCTGATCTACCCAGGCAAATCTGCATCCTCGTCCTGTCCTCTTCATCGTTCTCTCCACAGCTGTGCTGGAAAGGGGAGGTGTGCACATTGAACAGGACCCCTCTGCTCCCAGTACAGCCCAGTTCTCCCGCAGAGCAGCCTCTGTGAGTGCTCCTGCAGCTGAGAGTGGGGCGAGCCCAGAGCAGCTGGCACCGGGCTGAGGGGCAGAGCAGCGCTCTTGGGTGTGAGTGCTGGTAGAGGTTTGCACTGAGGGCAGCGGGGCAATAGGCAATTTCAGCTTTCCCAAGAACATTTCCCAGGTGGTTGGGGTGTGTGAACACTAAAACAGTGTAACACTGGCTACACCTCACATCCCGCCTTCCTCTGTGGAAAAGAGCATCTCTCTGAGCACCTCACGCTCCACTACAGGGCAGCAGAGGAACCTCTCCCGGGCCCTCCCTCCAAACTCTCGGGACTGTGGCCTTCGCCAAGTGCCATTGCTGAAAAAGGGACTGACCCTCAAGGAGCCCAAGGGGAGAGGGCCCTGCTCTGCACTGCAACTCCGCGGCACAAAGCAGAGCTGGAGCCTCAGAGCTGCGCAACACCCCCGGCAGAGAAAAGCACAATTCAGATATTTCACAGTGAGTAATGAAAGGAATGAGATAGATTTGTCTCTACAAACAAACTGTGGGTTTGCTGATAGGAAAAGATAGATGCTGAGAGATGAAAGAAGCAATGGGAAGAACCATAAATTCCACAGGAAAAGAAAAAGGAGGGTATATGTTAGAAGGGGGTCTGTATTAGGCAATTTGGGGAGTCTGTACCTCTCAAATACCTCAGCTAATGGGGAAAGAGAGAGGGAAATGCAGCCGAGAAATTAGGATAAAAAGGAGGCTGCGTCCTCTAGCAATTTGAGAGACCCCAGGGAAAATGCCCCATGGCCTCTCCCTTTATTCGAATAAAGTAACAGGACTCCTCTGTCTCCTTTTTGGACATAAACCTCTGGTGTTTGTGGATTAGTTTTCCTGACAGTAATAAAGTCTTGCTGAGGAGCTTCTCTGAATTTCTCTGTTTAGTCTTTGGCAGTTTCCATGATCATAAGAAGCAGATGTCCAACAGCAGCTCCATCAGCCACTTCCTCCTGCTGGCATTGGCAGACACGCAGCAGCTGCAGCTCCTGCACTTCTGCCTCTTGCTGGGCATCTCCCTGGCTGCCCTCCTGGGCAACGGCCTCATCATCAGCGCCGTAGCCTGCGGCCAGCACCTGCACACCCCCATGTTCTTCTTCCTGCTCAACCTGGCCCTCACCGACCTGGGCTGCATCTGCACCACTGTGCCCAAAGCCATGCACAATTCCCTCTGGGGCACCAGGCACATCTCCTACTCAGCATGTGCTGCTCAGCTCTTCATGTTTTTCATGTGAGCAGAGTATTGTCTGCTCCCCATCATGTCCTATGATGGCTCCTTGGCCACCTGCAAACTCCTGCACTACGGGACCCTCCTGGGCAGCAGAACTTGTGCCCACATGGCAGTAGCTGCCTGGGCCAGTGGCTTTCTCAATGCTTTGCTGCCCTTCGGCTCTCTGCCAAAATATTTCCACTGCCCCTGTGCCAGGGCAATGCCCTGGGCCAGTTCTTCTGTGAAATCCCCCAGATCCTCAGGCTCTCCTACTCAGACACATACCCGAGGGAAACCTGGCTTCTTGCTTTTAGTGCTTTTCCTTTTTTGAGATGTTGTTTTCATGCTTTTCTCCTCTGTGCAGATCTTCAGGGTCCCTCTCCAGAGGGGGGGTTTGGGGGGCAGGGGGCACGGGAAGTGCAGGATCTGCTCCAGGAGGAGTCTCAAGGACGCGTCGTGCCGTGGAGTCACTGCTCGTCCCAAATCCCCCATCACAGGGGCAGAATTTTCCCAGCCAAGCCTAATTGCCGGCAGCGGTCTCTCGATCTGGGCAGGGCACTGCGGCCACCCCTCTTGGGTCTCCAGGAGCTGCTGTCCCGCCCGCGGGCTCGTTCCCGGGCTGGGGGGCCAAGTCACACCCGGAGGAGAGGCATTTCCAGGGCTTAGTCCCGTTCGTGTAGAGCAGGAGTCAGGGGTTCCCCCAAAGGCCGGATCCCCAGTGGTCAGAGCAGGAGCTGGGGGTTCTCCCAAAGGCCGGATCCCCGCTCCCCCTTCAGCAAAGCTTTGCACGATTGTGACATTTTAACGAGCAAAGGCATCAGCGCTCATTGGTTACAGATGGCAGAAGTTTTGACTAATTGATATCCCAATTTGCTGGTTCTATCTCCCCCTTCCCATGCAAATTATCCCGGGGTGCAGCTCTTCCCGAGAGCCTGGGGTGTGTCCTTAGCAGGGGGGCAATGACTCGGGGGTGGATGAGTTGGTGGCCACCATCTCCCACTCCTGGAGTTTCCTTTCCCCCGAGAACTGCTCAGCCCAAGTGCTCAGAGCTGCCCATCATCGCCTGTCACCCGACAGTGACAGTGTGTGGGGAGGGGGAGATAGACCCAACCCAGACCCTTCCCACACCCCCCACCTCGGCCCAAGGGGATCCCAAAACCCCCAGGTTCCTGTCACTCCCCAGGGTCTATGTCCTTTCCCGGCGTCCCTGACCCTCGCCTGGGTCCTTGTGCAAGGCTGGCGTAACCAGGAGCCGTCCGGTCCGTGGTCAAGTTCCCAGGTGAGGGGCAAAGGGGGCGGGGGGGGCAAGTGGAGACCCCGGGGGTGCTGGGGGCAAGTGGAGACCCCGGGGGTGCTGTTGTTGCTCCCCATCCCTGTCCCGGCTGTCGCAGCTCTGCCACCACCGGGGCTCCGGCTCAGCCTTTGTGCCATCCCTGGCCCGCCCACTTCCCCTCGCATTCCGGGAAACAGCGGCCCTGGCAGGAATAAATCGGAACGTGGGGACTTCACGGGTGCAGGAGAGCCCGATCCGGGCGGGATGGGCCCGGCCGGGGCTGAGCGGGACACGGGGAGCGGTGGGGGAAAGGCGGGTTTCAGCAGCCATGGGAATGACCCATTCCCTGGGGAAACATTCCCTGCAGACAACGGAAGCCGCGGGAAAACCCATCCGTAAGCACCGGCCAAGAACCCGCGCTCCCGGCAGCCCCGAAGCTCCGGACAGCGCAGCTTTTCCACAGGGATTTCCACGCCACAGGGGAGTTTTTGAGTCTTTATTTCCCCGATTGGAATGATGGGGCTGGGGGTTTGCGGCGGGGCAGGACCACCGCCAGGGACTGCGGGAGATCCCCGGGATGCTGGGAATTGCGGGATGCAGCTGGATGTCCTGGAGCTGCGGGAATTCCTGGACACCTTCAAACTGGTTTGAACCTGGTGCTGCTTTTGGTCCCGACCTTCAGCAGGTCCTGACACAGCCCAGGGGGACAGGGCTGCTCCGGGTGACACCTCCGGGGGGGACACGGCTGCTCCAGGTGAATCGCCCCAAACCGGGCCAAGAGACACTTCGAGACAGAGTCAGAGGAGCGGGTATTTGCTTTATTGGGCGCCGGGTGCGTGGGGGATCGCTCCTCCGAACACACACACCCAGCACGCCATCCAGTCCCGTATTATGGGTAAAATTCATGATTATTCATCACATTCCTTGGGATGGGCGTGGTTGTACAAATTACTTCTCAGAAGGTATTAATATCATTAGCATACGTACGACGCATGCGCTATGTACCCTGCTGGTCGCGCTGAGGAAGGCTCCTCTTCTTCCCCGGGGGCTTTCTGATGAAGGTCAGTCGTCTTCGTCAAACGCACTGTTCACCTTTCTCTCTGGAGCACGCGCAGTCCTTCGTCGGCTGCTTCAGCAGTTTCTGTGCTGGGTTCAAACAAGTTCTTGTTCCTCTTGACAAGATGAAGGCGAATCCTGCTGCTTCGGTTTTGTGATTAACATTTGCTGTCTCTCAACAGTTAACTGTGCTTCCATGAGTTAAATATTGATCATCCCTTTCTCACAGGTGACACATCCGGGGGGCTCGGCTCCTCCAGGTGACACAAATCCAGGCATGGGGGGGACAAGGCTTCCCCCGGGTGGCACACCCCGGGAACAGGGGGGACACGGCTCCTCCGGGTGGCACGTCCGGGAGCCCCCAGCCCTGCCTCCCCTCCCTGTGTCCCCCCTCTGCCCTCCCCTCCCCCCAATGGTGGGGCACACGCATGAGCAAAGGACCCCGACCCCTCCCCCCTCCATCCCTGCCCACATGGCCCAGGGGGTGCGAGGGGCTCACGAGGGTGTCAGGGGCGTGAGCGTGCAAGAGAGGTGAGGGGGGTGCGAGGGGGCACACAGGTGTGTCAGGGCAGGGTGGGCGTGCAAGAGATGGGTGTGAGAGGGGCCGTGAGGGGCACGTGAGGTACAAGAGCTCTGTGAGCGGTGTACGAGTGTGCAAGAGCGTTGCGGTGAGCCGTGGCCAGCCGGACCATGCGGACTGAAGGCTCCATTGGCTTGATGCCTCCACAGTTCGAGGGCCTTGAAGGGACAGCGAGCACCCACGAGGCTGTGTAAAACACACAGGCTGCTGGCTGCTGCCCTCCCGTCCCCTTATGTTTCCTATTCGGTTGCCTTTCCAGAAAGTTCTGCGTTCCTCGGTGGTTGATTGGCCCCTGTTGCTCCTCCCCACCGACTCCTTCTCCCATTCGCTGTGATCCCTTCTCCCCGCCCTTGCAGCATCCCCTCACTGATGTAGCCTTGGTTATTGTGTGTTCTCCACGGCCGTGATGTGGGGTGTAAAACCCCACGCCAGCCCCGCTCTCTCAGCTTTCCCCGTGCTTTTCTGCGTTCTCCAATAAACCTTTCTCTGCCTTCACGAAGGGGTCCCTCCGCGTCATTCCTGCCTCCTCCGCGCACCCTCTCCATGGCTGGGCACGGCCAACCCGAGCCGCAGCTCCGCCCGCCCTCCTGCACCGCCATCGGCTCCGTCCTCCCCTGCGGGGCAGGGCGGACAGTGCCCGGGGCTGGGGCAGCGCTGGCCGGCAACAGGGCCGCGGCACGGGAGGAGTGTGAGTGAGGCGTGAGTGAGTGTGCAAGAGGCGAGCGGGGGCTGGGAGAGTGCAGTGGGCATGCAAGTACTGTGTGAGGAGTGTGAGAGGCTGGGAGAGTGCAGTGGGCATGCAAGTACTGTGTGAGGAGTGAGGGGCTGGGAGAGTGCAGTGGGCGTGCAAGAGCTGTGCGAGGGGTGTGCAAGAGCTGTGTGAGGGGTGTGAGGGGCTAGGAGTGTGCAATGGGTGTGCAAGAGCTGTGTGAGGGGTGTGCAAGAGCTGTGTGAGGGGCTAGGAGTGTGCAATGGGTGTGCAAGAGCTGTGTGAGGGGTGTGAGGGGCTAGGAGTGTGCAATGGGTGTGCAAGAGCTGTGTGAGGAGTGTGTGTGTGCAGGAGGTGAGGGGCTAGGAGTGTGCAGTGGGCGTGCAAGAGCTGTGTGAGGGGGGTGTGAGGGGCTAGGAGTGTGCAATGGGTGTGCAAGAGCTGTGTGAGGAGTGTGTGTGTGCAGGAGGTGAGGGGCTAGGAGTGTGCAGTGGGCGTGCAAGAGCTGTGTGAGGGGCGTGCAAGAGCTGTGTGAGGGGCTAGGAGTGTGCAATGGGCATGCAAGAGCTGTGTGAGGAGTGTGTGTGTGCAGGAGGTGAGTGAAGGCTGTGTGAGTGTGCAAGAGCGGCGTGAGCAGTGTGCAAGGCAGGAAGAGCTGTGCAAGGCTGTGAGAGGCAGTGGCTGTGCAAGGGGGGCCAGGTGTGCGAGGGGCTGTGAGCATGTGGGGCGTGCAAGGGGGGAGAGCCTCGTGACAGGTGTGCAAGGGCCAGGGAAAAGGGTGTGTAAGGGGTGCGTAAGGGGCACGTAAAAGTTGTTTAAGGGGTGTGCAAAGACTGTGTAAGGGCTGTACAACCCCCCCAGCAGCAGCAGATGCTCACGATTTCTCTATTTTATGTTAAAATCATTTTCCATGAAAATACAAAAATATCCCGGGAGGGGAGGGGGGGGGAGGGGGACCCTCAGGAACCCCTGGGGCCAGGGCCAGGGTGGGGGTGGGGCCAGGCTGGGGCCCCCCAAGGTGGTCAGTGCGGGGGGGACACGGGGGGACAGTGTGTGACAGGCTCAGATCGGCACCAGGGGCATGACGGGGGGGGGAGAGGGTTCTGTGTCAGATTTTGGGAGGCCCAGGTTACCCCACTCCCCCAAAAAAGCCCCTAGGTGGGGACAGCCCTGTCCCTCTCCCTGGGGGGGGCATTAGTGTCATGGGGGGCACCAGGGCACCCCCATAGTGGGGGGCTGGGGGGGTCCAGGAGTGCTTTGGGGGGCCCATTTTGGGGGTGGTCCCTGGTTGAGAGGGGGTCCTAAAAATGGGGAGGGGCACCCACCTCTTGGGGGGCCCAGGCCCCCTGGGGGGGCACCCAAACCCTTTGGGGGGTTCCCCAGATGTAGTGGGGGTCCCATGGGGGGGACAAGTGATTTGGGGCTCTGGAGTTTGGGGAGGTACCCAGGTCCTTGGGGGGGCAGGATGTAGGGGGGGGTCCCAGGCTGAGGGGGCAGCTGGTTTGGGTGGGGGTGGAACTGGGGGGCACCCGGGTCCATGGGGGGGGCAGTCATTTGGGGGGGGGGTCCTAGAGCTGGGGAGGGAACCCAGGTCCACCGGGGGGTCCTGAGGGAAGGGGGAATAACAGGAGGGCTCCCCAGGGGGGGCTGAGGGCACTTTGGGGGTCCCCCACCTCTAGCAGATTTTGGGGGGGGTCCAGCTTTTGGGGGGGTTCCCCAATCATGGGGGGGCCCCGCCCAGGGGGATCAGTGCAAGGGGTCCCCCTGCTCCTGGGGGGGTTCCCTGCTTCTGGGTGGAGTCCCCAGTCCCGGAGGGGCTCTAACAACGCCCCACCTTGGCGTCCCCGATGGCCCCCCAGACGTCGAAGACGAACTCGTCAGGGAAGGCGAAGTCCCCGAGCTGCGAGTCCAGCGCCTCAGCCAGGGCGTCGGGGTCCCGCGCGTCCCGGCCCAGCTCCACCATCGTGGCGGCTGCGGGGACACGGGGGTGTCAGGGACACGGGGGGGTCGGGGACACGGGGGGGCCGGGGGACACGGGGGGTCAGGGACACGGGGGTGTCAGGGACACGGGTGGGTCAGGGACACGGGGGTGTCAGGGACACGGGGGGTGTCAGGGTACGGGGGGGCCGGGGGACACGGGGGTGTCAGGTACGGGGGGGTCGGGGACACGGGGGGGCCGGGGGACACGGGGGGTCAGGGACACGGGGGTGTCAGGGAACCGGGTGGGTCAGGGACACGGGGTGTCAGGACACGGGGGTGTCAGGGTACGGGGGGGCCGGGGGGACACGGGGGTGCAGGGTACGGGGGGGTCGGGGACACGGGGGGGTTCGGGGACACGGGGGGGCCGGGGGACACGGGGGTGTCAGGGACAAGGGGGGTCAGGGACACGGGGGTGTCAGGGACAAGGGGGGGTCAGGGACACGGGGGGGTCGGGGACAAGGGGGGTCAGGGACACGGGGGGGTCAGGGACACGGGGGGTGTCAGGGACAAGGGGGGTCGGGGACACGGGGGGGCCGGGGGACACGGGGGTGTCAGGGACACGGGGGTGTCAGGGACAAGGGGGGTCAGGGACACAGAGGGTCAGGGTACGGGGGGGGGACACGGGGCAATCTGGGGACATCGGGGGCCATGGGACAGTGCAGTCACAGGGTCCCAGGGTGGTGTCAGTGGGTTTGGGGGGTCCGAGGGGGCTCCCTCGGCTCTCTGTCCTGGATGTCCATGTAACTCCCCAGCAGAGCCCAGGGGGGTTGGGGGGTCCTGGGGTGGTCCTAGTGGGTTTGGGGGGGGTCCTAGAGAGTTTGGGGGGGGGGATTCCCGGTGGGTTTGGGGGATCCCAGGGGGCTCCCCCAATTCGCTGTCCTGGATGTCCATGTAACTCCGGCAGAGCCTGGGAACTTTTGGGGGATTGGGGGTGTTTGGGGGCATCAGGGGAAGTTGAAAAGATCGGGGGGGGCGGGGATTTGGGTGGGTTCCAGGATCCGCAGGGGTTTGGGGAGGGTCCTGTGGAGGTTTTGGGGATGTCCCAGGGGTCTCCCCCAGCTCGTTGTCCCAGATGGCCACGTAACTCTGCAGCAGAGCCCGGGGGTTTTGGGGGAATCGGGGGAGTTTGGGAGGGTTCTGGGATGGTCCCAGGGAGTTTGGGGGGATGGGGGGGTCCCAGGGGTCTCACCCAGCTCGCTGTCCCGGATGCCCATGTAACTCTCCAGCAGATCGTCCACCTTGGCCACCGCTCGCTCCTCGAAGGCCGAGGGCTGGGGGGGGGGAGTCAGTGGGGTGCTGGGGGAATTTTGGGGGGTCCCTGAGGGTCCCCCTGTTGCCCCCACGCGGGGGGGAGGGGTCCCGTACCTGCTCCTGGACGGTGGCGGGGCCCTTGGAGCGCAGCCGCAGCGTCCCCCGGCCTGAGCCCACCTGGGGGGGCCCCCCCCGGCCGCCCCCGGAGCGGGGCCCGATCATGTCTGGGGGACACGGGGGGGTCACTTGGGGGGTCCCCACAGGGGCGGTGGGGTCACCCTCAGACTCTTCCCCCAGGGTTTGGGATCACCCAGGGGGCTCCCAGTGCTCCCAGTGCAGGATAGGGGACCCCAAATCACAGGAGTCCCCCCAAACCCACAGGAGGCGCTGAGGCTGTGGGGACCCCCCAGTGCTCCCAGGGTCCCCCCAGGGCCCTCCCAGTGCCCCCATTCCCCTCCAACGGCCTAACCCTAGTTAGTAACCCTAATCCTAACCCCAGTGCTCCCAGTGGTCTCCTAGTGCCAGCCAGTATTCCCAGCACTCTGCCAGTGCCTCCCAGGTCCCCCTCAGTGCTCCCAGTGTCACCCACCAGTGCCCTCCTGGTGCCCACCCAGTTCTCCCAGTTTCCCCCAGTCCTCCCTCCATGTCCCTGAGTTCCCCCCAGTGCCATCCCAGTCCCCCCCAGTGCTGCCAGTGCTCTGCCAGTGCTATCCCAGTCCTGTTCTCCGCTAATGCTGCCAGTGCCACCCCAGTGTCATCCCAGTGCCCTCCCAGTCTCCCCCGATGCCCTCCCAGTCCCCCCCAGTGCCCTCCCACTCTCCCCCGATGCCCTCCCAGTCCCCCCCAGTGCCCTCCCAGTCTCCCCCGATGCCCTCCCAGTCCCCCCCAGTGCCCTCCCACTCTCCCCCGATGCTCTCCCAGTCCCCCCCAGTGCCCTCCCACTCTCCCACCGGTGCCCCCCAGACCCCCAGTGCCCTCCCAGGTCTCCCCCGGTGCCCTCCCAGTCCCCCCCAGTGCCCTCCCAGTCCCCCCCGGTGCCCTCCCAGACCCCCCGGTGCCCTCCCAGTCTCCCCCAGTCCCTCCCAGACCCCCCAGCCTCCCGGGTGCCCACCGAAGGCGCGCCGGGGCTCGGTGAGGCGCAGGGCGAAGGTGTGCCCGCGGGGCAGCTCCTGCAGCAGCCGGGCCACCTCGAAGTGGCGCGCGCCCACCAGGCTGCGCCCATCGATGGCCTCGATCATGTCCCCGACGCCGATGAGCGGGATGCGTGCGATGACCGAGCCCTCGCGGATGCGCTGCAGGGGCACCGCGTCACAGGGGGCACCCGGGGGGCCGGGGCCGCCTGGGGCCACCTGCGGTCATCTGGGGTCACCTGAGTCACCTGCCGCCACCAGGGGACCACCTGGGGCCACCTGGGGCCACCTGCGTCACTTGGGGCTTCCTGGGGTCACTTGGGGCCATCTAGGGGCCAGGGGTACCTGGGGTCAATTAGGGCTATCTGAGGGTCCTGGGGTGACCTGAGTCCACTTGAGGGTCCTGGAGCTGTCTGTGACCACCTCGGTTACTTGGGGTCAGTTGGGGCCATCTAAGGTCACCTGGGGTAATCTGAGTCACCTGGACCACCTGGGAGGCCCAGGATCATCTGGGTCACCTGAGACAACTTGGGGCCACCTGGCAGGCCTGGGGCCACCTGGGGTCATCTGGGGTCACCTGAGTCCAATTGAGGGTTCTGGGGTCACCTGAGTCACCTGGGGCCATTTGGGGCCCCCTCAGCCACCTGGGACTACCTGGGGTGAGTTGGGGCTATCTGAGGGTACCTGGGGGACCTAGCGTCAGGTGGGGACCTCTGGGGCCACCTGGCATAATTTGGGTCAGCTGGGGTCACCAGGGGGACCTGGGGCTACCTGGGGCCACCCCCACGGTGACCCAGGAACCATCCGAGGTGGCCCCATGCCCCCACAGCAGCTCAGGGATCACCTGGGGGGTGCCCATGTCCCCCCACTGGGGTCAGGGATGTCCCCAAGGGCCCCACAGCAGCTCAGAAACCACCCAGATGTCCCCTCAGGTGTCCCCAGATGTGTGCCCCACCCTGGGCACACCTGGCCTGTCCCTCTGCCACCACCCCCTGCACCCCCAGGTGTGTCCCCAGGTGTCCCCCAGCCCCAGGGCATCTCCTGCCCTTCTCCCAGTGCCCCCAGCCCCCCAGCCCAGTGCCCCCAGCTGTATCCAGCTGTCCCCAGGTGTCCCCCAGCCCCGGAGCACCTCCTACCCCTCTCCCAGTGCCCCCAGCCCCGCCATCCCCCGCTGTTCTCGGCAGCGGCACCTTGATGAAGGCGTAGCCGGCGCCGTTGTCGGTGATGGTCAGCCCCAGGGCCTCCTCGGACTTGAGCACCTGCACGTCCTTGCGCCGGCCCTTGGTGTGGGCAAAGATGAAATCCTCGAGGCCGATCTGCCCACCCAGCAGCTTCTCCATGTCCACCTTGGGCGTGTTCAGCGTGCAGAACATCACCTGGAGGGGACAGGGGAGGGGACGCTGGCCATCTGCGGCCACCCGCGGCCATCTGGGGCTCCTGGGGCACGGGGGGATGGCAGGGGCAGGGCAAGAGGGACAGGGTACACCTGGGGGCACCTGGCAGTGCCAGGGAACACCTGGGGGGCACTGGGGGCATCAGGGTGGGGGGAGGCAAGGAACACCTGGGGGGCACAGGGGTCAGGGCAGAGGGAAAAGGGGACACCTGGGGGGGCACCAGAAAGGGCAAAGGGGGGGCTGCGGACACCTGGGGGCACTGAGGACACCAGGGGGGACAAAGGGGGTGCAGGGGAGGGTGGGGACACTCGAGGGGCACCGGGGGGACACAGGGGGGGCATCGGGGCAGGGCTTCCACCATGGGGCACAAGAGGGGCACCTGGGAGGGGGTAAAGGGGGGCAACGGGTGGACATCTGGGGGGGCACAAAGGGACACCGGGAAGGGCTGCAAACACCCCCACCGGGACACGGGGCAGCGTGCGGGGGGGAAGGAGGAGCCCGGGGACACCAGGGAGATTTGGAGGGGGTCAAATGGGGGACCCCCTGCCTGGGGACACCCAGGACACGCCTGGGGACGGGTGGGGACCCCGCAGGGGGCACCTGGGACTCTCCCAAGGGACACAAGGGATTCTTTTTACTGGGGACACCAGGACCCCCCACGGGACATGAGAGACTCCTTGACATCCCCTCACCCCAATTTCCACAGCCCCCCCTCAGTCACCCACCTTGGAGTGTCCCCAGTGTCCCCCCAAACCCTCCACGCCCCTGTGCTTGAGCCCCCCAGAGCGCCCAGCCCCAGCAGGGACCCCAAGCCCCTCCAGGTGTCCATTCCACAGCCACCCCTGACCTCAGGGCCGCCCCAAACCCCTCCAGGTCCTGTCTCTGAGCCCCCCACAACCCCCAACACTCAACAGGGATCGCACCCCTCAACGCTCCCGGCCCTCTGCAGCACCCAGGGGTGCCCTCAAACCCCTCCAGGTGCTCCTTCATCGGTCCCCCCAAACTGCCCCACGTCCTGTCCCTGAGCCCCCCCACAGCCCCCAGCACTCAGGGGGAACCCCAAACCCCCAGCCCTGAGCACCGCGGCCCCCCCAGGGCCGCCCCCCGAGCCAGGGGTGCCCCCAGCCCCCCACCTCAGCCGGGGGGATGCCGAAGGCCTCCCCGATTTTGCCGTAGAGCTCGCGGACGTTGCTGAAGCCCTCGACGCGGCCCGTGGGGCTGCCGTGGGCGAGCTGCGTGTGGAACACGAGTCGCGGCCGCAGTGCGGGGGGGGGCGGGCCCCCCGCCGCCCCCCCTGGGGCCCCCCCGGGCTCCCCCGGGGCCCCCCCGCGCCCCCCCGCCCCCTCCTCGTTCTCCACCAGCGGCGGCGGCTTCTTGCGGCGGCCCAGGCCCAGCGGCATGGGGGGGTCGCAGGGGGGTCGCAGGGGGGTGGCAGCGGAGTTTCGGAGGGTGGGGGGCTCGCTGCCCCCGCCCTGAGGAGGGGGGTCCTGCGCTGCTTCGGTGGGGGCTGAAAGGAGAGAGGGGAAACTGAGGCACGGGGGGGCGATGGGCCGAGGCCGCCCCGATCCCGGGGCTCCCCGAGACCCTCAGCCCACAGACGGGGTCGGGCCCGGCGGACACCCAGAGCCCTCCCATAGAACGGTGACCACGCCACGACCCTCCCGGGGGCCGGGCCACCGCCCCATCCCACGGACCCCCGGTGGCCCCCGGGTTCCGGCCCCCCTCGACTCCACCGAGCCCGCCCTGGCCCTTCTGTTTCCTCCCCCCACGCCGGTCCCGGTTCTCCCTCGGACCCGTGGTACCACCAGACCCCTCTTTGGTCCCGGCCCCCCCACCCCGTTCCGACCGACCCCCAGTCCCCCCACGAGCCCTCCACGGTCGCAGCCCCACCCCCGATACCTGCAAGCCGCCCTCCGGTTTCGGCACCCCCATCCCTGTTCCCCACCCAGTCCCAGCCCCCCGAGCTCCCTCCCGGTCTCGGGCCGCAGGCCCGGGTACCCCCAGCGCCCCCGGTGCCGGTACCGGGCCCCCTCGGGCTCCCTCGGGCCCCCCCAGGCCCCCCTAGGCCCCCTCACCGTCCGGACCCTGCGCCGGGCGCTGCTGCCGGAGAGGCACTTCCGGGAGGGCGGGGCCAGGCCCCACCGGGACCAATCAGCGTCACCGCCTCGCCCCGCCCGGACCAATCAGCGCCGCCGCCCCGCCCCGCCGGCCAATGGGAGGCGAGAGAGGGCAGGAAAGGGCTCGACCGCCGTCCCCCTCTGCCGCGGGCAACGGGCGCGCCCGGCCTCGCACCGAGCGCAGCCAATCAGGAGCCAGCACGGCGCGTGCCGGGCAGGGGGCGGGGCCAGGCGGGGCGGGGCCAGGCGGGGGCGGGGCCAGGCGGGCAAAGGACCGGGGGGGAAGGGCGGGGGGGCACATCCCGGGGGGGCACAGACCCCATCTGGGGGGAGGGGCGGGGGGGCACATCCCGGGGGGGCACAGACCCCATTTGGGGGGAGGGGCGGGGGGACACATCCCGGGGGGGCACAGACCCCATTTGGGGGGAAGGGGCGGGGGGGACACATCCCGGGGGGGCACAGACCCCATTTGGGGAGAGGGGCGGCTACGGACCTGGGGGGGTCATTGGGAAGGGGTCCAGAGCCCTGGAAGGCGGAAACAAACCCCCAAAGCCCATTCGGGGAGGGGGCAGGAACAGACCCCTAGAGCGGCTCAGAGCCCCCCGGGGGGCACGGACTCCTCGCCGCTCACTGGGGAAGAGTTCCGGTCCCTCGGGGGGGCGGGAGCAACAGACCAAATTTAGGGAGGGGGACCAAGCACAGACCCCTTAGGGGGGGCCACAGACCCCCACTGTGGGGCACAAACCGCATTTGGGGAATGGGGGGCAGGAAGAGACCCCTGGGAGGGTCACTGGGGAGGGGTTCAGATCCCTTGGGGGGGGCAACAACCCCGATTTGGGGGCAGAGACCCCGCTTGGGGAGGGGGCTGCAGGCACAGACCCCTGCAGGGGACAACAGGCCCCCATTTTGGGGGGGTGAACAGGCCCTGTTTGGGGGTTCACAACCTGTGTGATTCCGGGGAGGGCAGAAGAGCCTCTGTGCCCCCATCCCTGAGCCCCCCCAATCCCAGCCTCGCACCCCTCAGTGCCCCCCAGCAGCACCCGCCAATCCCCGTCCCCAGTCCCCCCCAGTGACCCCCAATCGGTCCCCCCAGATTCCCTCGGCGTCCCCCAAGACCCCCCGTGCCCCCTCCCCCCGAACAGACAGAGCGGGCCAGGTTTCAGCGCTTTATCGCGGCCCCAAGGGACCCTTTTCCGGGCGGTTCGACCCCAAAAACGCGAGGGCCCTGCCCCGCCTTCCCCCGAGCCGCCCGCGGCCCCCCCACCCCCCCCGGGGGGTCCCCCTGGCCTGGGGGGGCTGGGAGGGGGCAGAGCACCCCACGACCCCCCCCCCACCAGATGAGGGCGAGACATCCCAGGGACCCCCAGCCCTGAGAGGTGACCCAAAAGGGGGGACAGAGAGACTGCGGGATCTCCAGAGTGGGGGGGACATGGGGACTCCCAAATCGGGGGGCAGCAGGGACACAGCGACCCCCCCCCACAGCCCTGAGAGGCGGGGCAAGGATGCCTGGGGACCCCCAAAGCACAGGTGGGGGGAGGGGACCCCCAGAGCAGAGATGGGGGGACAAAGACACCTGAAGACCCCAAAACGGGGGACTCGGATCAGACACCCGGGGACTCCCAGAGCTCCAAGCTGGTGGGGGGCAAGGACACCCAAGACCCTCAGAGCCACAAGAGGGAGGGACAAGGACCCCCCGAGCCCCTGACCACCAATGTGGGGCCAGGGGAACAAAGGCACCCCAAGACCACCCAAAGCACAGAAATGGGGTGACAGACACACCCCAAGACCCTCAGACCCCCAAAGACACCCTGGGACCCCCAGATCCCCAATAGGGGGGCACAAAGCCACCTCAGGACCCCCCAAAGACACAGGGCAAAGGTCACCCAGACCTCCACAATGGGGGGGACACCTTGGGGCCACCAAAGCCCTTGGACGGTGGGGGCAAAGCCACTTCAGTACCCACAAGGTGGGGGGTGGGGGGGACCCCCACGACCCCTCCAAGCTCTGAGATCAGGGGACAAGGACACCCCAAAACCCTCAGCCCCCCAAGGTGGAGGTGGGGGATGAGGACACCAAGACCCCCCCAAGCTTGAAGGTGTTTGAGGAGCCACCGCAGGCACCCCTCAACCCCTGGAGTGTCCCCCCGAGTCCAAACCCCCCCACGCCCCCAGGCGAGGTTTGCGGGGCGCAGGGGGCACTAGAGGGGCAGGATCTGCTCCAGGAGGGTCTTGGAGGCCGGGGGGATCCTGTCGGGGAACTTGACCTCGAACTCGATGACGAGGTCCCCGCGCTGGTCAGGGGAGCGGGGGTAGGGCAGCCCCTCCCCCGGGATGCGCCGCTTCACCCCCGGCTTCAGCACGTCCTGGAAAACCATCGGGATGGTGCGGCCGTCCAGCGTGGGGACGGTCACCGTGCAGCCACACAGGGCCTGGCCAGGGCATGGGGGGGACACGTCACCACTGAGCTGAGGGGGGACCCCCCAGCACGGCCCCACTACCGTGGGGTCCCCCCACCGCTGAGAGCGACCACCCAGAGTGATCCCCCAGCCACCCATTGTGTCCTGCCACCACCCATCGTGTCCCACTGCCCAAACTGACCCACCTCTGATGTCCCCACCCAGACCAACCCAGCTGCCCTGTCCCCACCAACACCAGCCCACTCCCATGCCCCCAGCCAGATCAACCCACCCCTTTGTCCCCCTCAAGACCAACCCAGCCCTGACGTCCTCACCACCAACCCACTCCCAACATCTCTACCAAGCCAGCCCAGTCCCAGTGTCCCCCCAAGACCAGCCCAGTCCCGATGTCCCCATCGCCAACAAGGCCAACCCACCCCCAACCCCCCCCTCACCACCAATCCATCCCAATGTCACCACCCAGACCAGTCCCCCCAATGTCCCCACTGCCACCAACCCAAACCCAACGTCCCCAACACCACCAAGACCAATCCAAGACCAGCCCTGATGTCCCCAGCTGATGTTTCCACCACGACCAAGGCCAACACATCTCTGCTGTCCCCCACCTGACATCCCCTAAAAACCAACCTGGCCCCAATGTCCCCACCAAGACTGACCCACCCCTGTGTCTTCCCTGCCACTAACTCAACCCCAATGTCCCCACTGGGACAAACCCAGCCCCAAGGTCTCCACCACCACCATAACCAACCAACCTCCAGTGACCCCACCACCACCAACCCAACCCCAGTGTCCCCACCATGACTGACCCACGTCAACGACCCCATCTGATGTCCCCACCCGACATCCCCCCAAGACCACCCCAGCCCCCATGTCCCGACCTGACGTCCCCCTGAGACTCCCCCCCACTGCAGTGTCCCCCTGCGCACCTCGCGGAGGCTGATCTTGGCTGGGTACACGATGTCCGAGCCCTCCCGGCGGAACACGTCATGGGGCTTGTCCTTGAGCACGAACACGACGTCGGCGGGGATGTTGTTGGGGGTCTGGTCGCCCTCCTTGGGGAAGGTGATCTTGGTGCCCTCCTTCCAGCCCCGCTTCACCTCGATGGTCAGGATCTTGTCCTCGTTCCGCACTGTCTTCCCATCGGGCCCAAGGCGCTTGTGGGAGATCTTCATCTTCTTGGTGCAGCCGCTGTAGATCTCCTCCAGCGACACCCGCAGGTCGTAGAGCACAGGGGGGTCCTGCTTGCGGCCGTCGGGCCCCCGCCCCCGCGGGAAGCTGACGCTGCCAAAGCCCCCGACGTGGAAGGTGCTGAAGGTGTCGTCACCGTCCTCGTCGTCGCCGTTGCGCTGCACGAAGAAGGTGTCGAAGGGGTTGCGGCCGTCGAAGAACTCGGCGAACATGGCGTGGGGGTCGCCGCGGAATGTGTAGGTGAAGGTGGGGCCATTGGAGCCCCCCGGGCCGGGGGTCGGAGCTCCCCCTTTCAGCCCTGAAAAGCGGGGGGAAGGTGCCCATCAGCCCCCCGGCTGCCAGAGGGTGCGGGGTGAGCCGCGGGCAGGGCGTGGGGCAGGCGAGGGCGTGGGGAACCGGTTCTGCCCGTGGCGCCGACGCCGCTGACAGCTCCGGACGGGCCCCAACAGGCCCAGCCGGCTCCAGCGGCCCCCCCGGCACACCCCGGCGCCCTCCCGGCCCCCCCGGGCTCCCGGCCTGGCGCCGGCCACCCCCAGCCCTGGCCCCACGGGCTGCCCACCCTGAACCCCCCCTGCCCCCCGCCTCTACGTGTTCCTGCTCCCCGGCCCCTCTCTGTACCTCACCTGCCTTCGCCCTGCCCCCACCCTCCTGCCGGCACCCCCAACCCCCAATCCTGGCCGCCTTCACCCCCTGCCCCCATCGCCTGCCGCCTGCCTCCCCCCTGCCCCACTGCCTGTGTCCCCCAAGACCCCCACCCTCTTTACTCTTCCCTCAATCTCTCTTTAGACCCCCACCCTGATCCCCACCCTCTTTACTCTTTCCCCAATCTCCCCTTTAGACCCCCACCCTGATCCCCCACCTGTGCCCCAAGACCTCCAACCCCCCCCTTTTCCCCACCCCCGGGCTCCCACCCTACCTTCGCCCTGCCCTCCACGGGATCCCTACGACCCCCACAACCCCAGCCCCCCACTCTGCCTGTGTCCCCCCAGGCCGCTGTCCCCGCCTGCCCCCCAGTCCCTGACCCCGGTTGCTGCCCCTTCCCCGCCTGTCCCACACCCGCATCCCGACCCCCACTTGCTCCCCCCCCTTCCCTTCCTGTGTCCCCCCAGCCCCCCACCCCTGACACTGCTCCATCCCCTCCTGCCCCCGCAGGCCCCCCAGCCCATTCCCCGGCCCCCCCGTGCCGCCGCTCACCCTCCTCCCCGTACTTGTCGAAGATCTCCCGTTTTTTGGGGTCGCTGAGCACGTCGTAGGCCTCGGCCACCTCCTTGAAGCGCTGCTCGGCGCCCGGGGACCGGTCCTTGTCGGGGTGGCAGCGCAGCGCCTGCCGCCGGTACGCGCGGCGGATGTCGGCGGGGGAGGCCCCCCGGGACAGCCCCAGCGTGCGGTAATAGTCCTTCCCCATGGCCGCCCCGACAGCTCTGGGACCGGGCACGGGCAGGCTCCGCGGGACGGGCACGGCGAAGGAGCGGAGAGGGGCGGGGAGGGACCGCGGGATGGATCGGGAAAGGGGTGGACCCGGGGAGGGACCGGGGATGGACCGAGGGATGAGGATGGGTCGGGGAAAGACTGGGGATGGACCGGGGGAGGGACCGGGGATGGACAGGGGAGGGAGCAGGGATGGAGCGGGAAGGGACAGGAGGATGGACCAGAAATGGATCGGGGAGGGAGCGGGGATGGACCGGGGATGGATCGGGAAGGGACAGGGGTGTGGATCGGGGATGGATCGAGGAGGGACCGGGGATGGATCGGGAAGGGACAGGGGTGTGGATCGGGGAGGGACCGGGGATGGATCCGGGAGGGACCGGGGATGGATCGGGGATGGAGCGGGAAGGGATAGGGGGATGGACCGGGAAGGAGGCGGACCAGAGCAGGGACCGGGGAAGGACCCGGGGGACGAGGACGGATCGGGAAAGGGCCGGGAGAGGGACCGGGGATGGATCGGCGGAGGAACCGAGAGAGGGATCGGGGAAGGACCCAGGGAGGGAGAAGGGACGAAGAGGGACCGGGGAGGAACCGGAGATGGGAACGGGGATGGACTGAGGGAGGAACCAGGATGAAAACGGAGATGGACCGGGAGATGGATCGGAGGGAAGGAGGGGCCCGAGGCTTCCCGGCGGCTGTCCCTGTCACCTCCAATGACAGCTTGGCCCTGTCACCCACGGGGATACCCTGTCACTCTCACCCACTGTGCCAGCCGTGTCCCCGCGGCTGCTGTGACCCGCAGGGACAGCCCGTCCGTGCCACCCGCAGCCACTGTCCCCCGATGTCCCATCACTACGGTGGCTGCCCGTGTCCTGTCCTCACGGCGAGTGCCACCCCGGTGCCAGTCCGTCCCTGTCACTGCAGGGTGTCACCACCGTGACACCCTCTGGAGCCTGTGCCCCACCCCCAACGATGTCCCCATGGCAGTCCTCGGTTCAGGCGGCAGCTGGGGCAGGAGCCGGCAGGGTGAGAAGCCACCCGGGGAGCTTGGGGACAGGGGGACGGGGGACAGAGGACACGGGGACAGAGAAGGCACAGGAACATGGGGACAGGGAGGGCATGGGGACCCGGGTATTGGAGACCTAGGGACGGGTGGCCAAGGGGACATGGGGACACGGGGAGGGACAGGCCCCTCCACCCCACCATCCCCATGACCAGAGGTCCCCGTGGCCCCACGTGTCACTGTGTCCTCCTGCCCCCTGTGCCCCAAAGTGTCCCCAGGCCCTGCCACATCCCCCTGGGCTCCGAAGGGTCCCCATGGGGTGCCTAAGCCCCAACCTGCCCCACCCCTATCTGTGCCCCAGCATGTTCCCACGGCATCCCTGTGGCCACGTGTGTCCCCAGGAGCCCCAGTTCCCGATCCCACCCCCAAGACCCTCCAGCCTGCCATGACCGCCCCAGCCCCCCATCACACCCCAGCCGCCCATGGCCCCCAAGTCCCTCAGCCTCCCATGACCTCCAATCCCCCACGGCTCCTCCATGATGTCCCCAGCCCCGGTATCCCCTATGCCCCCCCGTGACCCCCCAGCCCCCCATGGGCACACAGGCCCCCATGACCCCCCCAGTACCCTTGGCCCATGACCGTGGGACCCCCCAGCTCCCCAAGCCCCCAGCCCCCCGGGACCCTCCAAGCCCCACAGGCCTCCACGGCCCCCAGGGCCCTCCATTCCCACGGACTCCCAGCTCCCCCAGACCCTTCAGCCCCCCATGACGCCCACCCCGCTGCTGTGCCCCCCAGGCCCCACAGCCCCCCAAGGCCACCCAGTCCTCTTTCGGCCCCCCGCCCCACCCCGCTCCCGAGGCCGGGGGCGGAGCTTGCTCCGCCCACCGTCCGCCCCTGCCGCCGGCCCATTGGCTGGTCCGGCCGTCACTCCACGCTGCAGTCCCGCCCCTGCCGCAGGCCCATTGGCTGGTCTGGCCGTCACTCTAGGACATAGTCCCGCCCTTGCCGCCGGCCGATTGGCTGCTCACATCACTCCACGCCCCGCCCCCGCCTCCCATTGGCGGCCGCCCCCTCGGGCGTTCGCGTTGCCCCGGCAACCATCACGGCAGGAAGGGGCGAGCTTGTGGGCGGGGCGGCGGGGCTTTGATTGGCTGCCCCGAGCCACGCGCGCGGCGCCGATTGGCTGTACCGCAGGCCCCGCCTCCGTGGGCGCGCGGGGCGGGTCACGTGGGGGTGGCGGGGGCGGCCGGGAGCGGCGGAGCGGAGCGACCATGAAGCACTACGAGGTGAGGCGGCCACACGACCCGCGGCCCGGGACCGCGACCGGCGCCGGAGCCGCCCCAAGCGCCGGAGCCGTCCCGGCCCCGCACGGCGCGGTCGCGCTGACCTCGCGTAACCCCCGCGTTCCGCCCCGGGGCACCCGGGACGCGCTCCGCGCATGCGCACGGGGTGGAGCCCTGCGCATGCGCGTGGGCGCGCGGCTGCCCGGGCGTGAGTGCGCGTGCGCGCCGGGCCGCAGGGCGCGCAGGGGGCGGGGCCCGAGCAGGGCCCGGGGGACGCGGGCGGGCCCCCGCAGCCCCGGCCTGTCCCGGGCCCGGCCCAGCACCGCCGCCGCGCTCGGGGCGGCTCCTTGCGCACGGCCCGGGCAGCCCATGGAGGTGTCGGCTCCCCCCGGTGTGTCGCAGGAGCGGTGGCACCGTGCCACCCCGGCCCCTCGGGTGACAGAGCTCCCTCCGAGTGTCCCGGCGTGGCGGACCCCCGTCCCCATGGTGGTGTCCCCGGGGGTGACAGAGCCGCGTCCCAGGGTGGCAGCCCCCCGCCCCGGTGTGGCCGGGGGTGACGGCAGCCGCGTGGCTTCGGCCGGGGCTGTCCCCACCTCGAGCCACCGAGGCTCTTGGGGACCGTGGCGATCTGGTGGTGTGGGGGGCCCGGCCTCACCTCCCGCCCGCGCCGCGTCCTGTCCCCTCCGTCCCCGCCGGCCACTGTCCCCACCCCCGGTGCCGGGTGACTCCGTCCCTCCCGTGGCCACCCCCAGGGCCACCCCCGAAGCCACCTCCAGGGCCACCTCCAGGGCCACCAGGGCCAAGAGCCCGGTGGGGGGGAGGGTTATATTTAGCCGCCCCCGGGGCTGATCGGGTTTCGGGCGGGCGCGGTGACATGGAGGTGGCAGTGCCACTCCGCGAGGGGGGCCCGGTGTCCCCGTCCCCCGTGCTGGCGCTGTGGCCCCCGGTGGCCCCCAGCAAGCGGCCCAAGAAATCGGCCGTGCTGTTCTTCGAGGTGGAGATCCTGGACGCCCGCACGCGGGACAAGCTCTGCTTCCTCGACAAGGTACAGGGGCAGCGCCGGGAGGGGACACGGGGCAGCCTCAGGGTGTCCCCGCGGCCCCTGACAGCCCCTCGCTGTCCCCAGGTGGAGCCTCAGGCCACTGTGGCCGACATCAAGAACCTGTTCAGCAAAGCCCGTGAGTGGGGATGGGAATGGGGACGGGGACAGGGACAGGGATGGGAATGGGGACAGGGACAGGGATGGAATGAGGATGGGGACAGGGATGGGGGGGTAGATGGGGTTGGGGACTCTCCATGGGAACCCCCAGGGCAGATGGGGATTCTCCATGGGGACCCTCAATGTGGCTGGGGACCTGTCACAGGGTGGTGGGGGCTTGTCACAGGGCCATGGGGACCTACATCATGGCCAAGGACTTGTCACACGGCCACCACGGTCACCATCGTGATCAGAGACCCACCATGGGGCCATGTCCATCTTCATTTTACCTTGTGTGGCCATGTCCCCGCAGTGCCACCATCACTGTCCCCTCTGTGGCCATGTCCCCGCAGTGCCACCATGGCTGTCCCCTCTGTGGCTGTGTCCCCGCAGTGCCACCATGGCTGTCCCCTCTGTCCCACAGATCCCCAGTGGTACCCGGCGAGACAGTCCCTGCGCCTGGACCCCAGTGAGTGTCACCACGGGATGGGCTGTGCCCAGGTGTCCCCCAGCTGTCTCCAGGTGTCTTGAGATGTTCTCCCCCTGTCCCCTGGGGTGTCCCTGGCTGTCCCCCAGTTTTCTCTACGATGTCCCCAGGTGCCCCCACTGTCCCCTGCTATTCCCCCAAGTGTCCCCGGGGGTGTCCCCGGGTGTCCCCCAGGTATCCCCCAGGTGTCCCTCAGGTGTCCCCCAGGGGTCCCAGGTGCCCCAGGTGTCGCTGTCCCCAGAGGGTCGCTCGCTGAAGGACGAGGATGTGCTGCAGTCGCTGCCCGTGGGCACCACAGCCACGCTGTACTTCCGGGACCTGGGGGCACAGATCAGCTGGGTCACGGTGAGGGACTGTCACACCCTATCACCCTGCCACGCACCCGCTGTGCCCTGTCACCCATTCCCTGTGTCCTTGCCCCATTCCCCCTCCCAGGACCTGGGGGCACAGAGAGCTGGGCCTTCCCCCCATCTGTCTGTCCCTCCCTGTGTCCCACCCTCCCTCTTTCCCCTGTTTGCTCCTGTCCCCCTCTCTGTACCTCTGTCCCCCCATCCATCCTGGCTGCTCCTCTTGGTGCCCGTGTCCCTCCCGGTGTTCCCGTGTCCCTCTGTCCCTGCACGCTTCCTGCCGTGTCCCTCCCTGTGTCCCTGTGTCCAC
The DNA here is from genome assembly GCA_026261815.1 of Monarcha castaneiventris obscurior. Classification (NCBI taxonomy): domain Eukaryota; kingdom Metazoa; phylum Chordata; class Aves; order Passeriformes; family Monarchidae; genus Monarcha; species Monarcha castaneiventris. The sequence goes on along the minus strand of JAMPIT010000498.1, from coordinate 324,806 downwards.
CTGCCCCTCCCTGTGTCCGTCTGTTCCACTCCATCCACTCCTCTGTCCCTGTGTCCATGTGCTCCTGGAAGTCCCATGTCCCCTGTGTTCCCCTGTCCCCAGGTGTTCCTGACTGTCCCTCACCTGTCCCAGGTGTCCCTGATGGAATCTGTGTGTCCCCCCATCCCTCACCTGTCCCAGGTGTCCCTGATGGAATCTGTGTCCCCCCATCCCTCACCTGTCCCAGGTGTCCCTGATGGAATCTGTGTCCCCCCATCCCTCACCTGTCCCAGGTGTCCCTGATGGAATCTGTGTCCCCCCATCCCTCACCTGTCCCAGGTGTCCCTGATGGAATCTGTGTGTCCCCCCATCCCTCACCTGTCCCAGGTGTTCCTGACTGTCCCCTCACCTGTCCCAGGTGTTCCTGACGGAGTATGCAGGTCCCCTGCTCATTTACCTGCTGTTCTATTTCCGTGTCCCGTTCCTGTACGGGCCCCGCTATGACTTCACCGCCAGCCGGCACCGCGTGGTCCAGTGAGGGGGGACAGCGGGGGCCTGGGGGGGCAGTGGGGGCTCGGGGACAGTGGGAGAACCAGGGGCGCTGGGGGGGGCTGGGGGGGAAAATGGGGGGGCCTGAGCGTGACAGTGGGGGGGTGCAGGGAGGGTTGGGGGGGAATGGGGCAGTCAGGGGGTCAGAGGGGCCTGGGGGTGTCTGTGTGCTCTGAGTGGGGCTGTGGGGACGTTGGGGGGGGTCTGGGTGATGGGGGGGTTCAGGGGGTGTCTGAGTGGGGCAGTGGGAGTCCCTAGGGGAAAAGTGGGGAGTTCCTGGAGGGGCTCTGGGGCAGCAATGGGGACTCATGGGGGTCTGGGGGATCTGGGAAGGGGCAATGGGAGGGCCCTGGGGGCATTGAGGGGGGGTCTGGGGAGGCAATGAGGGGACCGGGGGGTCTGGGAGGGGACTGTGGGGGGCGGAGGGTGGCCTGCTCCCCCAGGAACGGCAGCCGGGGTGCTGGGGACATGGGGGAGGTATTCCCAGGGTGTGCCCCTGGTGTGCCCAATGCCCCCCATGTCCCTGACCCCCATGTCCCTGACCCCCATGTCTCCCCCGTGTCCCCCCAGCCTGGCCTGCTGCTGTCACTCGTTCCACTACGTGAAGCGGCTGCTGGAGACACTCTTTGTGCACCGCTTCTCGCACGGGACAATGCCCCTGCGCAACATCTTCAAGGTGACAGTGGCACCTGTGTCACTGCCCTGGCACCCCTGGCGCCCGGGGCACCGCCCTGTCCCCACAAGGGTCACTGCATCCCCCCAGCTCGGCCCTGTCCCCTCCCTCTCCCCTTCAGGTCACTGCCCCATCCCTTCTCTGTCTCCACCAGTTCTTGCATGGCACCTGCCCTGGCAACATCTGTGAGGTGTCACTGTCACCTGGGTCACCTCCCTGTCCCTCCCGGGTCACCTCTGCCACCCCTTGTCCCCTCCCTGTCCCCACCAGTTCTCACACAGCACCAACACTGCGCAGCCTCTTCCAGCTGTCCCTGTCCCCCAGGGTCACCGCTTCCCCCCGGGTCACGCCTGTCCTCCCGGTTCTCACATGGCTTCCAAGGTGTCCCTGGCACCTGGGTCACATTCCCATCCCCCCCGGGTCCCCCCTGTCACCCCCAGTCCCCACTGGTTCTCGCACAGCACCAACCCTGTGCAATATCTTCAAGGTGTCATTGTCACTCGGGTCACCTCCCTGGCACCTCCCTGTCCTCCCGAGGTCACCCCGTTCTCCCTGTGTCCCCTCCGAGTCCCCTCAGATGCCCCGCTGGCAGCAGCTGCTCACCTGGGCGTCCCCAGATGTCCCCTGCCTGCCGCTAGTGTGTCCCCAATGTGTCCCCAATGTGTCCCCAGAACTGCACCTACTACTGGGGCTTTGCTGCCTGGATGGCCTATTACATCAACCACCCGCTGTACACGCCCCCGGGTGAGTGGCACCTGTGCCCTGTCCCTGTGCCCTGTGTGTCCCCCGTGTCTCCCGTGTGTCCCCCGTGTGTCCCCAGTGTCCCCATCACACCAACCCTCAACTATAACCCCCTGGTGAGTGGCATCTGTCACCTCTGTGTCCCCATCACAGCCCCGCTCTGCTTCCACCCCCGTGAGGGTCTCTTGTCACCTGTCCCTGTCCCCTCGGTGTCCCTCATGTCCCCATCCCACCGCCCCTCCCTGTGTCCCCCTTGTCCTCCTGTGTCTCCAGGGGACACCGTGGGGGTGTGGCTGTCCCAGACACCCCAATGTCCCCCTGGCTCCACAGGGGACACTGGGGGTTGTCACTGTCCCTGACACCTCCATGTCCCCCCAGCCTATGGTGACGAGCAGGTGAAGCTGGCGCTGGCCGTGTTCCTGGTGGGTCCCTGGCAGGGGACATGAGGGGGGAGGGGGTCACAGTGGGTACAGGGGGGGACCGTGGGGGAATGGGGGAGCTTGGGGGGGGCTGGGGGGGTCCCATGGGGGGCTGGGGGACACAAGGGAGTGAAGCCGTGGGTCCAAGGGGGAGGCTGTGGGGTGTTAGGGGGGGCGCCTGTGGGGCTGGGGGGCCAAGGGGACGCCGGGGGGGGTCCCAGTGGGTGCTGGGGGGGTCCAGGTGCCACCCACCCACTCAGAGCCCCCTGTGACCCCCCCACACTCCCCCCCCAGTTCTGCCAACTCGGGAACTTCTCCATCCACGTGGCCCTGCGGAACCTGCGCCCCGCGGGTGAGGGGACACAGGGGGACGGGGGGGGACACGGGGACAGGGGGGACACAGGGTCAGGATGGTGCAGAGTCCACAAGAACGTATGGGAGCAGCCATGGGCTGGCAGGGGGCACGGTGGGGACATGGAGGGTGACACCCATCCAGGGGGTGACCCGGGGGTGACCCATGTCGGGAGGGGTGACACAGGAGGTGACCCGTGTCCAGGGGGTGACCCATGTCCGAGGGTGGCCTGGGGCATGAGCTGTATCTGGGAGGTGACCCACATCTGGGGGGTGGGAGGGTAACCCGTGTCCGGGGGTGTGACCCAGCTGTGACCCATGTCCGGGGGTGACCTGTGTCCCTGGTGGGTGACCCGGCTGTGCCCGTGTCCCGGGTGCCAGGCTCGAAGACGCGGAAGATCCCGTACCCCACCCGCAACCCCTTCACGTGGCTCTTCCTGCTCGTGTCCTGCCCCAACTACACCTACGAGGTGGGGAGTACTGGGGGGCACCGGGGGCTGGGGGATGGCCCTGGGGGCACTTCCTGGGGTGGGGGGGCATTGGGGGGGATGTGGAGGGTGAGGGGCTCCCCTGGGGGGGCAGTGCCCTCGAGGGGGAGGGGAGGGGACACTGCTGTGCTGGGTGGGGTCACCGCAGTGGAGTTGCCCCCGGGGGGGCACGGCACAACTGAGGGGGAGGAGGACATGGGGGGAGCTGCCCCCGTGGGTAACACCCCACCATGGGTGTTTCTCCCCAGGTCGGGTCCTGGATCGGCTTCACCATCATGACCCAGTGTCTGCCCGGTGAGGGGAGGGGACACGGTGGGGCACGGGAGGGGCTGATGAGGGTGGGGGAAGGTGCCCTTTTGGGGGGGAGGGGTCACCCCGGAGACCCCAGCTCTGTGTCCCCTGTGCCACCCTGGGGTCCCTGTGTCCCCTCCATGTCACCCCCGATTGCTCAAAGCCCCCAGCCCCCTGGGGCCCCTGCACCCCAATATTCCCCCCCATGTCTCTGTGCCACCCCAGGGTCCCTGTGTCCCCTCTCTCCATGTCCCCTGTCCCATCCCCAGCCACCCAAATCCCTCATCTCCGCAGGGTCCATGTCCCTCCTCTGTCCCCTCCCTCGTCCCCCACCATGTCCCCTGTCCCCTCATGTCCCCTGTTTCATGTCCCCTGTGCCACCCCAGCCACCCAAATCCACCCTGGGCTCCGCGTCCTTCCTGTCCCCTCAGGTCCCCCGTGCTCCCACATCCTCTGTCCCCCTCCAGAGTTTCCTGTCCCTTCCACATCCCTTGTGCCACATCCCACTGCCTGAATCCCCCACCCCTCTGGGGTCCCTGCTCCCCCATGTCCCGTCCCACTCTGTTGTCCCCTGGGGCACAACACTCTGGGGTCCCCTGCCTGTCCCTTCATGTTCCCTCCTGCCCCGGTGTGTCCATGTCCCCGTGGCACTGTGGTGACAGTGGTGGCCCCGCAGTGGCCCTGTTCTCGCTGGTGGGCTTCGTGCAGATGGCGATCTGGGCGCAGGGCAAGCACCGCAGCTACCTCCGGGAATTCCGGGATTATCCCCCCCTGCGCTCCCCCATCATCCCCTTCCTGCTGTGACACCGGGAACACCGCGGGGACATCGCGGGGACACCACGGGGACAGCCCATCCCCCGCCATCCCCTTCCTGCTGTGACACCGGGGACACCCCTGCCCTGTGGGGACACCCTGTCCCCCACTGTCCCCTTCTTACTGTGACACCGTGTGGGAACACCTCCCTTGGGAATTCTGGGATTATCCCTCACCCCACTGCCCCACAGTCCCCTCCCTGCTGTGATACCAGGGACAGCCCTTGGGGACGCCCTGGGACACCCTGATCTGTCCCTGCCAGTCCTGCCCTGAGCCTTGGGGACAGTGTGGGGACAGGGGACGTGAGCCCGTTGTCAGCCCGGTGCTCACAGCAGGACGTGTGAATGTGGCCCCACTGTCCCTTGCCACCCACCGGGTCCCAGCGCCGGTGTCCCCTCTCCGGTGGCCCTGTCCCCAGCGGGGCTGGCCCAGTCCCCAGGGACAGCAGCGGCAGCGACCGAGGCCACCAGCGGGGCAATGCGGTGTCATCTACCCGTGGCTGCTGACCACAGCCCGTGTCCTGTGTCGCCACATCCCCCCCGTCCCGCAGTGACAATAAATCACATCCCCCCCACGTGTGGCCTGTCATTGTCCCATCCCAGGGGACCCCGGGGAGTCACAGCCACCCTGTGGGGACAGTCCCGCTGTCCTCGGGCTGGGTGGGGGCAGTGCCTTCGCCGTGTCCCCGCGCGCAGTGACGAGCCAGCGCGGTGTCACTCGGTGGGTTTATTGCACAGGGGCGGCCTCGTGCCACTGTGCCCGCGTCCCCACGCGTCACTCGGCGGCCTCCTGGTGCTGCTGGAGCCGCTGCTGGCGCTGCCGCAGGCGTCGCTCGCGCTCAAACTCCTTCATGCGCATCACGTAGCTGGGGACAAGGTGGCACCGCGTCACCATGTGGCACTGTGTGGCACCGTGTGGCGCTGTGTGGCACCAGGGCTGCCACGGCCACCGCGGGAGCAGGGACAGTGCGGGGAGGCGAGTGGGGGTGGCACCGCAGTGGCCCCATGTCCCCAAGCCCCTCCCACATCCCCCCATGTCCCTGTCACCCCCCAGTGACACGTCCCTCCTGTCCCCACCCCCGGGCCGTGTCCCCCTCTCCACCCTGCCCTCATTCCCCATACCTGTCACCCCCTGTCCCCGCTGTGTCCCCAAACTGGCCTGTCCTCACTCCTGTGTCCTGCTGTCCCCCCCAGCCTGTGTCCCACATCCCCGATGCCCCCTCACTCGTGGTGCTGGCAGCTGTCCCAGGCGTGTTCCCCCATGTCCCCCTGATGTCCCCCTGACGTCCCCATCCCTCACTCGTGGTGCTGGCAGCTGTCCCAGGCGTGTTCCCCCATGTCCCCCTGATGTCCCCCTGACGTCCCCATCCCTCACTCGTGGTGCTGGCAGCTGTCCCAGGCGTGGCGCAGCTCGTGGCAGCCCCAGGGCACGGGGAAGTTGTCGCGGTGGCAGCGCAGCAGCCGCAGGAGATGGTGGCCGCAGAAGTCCCTCTGCTCCAGGGGCACCCGGCCCTGCGCCAGCTGCTCCGCCGAGGCCACCATGGCTGTCACCGGAGGGGACACGGGGCACGCTCAGCACCCGCCGGGGGGGCACAGGGGACACGCGGCACGGTGGGGACACGAGGGGAGTATGCACGGGGGGACACAGCAGGGTTGGGGACACGGGGTGGCAACTGCAGGGACACGGACACAGATGCGGCACGAGGGAACACGAACGGACACGGGGCGGGGACACAAAGGGACACTCGGCAGGGCTGGACACGCGTGTGACAGGTGGGGACGTGGGGACGGGGTGGGGACACAGCAGGGTTGGAGACACGGTGGCAACTGCAGGGACATGGGCAGAGATGGGACGCGTGGGGACAGGGGCGAGGACAGGGCAGACGGCCACAGCGGGACACGGGGGGCACACGGCAGGTGGCACCGGGGAACACACACGGGGCTCGCGGCGGGACGTCACCGGGGTCACGCGAGGGCGGGGACGCCCCAAGGACACCGCGCCCGTGCTCCCCCCGTGTCCCCCTCATGTGCCCTCCCCGTGCCCCCCGTGCCCGTGTCCCCGCACTGACCGCGGGGCTGGCGCCCCGGCAGCCCAAGATCGGCGGGGAACGACGGCATCTGCAGCGGGTCGGGCTCCGCCTCCGCGTCCCACAGGTAGCGCCGCGCCAGGTGAGCGCCCATGGCCGCGGCGCCGGGCCCGGGACGGCCGGGGGCAGCGGAGACACCGGGAACGGGGCCTGGCAACGGCGGCGGAAGCGGAAACACCGCGGACCGGAAGCGGAAACGGCAGCGGCTGGACACACCTACTCGGGACTGCGGCGCCCCCTGGCGGAGGGGAGGACCCCCAAGCCCCCCCGAACGCCCCCGGCCCCCCCCGAAACCCCCTGAAAGCCCCCAAAACCCTCACCCCAAATCTCCCTCCGCACCCCCAATCCCCCCACACCCTCATGGACCTCTGTCAGGACTCCCCAAATCCCCCTGGTCCCCCCCCCATAAACCCCCCAACCCCCAAATCCCTCGGATCCCCAAATTCCCCCAGGACCCCCCACATTCTGGTGCCACCAGCCCACACACCCACACTCTTTGGGGGGTGACACGGCTCTCGGGGAACATGGGCACAGGGATGGCCCCGGGGGTGTCACAGGGGGTGGCACCTGCAGCCCCCGGGGCACGGGGGCATCCCCAGAGTGTCCCCAGGGACCAGCTCCGCGTCCCCACGAGGGGCACCCCAATGTCCCAAACACAGGGCAAAGGCTACCGCGAGCCCCTTGGGCCAATGCCGCTGTCCCTAAGGGGGTGGCAGATGTCCTCATGTCCCAAGAGCTGACAGACGTCCCCACAGGAGCTCAAGGAACACAAGGGACATGTTGGGCACCCAAACCCAGCCCAGGATGTCCCCAGCCAAAGAAGAGACGAGGCCATTGGAGGGACAAGAGACAGTTTATAGGGACACGAGTGTCCCCAAGGGCCACCTCGGGGACAGGAACAGGGCTGAGGGACACAAACCAGCTCTGATGTCCCCAAAGGTGGCCGAGGGCCATCAGGAAGGCTCCTGTGGTGGGTGGTGACGCCTCTCATGGCTTGGCTCACACGGGGACATGGGACAAGGCCATGGGGGATGTCACCCCTCTGGGCCCTCCAGACTCCTGTCACACATGATGGCACGGGACAAGGCCACAGTGGACTTGTCCCTGCCCCTCGATGACCCTCCAGACTCTTGTCCTACAGGATGATGTCCCTCAGTGCCCCTCGTGGCCTTGTCTCACGCCATGACACGAGACAAGGCCACGAGGGAGTCACACCGCCCCTCCAGACCCTTGGCACACGCGGTGACAGGGGACAAGGCGCTGCTGGGTGTGCTCTTGCCCCGCAGTGTCCCTCCAGGCTCTTGTCCCATGTGACGATGGCCCTCACTGTCCCTCACGGCCCTCGATGATGACAATGAGGCCATCAGCACAGCCCTCAGCGCTCCTGTCCCCCGTGACGACGCGTGACAAGGCCGCAGGGGATGTGACGACGTCCCTCAGCGTCCCTCAGGGCCCTGTGATGCACAGTGAGGCAGAACAGGGCCGCGAGGGAGGGACGTCCCCTCGCCGCCCCCCAGGAGCGCCGTCCCTCGCGGCCTCGTCCCGCACGGCGCCGCCGCCGCCGCCCCTCAGCGCCCCTCCAGGCTCTTGTCGCGGGCAATGACGGCCTCGTCGAACTTGATCATGAGGGTGGTGCCCTTGTGCCAGTGGGCGCTGACGCGGGCGGGGAAGCCGGCGGCACCGAGCACGGCCTCCAGCAGCCCGGCGGCGAAGGCGGCGCAGTTCAGGGAGCTGTTCTCGCGCGGCACCGACACGAACGTGTTCACCACGGGCTCCCTCTCGATCACGTAGAAGGTGCGGTCGTCGTCGTTGGCCTGCTCCAGCTTGTCGGCCTCGCGCCCGAACAGCGCCCGCCACAGCGGCCCCTTCACGAACAGCAGCACCCCCAGCACCTTGGTCTCGCGCCGCCCCGGCCGCTCGCGGGCCACCAGCGCGTCCAGCGCCCGCAGCCCCACGTGGTGGCCCAGGCGGGCCAGCCGGGCCTGCAGCTCGGCCACCGAGGCCACGCGGCGCTGGCAGTACTGCACCAGCTCCGAGAAGAGCAGCGCGAAGGCGGCCAGGGACAGCTCCGAGCGCGGCCGGCCCAGCGCCCGCTCCAGCACCAGCGACTTCCCCCGCGTGAAACGCGCGTCCATCGTGGCCTGGGGATGGGCACGGCCGTCAGCGGGGGCGGGGAGGCGCTGGGAGGGCTCAGAGCCGTGCTACCAGAGGCCTGCGAGGGGTCTAAGAGGGCAGGGGGCAGCGGGAGGAGGTTAGAGGGGGCCTGAGGGGGGCTAGAGGCGGGTCTGAGGGGGATTAGGGAGGGTCTGAGGGGGTACAGGGGGATTAAAGGGGGCAGAGGACAGCTAGACAGGGCTACAGGGGGGTCTGAGGGGGATAGTGAGGGTCTGCGGGGCATTTGAAGGGGCAGGGGGCAGGTCGGCATTAGAGAGGGGCACAGAAGGTTTAAAGAGGATCAGAGCGGGCAGGGAGCAGCTAAAGGGGGTTAGAGGAGGGTTAGGGAGGGTCTGACAGGGCTTGGAGGGGGCACAGAGGAGTCAGGGGTAGCTAGACGGGGTTAGAGGGGGGTCTGAGGGGGGCTGATGGGGGTCAGAGCAGCAGGGGAGGAGCACAGAGGGTCTGCGATGGTTGCAGGGGAGCGAGGGGCAGAACTGAGGGGGTTAAAGGGGCAAGCGGCAGCTGGGGGGGTCAGAGAAGGTTTGGGGTGGGGCACTGGGGGGTGGGTTAGAGGCGGGTGCGGGTCAGCCTGAGGGGCCCGGGGTTGCTGAGGGGGTCGGGAGGGCGAGAGGGGCTGGGGGGTCCCGGGGGACGCGGCACTGTTGGGGGATGCGGGGGCGCGTCACCGCCCATCGCGGGGCGGGAGGCGCCGGGGACGGGATGGGGAACGGACACGGCGCTGGCCGGGCTGGGGATGCCCGTGGCGGGAGGGAGGAGATAGGGCCCTGCCCGCGACCCGCCGGGACCCCCGGTACCGACCTGACACCGACGCGGCCGCCGCGACACCGCCGTGAAACGGCCGTAAAGCGCGGGGAGGGGGCGGGGCCTGAGCGGCACGGGGCGGGGCCTGCATGGGGCGTGGGCGGGGTCACTGCCGCAGAGAACGCGCCCCCTCCCTTTAGGCCCCGCCCACTGGGGGTGGCGCGCGCGGAGGGGTCCGGGGGGCCCGAGAGAGGGGGGCACGGCGGGGAGGGGACACGGTGGGGAGGGGGCACGGTGGGGAGGGGGACACGGGGAGGGGCACGGCGGGGCGGGGGGCACGGTGGGGGGGGGGACACGGGGGGGAGGGGGACACGGGGGACATCTGGTGACACGGTGGGGGGGGCCCGGACGCCCACGTGCCCCCCGCCCCTTCCCCCCGGACACCTGGGCCGCCATCTGGGCTGGGGGAAGGGCCCGGATCCCCAATGACGTCAGGGGGGGCAGGGGGAGGGGAGGGGGGGCCAGAGGGGCGGGTGACCCCCCCTCATCCCCACACGGGACCCGTGACCCTCGGGGGAGACACCGCGGGGGGGACACACCGGGGCAGGGACTCTCATGGAGGCACCGGGGGCACTCCCCACCGTGTGACATGTGCCCCCTATGGCCCTGTCCCGTCTGTGCCCCCGTCACCGATGTCACCTGGGCCCCCCCGTGGCACTGGGGTCATCTGTGTCGCACAGGTCCCCTGTGTGTCCTCACCGTGCCGCTCGTGCCGCCCAAGTCCTCCCTCATGTCCTGTGTGCCCGGTGCCCCCCACTGTGCCCATGTGCCACCCCCCTGTGTCCCCATGGGCCCCCTGTGCCCATGTGCCAATCCCCCGTGCCCATGTGGCAGCCCCTGTGCCCATGTGCCACCCCCTGTGCCCATGTGCCACCCCCTGTGTCCCCGTGGGCCCCCTGTGCCCATGTGCCACCCCCTGTGTCCCCATGTCTCCCGCTGCCCCTGTGTCTCCCCGGTGTCCTCATGGCTCTGGTGTCCCCAAGGTCCCCACATCCCACAGAGCCCCCCAGTGTCCCCCACTCCCCACTGTCCCCATGTCTCCACTCTGTGCCCAGGGTCTGCTCAGTGTCCCCAGGGTCTCCATGTCCCCATGTCCCTTCAGTGTCCCCAGTGTCCCCAATGTCCCCATGCCCCTCAAGGTCCCCACTCTCCCTCCAATGGGACACAAGGGGACATAAAGGGGAGACACTGGGGGGCACAGGGAACATGGTGGGGGGGACCAGGGGACACGGGGAGGGACAAGGAACATGGGAGGACACAGGGGACACAAGAGAATGAGGACGCCAGGGGACGGGGAGGGACAGGGGGACCCCAGAGGGTGGCACTGGGGGCCGGGGTGACACCGCTGTCCCCGAGTCCTGGGATGGGTGTTGGGGCCAGGGCACTGGGGACACCGCAGGGACACACGGAGGGCAGAGGAGAAATCCCGACCCGGCCCTGCTGTCCCCAAGGAATGGGGGGACACTGGGAGACACTGAGGGGCACTGGGGGACATTAGAGGGCACTGGGGAGACATTGGGGAGCACTGGAGGTAACTGGGGACACTGGGGGACTCTGGGGGAAGCAGTGGAGGACGAGGGGGACACTGGGGGACACTGGGGGGCACTGGGGTACACCAGGGGACACCCCCCTGGGGCAGCACCAGGACACCGGGGGACACCAGGAGGTTACTGGGAGAGCACTGGGGGCCATTGGGGAGACACGGCGGGGGAAGCGAGGGACACGAGGGGACATTGGGGGACAGATCAGGGAGGACACTGGGGGGCACTGGGGGGCACCCCCTGGGGCAGTGACACGGGCACAGGGTGCGCAGCACTCGCCGGGGGGGCACAGGGTGACCTCGTGTCCCCCCTCGTGTGTCCCCCCCCGCGGTGGCTGCGGGCGCGGGTGGGGATTTATGGGTGCAATTAAGCGCCATTTCGTTAATTGCTCGTGGCTGCCAGGGGGGGATTGGGGACACGCGGGGGCGGGGGGGCCTCGCCCCTATCTCCGCCCACCCCCCTGAGGGGACTTGCGGCACCCGCGGGGACCCCACGGGACAACTGGGACCCCATGGACACCCACAGCGCCCACGGAGACAACACGGCACCCACGGGGACCCCATGGAGACCCCACAGAACCCACGCGGACCCCAGAGCCCCCACAGCACCCACAGCGATCCCACAGCACCCATGGTGACCCCACAGCACCCACAGAACCCACGATACCTACGGGGACCCCGGAGTACCCACGGGGACCCCACGGGACCCGCTCAAGGACGCCCCAGAACCCAGGAGACCCCACAGCACCCACGGACACTCAGAGCATCCACAGAGACGCCCCTGCGCTCACGACCCTACAACACCCACGGAGACCCCACAGCACCCGCGGGCACCCACAGGGACCCCAGGGCACCCAGGGGGACCCCAGAGAATACACAGGAACCCCAGAGCATCCACAGCACCACGGGGAGCCGCGGGGACCCCACAGCGCCCGTGGCACCCACGGCACTCGGGGAGACCCCACGGGGACCCCACTGCACCCATAAGAGCCGAGAGCACCCACGAGACCCCCATGGCGTCTGTGGGGACACGCAGCACCCACGACCCCCCCGGCACCCACGGGTGCCCCCCCGCGCTCCCATCGTCCCCGTGTCTCCCCCGCGTCCCCTCCCCGCGTCCCCACCCGGGCTATAAGAGGGGGCGCGGGGGCCGCTCCCACCCACCCGCGATGGCGGCCCCGGGGGGGACGGAGCCCGAGCGCGCGGCGGTGAGGGGGGGCAGCGAGGGGCACAAGGGGTGCGGAGGGACCCCCGAGGGGGCACCGTGAGTGGGCGGGGGGCCCAAAGGGCTGCGGGGGGCACCCGTGGGTGGGGTTTTGGGGGTCCCAGTTGAGGACGGGTCCCCATCACAGGGGCACCGAGGGTGCACATGTGGGGGTCATGGGGGGCGGTCCAAGAGGGGGTCCCACTGAGGGGGGCAAAGGGGGGGCCCCAGTTCGGGGGGGCCTTTGAGGGGTGCTGGGTCGCCGTTTCGGGGGGGGGCGTGTAGGGGCGTGTCCCCCTTTCAGGGGTCTTCCCACTCCCGGGGGGTCCCGAAGCAGGTGGGCCCCGGCTGAGGGGGGGGGGGGTCTCTGCTTCGGGGTCCCTGTTTGGGGGAGGCGTCCTCGTGCAAGGGGGGGGGAGAGTCCCCGTTCGGGGGTCCCTGTTCGAGAGGGGTCTGGGGTCCGCCACAGATGGGGGTCCCCGAACACGAGGGGAGTCCGTGTTTCGGGGGGTCCCCGGCCGAAGGGGGTCCCCGGAGCAGGAGGGGTCCCTCACGCGGTGTCCCCGCAGGGGGGGTCCCCGTCCGAGGGGGGATCCCCGGAACAGGAGGGGTTCTTCTCGCTGCTGAGCTCCGTGCAGGGCGCCCGCATGGACGAACAGCGCTGCACCCTGGGGGGGGGCACGGGTGAGGGGACACGGGGGGGGGCGTGGAGGGCACGGGTGAGGGCACACGGGGGGCACGGGGTGGCACGGGGGGGCATGGGTGAGGGGACACGGGGGGACATGGGGGGACACGGGGTGGCACGGGGAGGTCACGGGTGAATGGGGACAGGGCGGGAAATGGGGGGGACACGGGGGACACACGGGGGGGGGGGCACACGCTGGGGGGGGGGACCCGGGGGGAAGGGGGACACGAGTTTGGGGACCCGGGAGGGGGCGCGTGGGGCAGGGCTTCGGTGGGTGCTGGGGGTAACTCGGGGGGTCCGTGGGTGACTCAGGGGTCCCCGGGCAGGAGGCGGGGGAGGTCTGTGGGTGCCGGGGGGGTCCATGGGTGACTCGGGGGTCCCAGCAGGCGGGGCCGGGGAGCCGCCCCCCCCCGAGCTGGCGTCGCTGCTGGACATGGTGGCGAGCTCGCAGGGCCGCAGGATGGACGAGCAGCGGCTGCCGGTGCCCAGACTGCCCGGCTTCGGCACGGGGGGGGCGCAGGTGGGCACGGGGGGGGCACAGGGGAACATAGGTGGGTCCGGGAAGGCCACGGGTACGGGGGGAGCAAAGGGGAGGGAGCTCGGGCTGGGAGCGCTTCAGGCCCGGGGGGTCCTGGGGGTGGCTTTGGGCCGGGAGGGGGTCATGGGGGCCGGGGGGGCACCCAAGGTGAGGGACCCACTGGGGTCTCTTGGGGGGGCGGCCGCGGTGGGACAGCCAGGGAGGGCACTCGGGAGTGGGGGGACCTGGGGGACCCCCCAGAGGACCCTCATGAGTGCCCCTCTCCCATCTCCCCACAGGACTGAGCCCCTGGAGCCCCCCGGAACCATGGACCCCCCCCATCCTCCCCCTGCCGTGTCACCCCTCTGTGTCCCCCCCCCCATCTGTGTCCCCCCCAACCCAAATAAACCCCCCGAGCACTTGGGGCCTGTGACACCCGTGGGGTCTTGGGGGCATGGGGGGCACTGGGGGTGGCACCAGGCACAGGAGTGACAGTGGGGGACAAAGGACATGGCTGGGGGCTGGCACCAAGGGACACCCACAGCACTCAGGTGACATTGAGGGACACAGGACACCCGTGAGGGTGGCACCAGGGACACTGAGGGGCACAGGAGCCCCAGGCAGCACTAGGGGACGGCCCTGCCACCCCAGTGACACCCTGGGGACGCCCCCGTGGGCAGTGCCAGTGCCATTTATTGGGGAGGGGGACACCCAGGGGTGCCACGTGTCTCCTGGGGGCCGGGTGGCAGCAGCAGGTACAGACACAAGTCTCTCACGTGTCCCACACACGTCCCTTGTGTCCCCGTGCCACCAGCCAGTGCAGGCGCACGGGGGCGGCCGCGTGGCCCCGCTGCCAGCCGCGGTGGCGGCATCAGGCGAGGGCACGTGTCCCTCGCGCCACTGACACACAGACCAGGCGTGGCCACGCGTCCCCTGTGCCGCCAGCACGGCCACAGCGACGGTGCCCTCGGCTGCTGGCACGTGTCCCCTCTGTCACCGGTGTCGCCCCGTGACAGTGCCGGGATGTGGCTGCGGTGCCAGGACGTGGCTGTGGTGCCGGGATGTGGCTGTGGTACAGGATGTGCTGCAGTGCCAGGATGTGCTGCGGTGCCGGGATGTGCTGCAATGCCAGGATGTGGCTGTGGTACAGGATGTGGCTGCGGTGCAGGATGTGGCTGCAGTGCCAGGATGTGCTGCAATGCCAGGATGTGGCTGTGGTACAGGATGTGGCTGCGGTGCTGTGTTGCGGTGCGTGGCTGCGGTGCCAGGATGTGGCTGCGGTGGCAGGATGTGCTGCGGTGAGGATGTGGCTGCGGTGCCAGGATGTGGCTGCCATGCCAGGATGTGCTGCGGTGCCGGGATGTGGCTGCGGTGCAGGATGTGGCTGCGGTGCCAGGATGTGGCTGCGGTGCCAGGATGTGGCTGCCATGCCAGGATGTGGCTGCCATGCCAGGATGTGCTGCAGTGCCAGGATGTGGCTGCGGTGCCAGGATGTGGCTGCGGTGCCAGGATGTGGCTGCGGTGCAGGATGTGGCTGTGGTGCAGGATGTGGCTGCGGTGCCAGGATGTGGCTGCGGTGCAGGATGTGGCTGCCATGCCAGGATGTGGCTGCGCATCCCCTCTGTCACCCACACTGTCACAGCGATAGCCCCGGGATGCTGCCACGCGTCCCCTCTGTCACCAACACGGCCCCTGTGAAGGCACCAGGTTGTGCCCACGGTGACAGGAGGCAACCACGTGTCCCCTCCGTCACCAACGTGGCCCCGGCTCTGGTGAGAAGGCGAAGGCCGATGTCCCCTCCGTCACCAGCACGGCGCTGGCACCGGTGTCACACGTGCCCACGGCCACAGGACGCTGCCACATGTCTCCGGTGTCACCACCACGGCCACGCTGCCGGTGGCACGGTGCAGCCATGTCGAGCAGCCACGGGCCCCCTCTGCCCCTGCCGTGTCCCGCGGGGCGGCCGTGTGTCTCTGGCCCCTCATGCCTGTGTCCCCTTCCCCTCCCGCAGCCGCTGCTTCAGCTCAGCCATGGCCCGGCGCTGCGGGGACAGGGACAGGGTCAGGGTCAGGGTCAGGGACAGGGTCAGGGTCAGGGACAGGGACAGGGTCAGAGACAGGGTCAGGGACAAGGACAGGGACAGGGACAAGGACAGGGACAGGGTCAGGGACAGGGACAGGGTCAGGGACAGGGTCAGGGACAGGGACAGGGTCAGGGTCAGGGGACAAGGACAGGGTCAGGGACAGGGTCAGGGACAAGGACAGGGACAGGGACAGGGACAGGGGACAGTGTCAGGGTCAGGGACAGGGTCAGGGACAGGGACAGGGACAGGGTCAGGGACAGGGTCAGGGACAGGGTCAGGGTCAGGGTCAGGGACAGGGACAGGGTCAGGGTCAGGGGACAAGGACAGGGTCAGGGACAGGGTCAGGGTCAGGGACAGGGTCAGGGACAGGGTCAGGGTCAGGGACAGGGACAGGGTCAGGGGACACTGACAGGGGACAGGGACAGGGTCAGGGTCAGGGACAGGGACAGGGTCAGGGACAGGGTCAGGGACAGGGACAGGGTCAGGGTCAGGGACAGGGTCAGGGACACTGACAGGGGACAGGGACAGGGTCAGGGGACAAGGACAGGGCAGGGACAGGGACAGGGGATGGGGACAGGGGACACTGGCAGGGGTCAGGGACAGGAACATGGAGCAGGACACGAACATAGAGCAGGGACAGGAACATGGGGCAGGGACAGAGGTCAGGGACATGGACAGGAGTCAGGGACATGAAGCAGGAACAGGAGACAAGGAACACGGTCAAGGGAAAAGGGGTTGGGACACAGACACGGGATCGGGGGACAGCAGGGACGTGGGGGACACGAGGTGGCACCAGGAGTGTCCCCTTGGGTGTCCTCCCTGTCCCCACCCCCCAGGGGGGCAGGAGACACCGGGGGGACACTGGAGACAGTGGCAGGACACTGCCAGGGGGAGGCTGGAGATGCTGGGGACACTGGGAAAAGACTCTGGGGACCCTGGGGGATCTTGGGTATACCGTGGGGGGTGTGGGGAGCCCTGAGGGGTGCTGGGGACACCGAGGGGGATTCTGGGGACACATTGGCAACACCGGGGGGGTGGGGACACTGGGGGTGTCATTGGAAACATTGGGGACACTGGGGAGGGACTTTGGGCACACAGAGAGGGACACTGAAGACACACTGGGGACACTGTGGGACAGCAGGGACAGGGAGGACACCCTGGGGACAGTCGGGGTCTCACCCGTTCGGGATTGTCCGGCGGGAAAATCTCCCTCTGGAAAGAGAGCGGGTGAGGGGGGAGGGGACCCAGGGGGACATCGAGGTGTCCCCAGGGTGTCCCCAGGGGTCCCATCCCCCTGTCCCCTCCCCCACCTTGCGGTCGATCACGTGACGCTGGAAAAACTCAGCCTGGTTGGAGACCCAGAACACCCCGACCGGGAAGGAGAGGTACACCAGCATCTGCCACAGCGTCACCTGTGTCACCCCCTGTGTCCCCTGTGCCACCTCCCGTGTCCCCTGTGCCACTCCCCTGTCCCCTGCTGTGTCCCCTGTGCCCCCCCCGTGCCCGCCCCGCCCCTCCCACAACGGCCCGAGCGGGAAGCACAGGTACGGGAACATCTGCGGCAGTGTCACCTCCCGTGACTGACACCCCGGGGTCCCCGCGCCTGTCCCTGGCACCTGCGTGTCCCCAGCGCCCCCCGCTCACCCGGCCCGGGGTGTCCCCGCTGGCCCCCGTGTCCCCCCCATGGTCCCCAGGGCTTCCCGCCCCTTTTGTCCCCCGCCCAATCGGCCCCCCTACCCCTTACTGCCCCCCCGGGGTGTGACCCCCCCAAATGCCCCCAGGCTACCCCTAATTGCCCCCCCGTGACCCCCCACTGCCCCCGTTATTGCCCCCCCGTGACCCCCCACTGCCCCCCGCCCCCCTTATTGCCCCCCGTGACCCCCCACTGCCCCGTTATTGCCCCCCGTGACCCCACACTGCCCCCCACCCCCCTTATTGCCCCCCGTGACCCCCATTGCCCCGTATTCGCCCCCGTGACCCCCACTGCCCCCGTTATTGCCCCCCGTGACCCCCACTGCCCCCGTTATTGCCCCCCGTGACCCCCCACTGCCCCCGTCATTGCCCCCCCGTTATTCCCCCCGCACCCTCAGGATCTCCAGCTTCACCCCCATGGCTCCTCCCGGGCCCCTTCGCTTCCGTCTCCTCCAGCCCCGCAATACCGCGGCCGCCCATTGGCCGCCCGTCCAGCACCGCCGCAGTCTATTGGCTACGGGTGGAGAGGAGGGGGCGGGGCGAAGGCTGGATGGGCCAATGAGAACGGGCCATGGGCAGGACGGCAGTAGGGTCTGCAGCGGCGCCGGAAGTGAGGGCAGCGCGCCGGAAGTGAGGGCGGAGCGCGGGGAAATGGCGGCAGCCGAGGCCGAGATGGTGGAGCGGGAGGAGCCGCCGGGAACGGGGCCGGAGCCGGCGCCGGCAGCGGGGCTCGGCCTGGAGCAGGAGCCGGAGCTGGGGTCTGGAGCGATGGCGGAACCGAGGGCCGGGGCGGGGCCGGGAGCGGAACCGGAGCCGGGAGCGGGGCCCGGTGCGGTGGCGGATCCCGGAGCAGGGCCGGGCCCGGAGCGGCCGGAGCTGTGCTTTGTGAGTGCGGGGCTGAGTCCCCTCCTGTCCCCAGCTCTGTCCCCAGCCCTGTCCCCGATCCCCAGGTCTTGCCTTTATCCCTGGTCTTGTCTTTGTCTCTGTCCCCAGCCCTGTTCTTGTCATCATGTCCCTGTCCCCAACCTTGTCCCTGTCCTCATGTCCCTGTCCCCCGCCCCAGGGCCCGTCCCTGTTCCTTTTCGTGTCCCCAGCCCCATTCACAACCCCCGGGTTCCCGTCCCCATCCCTCTCTTCATCGCTGTCTCCATCTCTGTCCCCTACCGTCCCCATGTCCCCATCGCTATCCCCCTTCCCGTGTCCGCGTCCCGTCCCACGGCTAATTTGGTGGCTCTGTCCCCTCTTGTGTCCTCATCTGTGTCCCTGTGCTCATGTCCCCATCCCTGTCCCCTGCAGTGTCCGTGTCCCCGGCCCTTTCCTACAGCCGCGTTTTTCTGTCCCCGTCCCCTCTCGTGTCTCCATCCCTGTCCCCCTGTCCCCGTTCCCTCTCCTGACGCTTTATCCTCAGGGGCCCCAGGAGGAAGTGCCCTGTCCACTGTGTCCCCTGTCCCTCTATCCCCAGGAGGACGAGGAGGAGCTGCCCTGTCCCCTGAGTGTGTCCCTCTCGCCTGTCCCTGTCCCCTGAGTGTGTCCCTGTCCCCTGTCCCTGTTCCCTGAGTGTGTCCCTGTCCCCTGTCCCTGTTCCCTGACTGTGTCCCTGTCCCCTGTCCCTGTCCCCTGACTGTGTCCGTGTCCCCTGTCCCTGTTCCCTGAGTGTGTCCCTGTCCCCTGTCCCTGTCCCCTGAGTGTGTCCCTGTTCCCTAGTAGAGGAACAAGGAGATGCAGCACGAGGGGGAGCTGCTCCTGCCCCCATGTTTCTGTCCCTGTCCCCCAGGAGGATGAGGAGGTGCCCGTGTCCCCTGTCCCTGTCCCCTGGTTGTGTCCCCGTGCTGTGTTTCTGTCCCTGGGCAGCGTCACTGATTTCTGGGCTACAGAAATGCATGTCCTGCATGTCCCTGTCCCCGTGTGCCCTCAGGAGCCCGAGGAGGGGCTGTCCCCTGAGCTGTCCCTGCATGTGTTCCCTGTCCCCTGATCTGTCCCTATGTGTGTCCCCTGATCTGTCCCTATGTGTGTCCCCTGAGCTGTCCCCGTGTGTGTCCCCTGAGCTGTCCCCGTGTGTGTTCCCTGATCTGTCCCTATGTGTGTCCCCTGTCCCCTGAGCTGTCCCTGCATGTGTCCCCTGAGCTGTCCCCGTGTGTGTCCCCTGTCCCCTGAGCTGTCCCTGTGTGTGTCCCCTGTCCCCTGAGCTGTCCTTGTGTGTGTCCCCTGTCCCCTGAGCTGTCCCCACGTCCCCATTTGTGTCCCCAGGAGGATGAGGAGGTGCAGCACGAGGAGGAGCTGCTCAGGAACCCCTTCTCGGTGCGGGGCTGGCTCCGTTACGCCCAGGCCCGGCAGCGCGGGCCCCGGCCCCGCCTCAACCAGATCTATGAGAGGGCCCTGAGGGAGCTGCCTGGCAGGTAAGGGCACCTGGGCACACATGGGGGCAGCTGGGGGGACATGGGGACAGCGGGGGACACCTGGGGCCACCTGGGGTACACCTGGAGGCCCGTGGAATACATGTGGGGTGCACCTGGGGACACCTGGAATAGACCTGGAGGCACCAGAGGTGCACCTGGAAGGCACAGGAACCATTGGGGGCTCGCCTGGAATACACCTGGGGGACACTTGGGCACACATGGGGGGCACAGGGACCACCTCAGTGCCTTTGTGTGGGCAGAGGGGTGATGGGGACCTGTTCTGTCTCCTCATGGATGACAGAGATGGCCTGGGTCCTCTCAGGGTGACAGGAGGTGGCAGACAGGGGTGGCCCAGGTGATGGGTGGCACACGTGACAGGGCATCAGGAATGGGCCAGTGACAGGAGTGACACAGGTGACAGGGTGCTGGGTGGCCCAGGTGATGGGGTGGCAGGGGGTGACTCCAGTGACAGGGCTGTCAGGGGTGACAGGGGTGTCCCTGGCGTCAGCTGGCCCCGGTGACAGCTGTGTGCCCGTCCCAGTTACAAGCTGTGGTACCAGTACCTGCGGCAGCGCCGGGCACAGGTGAAAGGTCGCTGCCCCTCAGACCCCGCCTTCGAGGAGGCCAACGCTGTCCACGAGAGAGCCCTGGTGTTCATGCACAAGGTCAGGGGACACGGAGGGGACACGGGGACATGCGGGGGGTGGGCAGGGCACGGGGGGTGTGGGCGACGTGGAGGACAGGGTTGGGGGATATGGGGACACGGGGGCACGTGGGGAACACGGGGGACATGAGGGTGCAGGGACGTGGGGACGTGGGGCAGGGAGGTGATGGGCACACAGAGGGGACATGGGGCATGGTGGGGGAATGAGGGTGTGGGGGACGCGGAGCACGGGGAGGACACGGGGATGCCCCCAGTGCCCCCTTACCGTGCCCGTGCCCGGCAGATGCCGCGGATCTGGCTGGATTACTGCCAGTTCCTGGCGGAGCAGGGCCGCATCACGCGCACACGCCGCACGTTTGACCGGGCGCTGCGGGCACTGCCCATCACCCAGCACCGGCGCCTCTGGCCGCAGTACCTGAGCTTCGTCCGGAAACACCCCCTGCCCGAGACCGCCGTGCGCGTCTTCCGCCGCTTCCTCAAGGTACGGACACCGGGGACACCCGCACACAGCCGGGGACACCCACGCACACCTGGGGACACCTGGGGACACCCACGCACACCTGGGGACACCTGGGGACACCCACACACACCTGGGGACACCTGGGGACACCCGCACACTGGGGGTGGGGACCTGGGGACACCCACGCACACCTGGGGACACCCGCACACACCTGGGGACACGCACACACACCCGGGGACACCCACACATACCTGGGGACACCTGGGGACACCCACACACACCTGGGAACCCCCACACACACCTGGGGACACCCACACACACCCGGGGACACCCACACACACCTGGGGACACCTGGGGACACCCGCACACAGCCGGGGACATCTGGGAACCCCCACACACACCTGGGGACACCTGGGGACACCCACACATACCTGGGGACATCTGGGGACACCCACACGCACCTGGGAACACCCGCACACAGCGGGGGACACCCACACACACCTGGGGATACCTGAGGACACCCGGGGACAGGGACGCACACGTGGATACAGGGACACCTGAGGACACACACACACCTGGCATGCCTAGGGGCAGGGGCACACCTGGAGGATCACCCTGGGGCAGTGGCACATGTGGCAGTGCCACCCTGGGGCAGGGACACAGCCCCAGATGGGGACACAGCTGGCAGTGTCACCTTGGGGTGATGGCTGGGCACTTGGCTGTCCAGGTGCCACTGAGGGGGTTCGGGTGCCACTGAGGTGCCACTGAGGTGGCTCTGGTGTCCCCAGCTGTGCCCCGAGGAGGCTGAGCAGTACGTGGCCTACCTGCGCTCCGTGGGCCGCCTGGACGAGGCCGCGCAGGTCCTGGCCCGGCTGGTGAACGACGAGCGCTTCGTGTCCCGGGAGGGCAAATCCAACTACCAGGTGGGCACCGGGGACACGTGGGGGGCAGCTGGGGGGCACCGTGGACACCGTGGGGGGCACAGGGCCCTTGGGAGCACCTGGGGAGGCACCTGGAAGGGATTGGGAGGGAACACAGGGCACAGCGGGGGGGGTGCCTGGGAGTGCTGGGGTCACCTGTGGGGTGGGGAGGGGTTGGGGGATCCTGGGTGTCTCCTGGGGCTGGGGGGTCCCAGAGGGTGTTTGGGGTCTCAGTGGGGTTTTGGGTGTCCTGGGAGGGATTCTGGGAGTTCTGACCCCTCCCCATGTCCCCCACGCTGTGGCAGGAGCTGTGTGAGCTGCTGTCCCAGCACCCTGGGGTGGTTTTGGGGTCTCTGATAGTGCCCTTCCCCTGTTCCCAGCCATGGCAGGAGCTGGGGGGGGTCTTGGCGCAGTTCTGGGGAGGTTCTGGGGTCTCTGACAGCCCTGTTTCCCTCAGCTGTGGCAGGAGCTGTGCGAGCTGCTGTCCCAGCACCCCGACCGTGTGCGCTCGTTGGACGCCGGGGGCATCATCCGGGGGGGTCTCACGCGCTTCACGGACCAGCGCGGGCGGCTCTGGGGGGCCCTGGCCGACTGCTACGTGCGCTGCGGCCACCTCGAGAAGGTGACACTGCTGTCCCTGTCACGCTCCTGGCATGGGCTGACACCCCTGGGACAGAGTGATACCCGTGGGGACAGACTGACACCTCTGGGGACAGAGTGGCATCTGTGGAACAGAGTGTCACCCCTGGGACAGAGTGACACCCCTGGGGACAGAGTGGCATCTGTGGAACAGAGTGTCACCCCTGGGACAGAGTGACACCCCTGGGACAGAGTGATACCCGTGGGGACAGAGTGACACCTCTGGGGACAGAGTGGCATCTGTGGAACAGAGTGACACCCCTGGGACAGGCTGACACCCCTGGGACAGAGTGATACCCGTGGGGACAGACTGACACCTCTGGGGACAGAGTGGCATCTGTGGAACAGAGTGACACCCCTGGGACAGGCTGACACCCCTGGGACTGACTGCCACTTTCCCGAGCTGCCATCCCGGTCTCTGTCACCACACAGAGCCACCACAACCCCATTCCCTGTCCCCAGAGCCCCCCAGGCCACCCACAGCCCCTCCTTGGGCCCCCATGGCTCCTGTCCCCAACCCCCAGGGCCATGCCAGCTCCTGTGCATTGTGTCACCTTTCCAGGGCCGCTATAGTCCCCATCCCCTGGCCCCACCCCCTGGGCCACCACCACCCTGCTCCCCATGGCACCCAAATACATCACCACCCCGCTTCCCTGTCCCCCAGCCCCATGGCTGTCACTGTCTCTGTCCACTGTGGTGACCCTGTTGCTGTCCCTTGTGCCCCCAGCACTGTCCCTTGTGTTCTCTGTGTCCCATGTGCTGTTCTGGTGCCCTTTGGTGGTTCCTGGGTCACCTGGGTCACCAACGCTGTCCTCTAACACTGTCTCTGTGTGCTGCTCCATGTCCCAGTCCCTGGTGCTGTCCCTATTTCCTGCCTGGTTTGCCTGTCCCCTTTGTCTATAGTGCTGTTCCTGTCACCTGTCCTTGTCCCTTAACCGTGTTCATGTCCCCAGTGGTGTCCCTGTCTCCTGTCCTTGTCCCCTGACTGTATGTCCATGTCCGCAGTGGTGTTCCTGTCTCCTGTCCTTGTCCCTTGCCCTGTATGTCCATGTCCCCAGTGGTGTCCCTGTCACCTGTCCTTGTCCCCTGCCTGTATGTCCATGTCCCCAGTGGTGTCCCTGTCTCCTGTCCTTGTTCCCTGACTGTCCGTGTCCCCAGCGCTGTTCCTGTGTCTCGTCTGTGTCACCTGTGTCCCTGTCTCCATCCCAGCCTTGGCACATGCTCAAGGAGCCCGTTCAGCCTGTGGTGTTCCCTGTCCCCATCCCTGTCCCCATCCCTGTCCTGTCATTCCCAGGCCCGGGATGTGTACGAGGAGGCCGTGCAGACCAGGATGATCCCAATCCCAGTCCTAATCCCAATCCCAACCCCGTTGTTCCCAGGCCCGGGATGTGTATGAGGAGGCCGTGCAGACCAGGATGATCCCAATCCCAGTCCTAATCCCAATCCCAATCCCTTTGTTCCCAGGCCCGGGATGTGTACGAGGAGGCCGTGCAGACCAGGATGATCCCGATCCCAGTCCCAGTCCCAGTCCCAATCCCAATCCCTTTGTTCCCAGGCCCGGGATGTGTACGAGGAGGCCGTGCAGACCAGGATGATCCCAATCCCAGTCCTAATCCCCATCCCAACCCCGTTGTTCCCAGGCCCGGGATGTGTACGAGGAGGCCGTGCAGACCGTGATGACCGTGCGGGATTTCACGCAGGTGTTTGACAGCTACGCCCGCTTTGAGGAGAGCGTCATCGGGGCCCTGCTGGACACGCAGGCCCAGCTGGGACGGGGCCAGGACGGTGGGTCAGGGGCACCCCAAACCTCGGGGGGCACACCCTGGAATGGGGGGGAGACACCCCAAAATAGAGGGGGCTGAGTGAGACCACCCCAGAGGTGTGGGGGGAGCACTTGGAGCACCCCAGAGGAGCAGGTGGGGTGGCTGGGTTGGTCTAGAGGGGAGGGAACCCTGAAAGTGGGAAGGCACCCTAACAGGGCTCTCAGGGGGCCCTGGCTCAGTTTGGCCCCAAAAGCCTGAGTGTCCCCCCAAATGCAGTGAATTTTCGTGTGCCCGGGGGGGTCCTGCCTCAGTGTCCCCTCCAGAAGGGCGATTTTGGGGGTGCTGCAGGGTCCTACCTCAGGGGGCTCCCCCAGGAGGGGCAGTTTGGGGGGTCCTGCCCCAGTTTCCCCATCCTGGGGGGGCTGGTCACCTCGAATGGCCCCAGCCCCCCACTGGGGGTCCTGGTCGCCCTGTCCCCAACCCCCCCAGGCCCATCCCCAGGGGTGTCCCTGTCACCCTGTCCCCAGCACGAGGGTGCCCAGGGGGCCCTGAACCTGCCCCATGTCCCCACCCCTGTGACCCCCCCCGATCCCCCTGCATCCTTCTGTGTCCCCATAGCCCCTGACCCCTCCCATGTCCCCTGACCTTGTAATCCCCTCATGTCCCCAAGTGTCCCCTGATCCCCTTGGTCCCCCATCTACTGACCCCACCCATTCCTCTCATGTTTCCTTGACTGTTTTGTATCCTCTGACCTCCTTGTGTACCCCATGTCCATGTGCCCCCCCATATCCATATCACCTCCCCTGACCCCCCAGTGTCCCCCTTGTCTCCTGACCCTCCCATGGCCCCCCAACCCCCTGTGTCCCCCCGTGTCACCCCGTATCCCCTGACCCCTCTATGTCCACCATGTCCCCTGACTGCTGTGACCCCGCTGTGTCCCCTGATGTCCCCCCGGTGTCCCCCGTGCCCCCTGACCCCTGTGCCGCCCCCGTGTCCCCGCAGAGGAGGTGGAGCTGGAGCTGCGCCTGGCGCGCTTCGAGCGCCTCATGGCACGGCGGCCGCTGCTGCTCAACAGCGTCCTCCTGCGGCAGAACCCCCACAACGTCCACGAGTGGCACAAGAGGGTGGCTCTGCACCAGGGACAGCCCGACAAGGTCAGGGGGCAGCCCTAGAGGAGAGGGGCACGCTGAGGTGGGGGGGAGGTGAGGGGGGCACGCTGGGAAGGTGGGGACACAGCAGGGATGTGGGGGAACGTGGGTGGGTGTAGGGGACACCAGGGGACATTGGGGCAGGTGTTGGGGGGTGGATGGTGGGGGGAATTTGGTGGTGACGCTGTAGTGACCATGGTGTCCCCTCCCTGTCCCCGTGTCTCCACCATGTCCCCTGCTTCCCCACATCATTCGTTTCTTTTATCCCCTTGTGTCCCACATCCCTGTCTCTTACTGTCCCCATGTTCCTTGTGTCCCCCACATCCCCCGTGTCCCCCATGTTCCCACATGTCCCCTGTGTCCCCCCGTTCTCTGTGTCTCCCATGTTCCCGTGTCCCCTGTGTCCCCCGTGTCCCTGTGCCTCCCTGTGTCCTTTGCTGTCCCCCGTGTCCCCCCATGTCCCCCTGTGTCCCCCATGTCCCTGTGCCTCCCCATGTCCCCCCGTGTCCCCCATGTCCCTGTGCCTCCCTACATCCCCCATATCATTTGCTGTCTGCTGTGGTCCCGCGTGCCCCAGATCATCCAGACATTCACCGAGGCCGTTCGCACCGTGGATCCCCAGCGCGCCACCGGCCGCCCCCACGAGCTCTGGGTGGCCTTCGCCCGCTTCTACGAGGACAATGGGCAGCTGGAGGACGTGAGGGACCCCCCAAACCCTGGATGGCTCCCCCAAACCCACCTGGGACCCCCCAAACCTGCCTGGGACCCCCAAACTCTGACTGACCCCCTCAAACCCTGAATGACAGCCCCTAGATTCTACCTGGGACCCCCCAGAATCCTGCCCGGAACCCCCAAACCCTGAGTGACACCCCCAGACCTGCCTAGACCCTCCAAACGCTGATTGTGCCCCCCAGACCTGCTCCTTCCTGTCCCCACCATGTTCCCTGATGCCCTCCCACATCCCCCGTCCCCCCTCATTCCCCCCAAACCCCCTTTTCACCCCCATTTTCCTCCTCCAGACTAGAGCCATCCTGTCCCCCTGTGACCCCCCCTAGTTCTGCCGTGACTCTGCTGTCCCCGAGGCACAGTCCATCCTGTCTCCCTGTGTCCCCCCCATCACCTCCTGCCCCCTGTGACTCCTCCTGTCCCCCCAGGCACAGTCCATCCTGTCCCCATGTCCCCCTGTGACCCCCTATGACCGCCCCTGTCCCCAGGCCCAGTCCATCATGTTGTGGGCCACACAGGTTCAGTTCCTGTACCCCTCTGACCCCCCTGTGACCCCCGTCCCCACGCCCGGTCCATCCTGTCCCCCTGTGACCCCTGTCCCTGTCCCCAGGCCCGGTCCATCCTGTCCCCCTGTGACCCCTGTCCCCAGGCCCGGTCCATCCTGTCCCCCTGTGACCCCTCTCCCCAGGCCGGGTCCATCCTGTCCCCCTGTGACCCCTGTCCCCGTCCCCAGGCCCGGTCCATCCTGTCCCCCTGTGACCCCTGTCCCCGTCCCCAGGCCCGGTCCATCCTGTCCCCCTGTGACCCCTGTCCCCGTCCCCAGGCCCGGTCCATCCTGTCGCGGGCCACGCGGGTGCGGTTCCGGCGTGTCGAGGACCTGGCTGCGGTGTGGTGCGAGTTCGGGGAGCTGGAGCTGCGCCACCAGCGGCACCAGGAGGCTCTGCGGGTGCTGCGGGTGAGGGGGAGGGATGGGGCAGCCCCAAAAATGGGGGGGAACCCCAAAAATGGGGGGAACCCCGAAAGTGGGGGGAGCACAAAAATGAGGGGGCCAAAAAATGGGGGGGGCCTGAGATGGAGAGGGACCCCGGGAATGGAGGGGATCCCCAAAATGGGGAGGGGGAGAAACCCAAAATGGGGAGGCTGGAGGCAGGGAGGATGAGTTCAGGGAGCTGGAGCCACAGCGAGGCCCTGGGGGACAAATGGGGGGACAAAAATGAGGGAACCCCAAAAATGGGGGAAACCAGAAAGAGGGAGACCCCAAAATGGGAGGGAATCTCAAAAGTGGGAATTCCAAAAATAGTGGGGCTGGGCACCTCCAAGGGCCGCCCCTGTCCCCAGGTGGGACGTCAGGACTGGGATCTGTGTCAGGGGGTTCTGGGGGGGGGTGGGGGTTTTTGGGGGTGTTTTGGGGACCCCACTGAGCTCTTTCTCCCCCTTTGCCCCCTAGAAAGCCACGGCGCTCCCAGCCAAGCGCGCCGAGTACTTCGACAGCTCGGAGCCTGTCCAGAACCGGCTCTACAAATCCCTCAAGGTGTGGTCCATGCTGGCCGACCTGGAGGAGAGCCTGGGCACCTTCCAGGTGGGACACAGGGACACCCTAGGTGGGCATGGGGGACACCTGGGGGCATGGCGGGGCTGCAGCAGGGGCACCCCACACAGGAGTGTGGAGGGGACATGGGGTGGGTGCAGGGGACAACTGGGGATATCGGGGTGGACGTGAGGGACACCTGGGGACATTGGAATGGACGTGGAGGACACCTGAGGACATTGGGGTGGTCATGAGAGACACTGTGCTGGGTGTGGGTGACACCTGGGTGGACACGGGGGGACACCTGGGGACACTGGCAGGTGTGGGTGACACCTGGGGATGTGGGGTGAGTGTGGGGGACACCTGTGTGCCCCCATCCCCCATGGACAGCCCCCATCTCCCCACGTCCTCCTCGCCCCACTTTGGCCCCCACGTTGCCCTGGCTGGGGGGTGCTGACACCCCTGTCCCTGTCCCCAGTCGACGCGGGCGGTCTACGAGCGCATCCTGGACCTGCGCATCGCCACCCCCCAGATCGTCATCAACTACGCACTGCTGCTCGAGGAGCACGGGCGCTTCGAGGACAGCTTCAAGGTCACACGGGGACACCTGGGGACACTGCGGGGACACCCGGCAGAGCAGGGGGCTTGGGGCATCTGGGGGAGCAGCTGGGGACACCCAGAGAGGAGGTGGGGACACCCAGAGAGGAGGTGGGGACACCCAGAGGGGGGCAGGGGACACCCAGGGAGGGGAGGGGACACCCAGGGAGGGGCGGGGGACATGCAGAGGGGTGAGAGCACCCCATGGCTGGAGGGGTTGGGTGGGACACATTGGGAAGGTGTTGAGAACACCACGGGTACAGCGTGGTCGTCACAGAGATCTCACAGAGACAGATGGGGATGCCGTGGGGCCCCTGGGGCTGTCACAGGCACCCCAGGGAGGGGACTGGGGACACCCCATGGACCTTGTGGGCCAAGAGGATGTCACAGACACCACAGGGACTGAAACAGTGTCATGGACACTCCGGGGAGAGCACTGGGGTTACTCTGGGAGCCAGGACAGTGTCACAGATCCCCCAGGGAGGGGACTGGGGACATCCAGGGCCCCCGTGGCCCAGGACGGTATTGGGGACACCACAGGGACTAGGACAGTGTCACAGACACCCTAGAGAGGTTGCTGGGGACACCACGGAGAGGACACTGGGGACACCATGGGCACCCTGTTGGTGTCACAGGGACCCCAGGGAGGGTACTGGGGCCAGGGTGGGGACCCTGTGGCTGATGGGGCCACTGGGGACACCACAGGCACCTGGGATGGCCCAGGGCTCCTGGTGGCAGCAATGACAGGTGGTGGCAGCAGCGACGGGGTGGCAGTGAATGGGAGGGTGGCCATGTTGGTAGCAGTTGGGACACAAGTGGCGGCAGGGGGGTGGCCGTGTTGGGGTGACAGTGGTGGCAGGGGTGACGTGGTGGGGGGGATGGCGGGGGGGTAACAGCAGTGGCAGGGTAGTGACAGTGGTGGCGTGGTGGCAGAATGGTGACACTGCCAGGGCAGTGCCAGGGCAGTGCCAGCGGTGCCAGGGCAGTGCCAGCAGTGTCAGAGCAGTGCCAGCGGTGGCAAGGTGACAATGGCAGCGGCAGCCTGGTGCTGGCAGTGGCAGGGAGGTGGCAGGATGGTCACAGTGCTGTCAGGTGACAGCGGTGCCCAGCAGTGCCACGATGCCCTGTCCCCGCAGGCGTACGAGCGCGGCATCGCGCTGTTCCGGTGGTCACACTGCCCCACGTCCCTGTCCTCGTGTCCCTGTCCCCGTGTGAACGTCCCTGTCCCTGTGTGAATGTCCCTGGCCTCATGTCCCTGTTCCCATGTGAATGTCCCTGTCTCTGTGTGAACGTCCCTGTCCCCGTGTGAATGTCCCTGTCCTCATGTCCCTGTTCCCATGTGAATGTCCCTGTCTCTGTGTGAACGTCCCTGTCCCTGTGTGAATGTCCCTGGCCTCATGTCCCCGTTCCCATGTGAATGTCCCTGTCTCTGTGTGAACGTCCCTGTCCCTGTGTGAACGTCCCTGTGCTCATGTCCCTGTTTCCATGTGAATGTCCTTGTTCCCATGTTCCTGTCCCCGTGTGAATGTCCCTGTCTCTGTGTGAACGTTCCTGTCCCTGTGTGAATGTCCCTGTCCTCATGTGTCTGTTCCCATGTGAACGTCCCTGTGCCTGTGTGAACGTCCCTGTCTTCATGTCCCCGTTCCCATGTGAACGTCCCTGCTCCTGTGTGAACGTCCCTGTGCTCATGTCCCTGTTTCCATGTGAATATCCTTGTTCCCATGTCCCTGTCCCCGTGTGAATGTCCCTGTCCCCGAGTCCCTGTCCCCAAGTGAACATCCCTGTGCCCATGTCCCTGTCCCCGTGTCCCTGTCCCCATGTGAACGTCCCTGTGCCCATGTCCCTGTCCCCATGTGAACGTCCCTGTGCCCATGTCCCCGCAGGCGTACGAGCGCGGCATCGCGCTGTTCCGGTGGCCGCATGTGGGGGACCTGTGGCTCACGTACCTGTCCAAGTTCGTGGCCCGTTACGGGGGCCGGAAGCTGGAGCGGGCGCGGGACCTCTTTGAGCAGGCGCTGGACGGGTGCCCCCCGCAGCACGCCAAGAGTACGGACGAGGGAACATCGGGGGCACAGGAGGGACAGGATGGGCATGGGAGGGTCGGGGGGGCACGGAGGGGTCAGGGGATGCCAGGCCAGGTGACCATTTGGGCATGGGGAGTGGGTGCCCAGGTGTGCCCAGGTGAGTTCCTGCCCCAGTCCCCACAGCCACGTCCCCATCGCCACAGCCACATCCCTGTCCCCATAGCCACGTCCCTGTCCCCACAGCCACGTCCCTGTCCCCAACAGCCACGTCCCTGTCCCCACAGCCACATCCCTGTCCCCATAGCCACGTCCTTGTCTCCACAGCCACATCCCCATTGCCACAGCCACATCCCTGTCCCCACAGCCACATCCCTGTCCCCACAGCCACGTCCCTGTCCCCACAGCCACATCCCTGTCCCCACAGCCACGTCCCTGTCCCCACAGCCACGTCCCTGTCTCCACAGCCATGTCCCTGTCCCCACAGCCACATCCCTATCCCCACACACACATCCTTGTCCCCACAGCCATCTACCTGCTGTACGCCCGCCTGGAGGAGCAGTACGGGCTGGCTCGCAGGGCCATGGCCGTGTACGAGAGGGGCACACGGGCAGTGCCCCCTGCCCAGCAGCGGGACATGTTCCACATCTACATCCGCCGGGCAGCTGAGCTCTTTGGGGTCACCCACACGCGGCCCATCTACCAGAGAGCCATTGAGGTGGGCATGGGGACACCTGGGGGGCTGTGGGGTACCTGGGGGTGGGGGCAGCGAGGGGTGCCCAGAGTTCTTCAGGGTCATCACAGAGCCGTCGAGGTGGGCACTGGGTGTGGGGGGCAGGAGGGACATCCCCAGGTGGGCAGGGACACCCAGGGGGTGGTGGGGACACCTAGGGGGAGTGGGGGTGACAAGGGGCAGCCGGGGGCGGTGGGGGCAGTGAGGGGTCACAGGGACATGGGGGCTTCATGTGGGTGCAGGGCTGGGGGGGCCCCGTTGTGTTGAGGGGTGCCAGGTGGGCACAGGTGGGCACTGGGACCTGTGTGACCCCCGCAGGTGCTGGGGGACGACGCGGCGCGGGAGCTGTGCCTGCGCTTCGCCGACATGGAGTGCAAGCTGGGAGAGGTGGACCGGGCCCGCGCCATCTACACCTACTGCTCCCAGATCTGCGACCCCCGGGTGAGACTGGGGGCACTGGGAGGGACTGGGGACACTGGGGGCACCCACTGCTCCCAGATCTGCGACCCCCGGGTGAGACTGGGAGCACTGGGAGGGACTGGGGGCACTGGGGGCACCCACTGCTCCCAGATCTGCGACCCTCGCGTGAGTCCGGGGGAGGCCCCAGGGCTGAGGAGACACCTGGTCGGGAGCGTCCCCAGGGCCATGCAGGTACCACGTGTTGAGGGTGTCCCCAGAGCCTTGGTGGTGTCACAGAGCCAGGGGTGTCCCTGAGGCCACCTGGATGTCCCCAGGGTCCCAGGGGTGCCCCCTGTGCTGGGGAGTCCCCAGGGTCACGGCATTCCCAAGGCCACACCTGGGTGCTGTGGGGGACACAGTGCATCCCCAGGGCCAGGGCTGCCCCCAGGGTCACAGGGGTGCCATGAGGTGTCCCCAAGGCCACAGGGGCGTCCCCAGGGTCACAGGGGTGCCATGAGGTGTCCCCAAGGCCACAGGGGCGTCCCCAAGGTCACAGAGGTGTTCTCAGGGCCATGTGGGTGCTGTGTGTTGGGGGTGTCCCCAGGCCCCCAGGCCCCCAGGGTGTCCCCAGGGTGTCCCCGGTGCCGCTGACGGCGCTGTCCCCGCAGATCACGGGCAGCTTCTGGCAGACATGGAAAGAGTTTGAGATCCGGCACGGGAACGAGGACACGATCCGCGAGATGCTGCGGATCAAGCGCAGCGTGCAGGCCACCTACAACACCCAGGTGAACTTCATGGCCTCGCAGATGCTCAAAGTGTCCGGCAGCGCCACCGGCACAGGTGAGGGGACACCAGAGGGGACACGGGGCTGTGGGCAGGGGAGGGGAGATGGAGGAGACCGGGAAATGTGGGATGTGGGAGGGGGCACAGGTAAAGGGGGGCTGGGGAGGGGGCACAGGTGGGTGGGATACAGGTGAGGGAGCACAGGTGAGGGGGCCCAGGGCAGGAAGGTGCGAGTGGCTGTTACTGGGGAGACGCGGGAGGAGAGATGCAGGGCAGGGGGGCACCGGAGCGGGAGGAACACACGGGAGGGGGGCACCCCCAGGGGTGGGGCACACCTGCGGGTGCTGAGGGGGCGACCCAGGGGCCATGGGGGTCCCGTGCCCCCCTGACCGCTGCGGGGGCAGTGTCAGACCTGGCCCCGGGCCAGAGCGGCCTGGACGAGATGAAGCTGCTGGAGCAGCGCGCGGAGGCGCTGGCGGCCGAGGCCCAGCGGGACACGCCCCGCCCCCCCCAGCAGGTGCTGTTCGTCAGGTGAGTGGCTCCGCCCACTGCCCCACCCACCCCCTGCCCAGCAGGGGCTCTTGAGGCGGCCCCTCCCAGCCACACCTGAGCACTCCCCTGTCACAGCCAGCCCCACCCCAGCTGAGGCGGCCACGCCCCTCAGCCCCACCCCTGGGCAATAGCCCCGCCCACCCGGCCCCACCCCGAGCAATGACCCCGCCCACCCAGCCCCACCCCTGGGCAATAGCCCCGCCCACCCGGCCCCACCCCGAGCAATGACCCCGCCCACCCGGCCCCACCAGTGCTGTTTCCCAGGTGAGGTGGGCGTGGCCTCATCCTGCCCCCTCCCAGAACCCCCAGACACCCCGGCCCAGGGGCTGCGGGGGGTGGGGGGGTCACAGGTTAGTTCAGATGCTGCCCCCCTCACCTCCCCCACCCCTGAGTCCCCCGAGTTCCCTCCCCGTGGTTCCCCCATGGGTGGGTGCCTGTGGGGGGTCTCTGGGTGCCCCCCCGGGGCTGCTGATGGGTGGGGGGGCTCTCTGGGTGCCCCATGGGCAGTGGGTGCTGACGGGGGGTGCAGGGCCGAGGCCCCCCCGGGGGCAGAGCCCACCCTGTCCCAGCAGGGGAACCCCGAGGAGATCGACCTGGGCGAGGACGAGGGCGACGAGCCCGACGGTACCGGGGGGGCCACCGGGGCTGGGGGGCACTGGGACTGGGGACACTGGGACTGGGGACATTGGGACTGGGGGCACCGGGGCTGGGGGGCACCGGGACTGGGGGGGAGCACTGGGACTGGGGGCATTGGGACTGGGGGCACCGGGACTGGGGGGCACTGGGAGGACGTGGGGGTGGAAATGGGGAGGACATGGGGTGATGTGTGGGGGGCTGGAGGGTCCCAAGGGCATCCGAGGGGCGACAAAGAGGGGGACAGAGGAGAGGGCCTGGGGAGGGACACGTGGGGACAGGCCCTGGCTGGGGGGGCCATGGGAGTCGCAGTGGCACTGGGGGGGTGCAGGGCCCCCCCGGGGTCTCTGACAGCCCCGTTCCCCCTTGCAGAGGTGCAGCTGGAGCAGAAGCAGGTCCCGTCCTCGGTGTTCGGGGGGCTCAAGGACGACTGAGGGGCCCCTCTGTGTCCCCCCTCCCCCTGTGCCCCCCCCCAATAAAACCCCTTTGTACAAGACGTGTCTGCCCGAGTTCGGGGCGGGGGGGCACCCGGGTACCCCGCCCTTGGTGGTGGTGGGGCCCCCCAGAGCCCCTCTGGGTGCCCCCAGCCCCTCTTTGAGTGACAAGGGGGGGTGCCCGAGGGTTTGGGGGTGTCTGGGGGATTCACAAGGGACATGGTGGCAGTGGCCTCTCCTGGCCCAGACACAGTGTTTATTGCCCCGGGGGTGTCCTGGAGGGGTCCGGGGGGGTC
Source organism: Monarcha castaneiventris obscurior (assembly GCA_026261815.1). NCBI lineage: Eukaryota > Metazoa > Chordata > Aves > Passeriformes > Monarchidae > Monarcha > Monarcha castaneiventris. The sequence goes on along the minus strand of JAMPIT010000498.1, from coordinate 291,024 downwards.
TCGGGGGTGTCCAGGAGCCGCTGGGCAAAGGCTTGTTCAAGCTGGGGGGAGAGAAGGGGCTGAAACCCCTAAATTCCCCCCCAAATCCCTCTTAATGCCCCTAAAGCCCCACAGAGACCCTCCCAGCCCCACATCTCCACCACATGGCCCCTCAGACCCCACAGCCCCCCTCAAACAGCCGCCAGAACCGTCCCAACCAGCTCCCCCCACAAACCCCCCCAGGGACCCCCCCAGCCCCCCTCACCTCCAGCACCAGCCCCTCGCCCTGGGGGGCCCCGTCGGGGGGTCCCAGCTCCAGCGTCACCCGGTGCGGGGGGCGGGGGCCCCGCCCGGCCCGGTGCAGCTCCAGCTCTGGGGGGGAAGGGGGGGTCAGCGGCTGGGGGCGGGGCACGGGCTTGGGGGCGGTTCGGGAGTGGCTGAAGGGGTCAGTGATTGGGGGGGAGGGGCACTGCTTTGGGGGGTCACTCCCTCTCACTCCAGGATTTAGGGGCCCCCCTTCCCACGGGATTTGGGGTCCCCTCCCCGCCCCCAGGATTTGGGTCTGCCTCCCCATTCCCCCTCACGGTATTTTGATCTTTCCCGTGTCCTCCCTTTCCTCCTCCCTCTGCCCCCGTTTTTTCGGTCTCTCCCCCCCGTTACTTTGGTCTGTTCTCAACCCCCGTTATTTGGTCTCCCCCCGGTGATTTGGTGCCCCCCCGTTGGTCCCTCCACCCCCCCTTTGGTCCCCCCGCCCCCCCCGCTGTTGGTCTCTCCCCCGCCCCCGGCTGTTGGTCCCTCCCCCACCCCCCCCCGCCGTTGGTCTCCCCCCCCCCCCCGCCGTTGTCTCTCCCCCACCCCCCCCCCCGCCGTTGTCTCTCCCCCCCCCCCCGTTGGTCTCACCCTCCCGGAAGCGCCGCGCGTCGAACGGCTGCAGCAGCGCCCCCTGCTGGAGCGGCCCGTGCGGCGCGTGCGGGCCCCGGACGGTGCCGGCGGCGGGGGCGGCCCCGGGGCGCATGCGCAGGAAGAGCCCGCGGGGGGCGCTGCTGAGCAGGAGCCCCCGGCCCAGCCCCGCCCCCGCCGGCAGCAGCAGGCGCGGCAGCGGCGGCGGCGCCCCCTGGCGGCCCGGAGGACTCAGCAGGTACTCGCCGGGGGGCAGCGCCCCCTGCCAGGCCAGGGCGGGGCCGAGGCGCAGGCGCAGCAGCAGCGCCGAGTCTCCTGCGGGGGGCGCCAGGGAGCCATGGGAGGCCCCGCCCACCGAGGGAGGGGCTCGGGGAGGGGCGGGGTCACAGCGGGGGCAGAGCTTTTGGAGGTGGGGCCGAAGGTGGGGATTGGGGCGTGGCCAGAGGGGGTGGGGTGGGCACGGGAGGGGCGAGGCCAGTGTGGGGCAGAGTCCCAGGGGAGTGGGGGTGGGGCCAAAGCTTATGACGTCACAGTGGGAGGTGTGGCCATGGCTGGGGGCAGGGTCAGGGTGAGGGCGGGGCTGGGGACATGGCCCCGATGGCCGTGGATAGGGTGGGGTGATGCTTTTGGGGGAGGAGCCAAAGCTGGGTGGGGTCAGTGGGAGGTGGGGCCAGGGCCAGGGGTGTGGTCAGGGCAGGATGGACACCAGGGTAAAGCCCACCCAGTGCTTGGGTCAGCACAGGGGGTGTGGCCAGCTTTGGGGCCAAGCTGCTGATTGGCTGTGGGTGGCTCCTCCCCTTGGAGGCGGGGCTTACCCTGTGCGGGGGGGAGGGGCTCTGGGCTCTCCACCTCGATGCGCAGGGGCAGCACTTCCGGGGGCGGGGCCTCGGCTGAAGGGGTGGAGTCAGGCATTAGCCCTGCCCTGATGCTCCACCCCCAGGGCCACCTCAGCCCCGTAATTGTCTCTGCAGTCCCATCACTGCCCCCAGCTGCCCCCACTCTCACCAGGATCTTCCTCATCCTGAGCCCCCTCTTGGCTTTCAGGGGGTGGAGTCGGTGGGAGGGGCTCTGCAGGCCGCGGCCCCACCTCCTTCTGGCTCTGCTGGGCCTTGGGGGGCTTCGGCTCTGTTGGGATGGGGGGACGATTTGGTGTCGGATCCCCCTGCACCCCTTCCCCCTTTCCTTTAGACGCCCATTTGGCCCCCGCCCTCGGACCTCCTCCGTTCGGGTTCCCCCATCCCCGGGTCCCCATATTCGGGTACCCCCAGCCTCAATTCCCGGCCCCACTCAGGCTCCTCCCAGTCTGGGGTTCCCCCTCTGCCCCCTCACTGAGTCCCCTCCCACCACGGTGCCCCCCATATTCAGTCCCCCCACCCCATTTCCTTTGTGTCCCCCCCCCAGCTCCCCCGAATTTGGCCCCTCCCCCGTCTCCACCCCCCATTCAGTTCCCTGCCGGTTGGGTGCCGCCCCCCCGTTCGCTGTGTCCCCCCCACTCCGCCCCGTGCCCGCTCACCCCGGGCGGGCAGCAGCCGGTACACGCGGTAGGGGCAGGGCCCGTCCGAGCGGCCCCGGCTCGGGACCCTGCGGAACTCGGGGCTCCGGGCCAGGGCGCAGCGCAGCCGCGTCTTCCAGCCCGCGGGGTCGGGGGGGTCCCCGGGCCGGACCCGCCCCTTGTACTCCGCCCACGCCTGCCGCGGCCAATGGCGTCAGGGAGCCGCCCAGGCCCCGCCCACAGCCCCGCCCACAGCCCCGCCCACCCGATTTGCACAGCAAAGCCCCGCCCCTGCTGGCCCCGCCCCGCCCCACAGAGCGCCGCTCACGCCCCGCCCTCCCCACGACCCCCGGGCCCAGCACCGCCCACTCCTCACTTTGCATAGCTCGGCCCCGCCCTCCTCAAGCCCCGCCCCGCCCTCAGCTCTCCTGGCCCCGCCCCCGGCCTTGCTCCCCCCAGGCAGGGGCGTGGCCCAAGCCCCGCCCCCTCCCACGGCTTTGCACAGCGCGGGCCCTGGCTTGGCCCCGCCCCCTTAGCCCCGCCCCCTCCCCTTTAGCCCCGCCCCATACCCTGCAGAGCGCCGCCCCCGCCCCGCCCTTGGCCCCGTTCCGCCCGCCGTGGGCCCAGGGGATCCTCAGCGCCGACTGAGCCTCGTCGTCCCACACGAGCCCCGCGAAGCGGCCGCTCCTCAGCTGCTCCAGCAGCCACGGCCGCAGCCGCCGCGGGCCGCCCTCCGCCATGCCGGGGTGCCGGCGGGTCCGGGGCCCGGAGCAGCCCGAGGGGCCCGGAGCAGCCCGAGAGGCCCGGAGCAGCCCGAGGGGCCCGGAGCAGCCCGAGGGGCCCGCAGCAGCCCGAGGGGCCCGGGGCTCGCCGAGCGCCGCCGCCGCTTCCGGGAACCCACGTGACCGCGGCGGCCACGTGACCTTCCCACCAATCAGCGCGCGGCCCGCGGCATCGCTCCCTCCTCCCCCATAAGGGGGCGTGTCCTCACCGCGCTTGTATTTGCATAAGAGGCGTGGCTATCACACGGAACTGCACCTGTATTTGCATAAAGGGGTGTGTCCGCCGGCTCCTATTAGCATAACTGGGCGTGGCCGCTATTGGAAGCACCGCCCCCTGCGCCTCCAGTCCCCCGCGGGGCCCCCCCGGCCCCCCCTCGAGGACAGAGCCGAGGTTTTGGGTCCCCCCGAAGGGCCCAGGACCGGGGGGTCCCCTCTGACCCCCCCCGCGGGTGCCCCCGGTCAGACAGCCCGTGAGGGGTGGGGGAGGGGCGTCACGGGGTGTGGGGGTCCCACCCGGATTGAGGGGAACACACCCGGATTCCAGGACATCACACCCAGACCATGGTGGGGGGTCTCACACAGTTTTATTGCCCATCCCCCACTTCTGGGGGGGTCGGGGGGTTGGGGGGAGATTTTGGGGGGTCTCACCTGACCCCTGCCCCACCCCCGCCCCCCGCGCCCCCCCCTTGTGCCCCGCCGGCGTCGGGGGCTCCGGACATCATGAGGAAGAGGACGATGGGGATGATGTACATCCACTGTGGGGAGAGAGGGGGGTGTCACCCCAAAATCCACCCCCAGCATGGGAAATGGAGAGGGGTCACCCCAAAATCCACCTCCACCTCTGGGAAATGGGGGAGGGGTTGGGGGGGGTCAGGAGGGCTTTGGGGTTGGGGATTTGGGAGTGCTGAGGGGGGGTACAGGGGGAATTGAGCATTTAGGGGGAGGGGGCTTTGGGGGATTTTGGCGGAGGTTGGGGTTTTTGGGGGGGGCAGTGATGTTTTGGGGGGTAAATGGGTCTGGGGGGCCTGGCAACTGGGGGGCTTTGAGGGAGAAGGTTTGGGGAGCAGTGAGGTTTGGGGGGGCTGGTGAGTTTTTGGGGGGCTTGGAGGGGTTTGGAGTGGGTAGCTGGGTTTGGGGGCCTAGTGAGTTTTTGGGGGGGTTGGTGCATTTTGGGGGACAGGGAATTTCTGGGGGGGTGGTGGGATTTGAGGGTGGGCTGGTTTTTGGGGGTGTAGGTGTGTTTGGGGGGGCAGTGAATTTTTGGGGAGCTTGGTGGGGTTTGGGGTGGGTAGCTGGGTTTTGGGGGGGGGCTGGTGAGTTTTTTGAGGGGGGTTGGTGGGTTTGGGGGGGCAGTGAATTTCTGGGGGGCCGGGTGGGTTCTTTAGGGGGTGCAGGTGTGTTTGGGGGCGGTTGGTGGGGTTTTGGGGCTGCTGGGTTTTGGGGGGTCCCTCACATATTTGGCGAAGAAGGATTTCTGCTCCTGGGGGTTCCGGGCCCGCTGCGCCTGCTCCTGCTCCAGGTGCCGGATGAACGCGGCCGTCTCGGGGCTGGGGGGACACGGGGGGGACACGGAGGGGTCACAGGCACCCCGAAACTGCCCCCCTCCCCCCATGGGCGACCCCAACATTCCCCAAAGCCTGAAACACCCCCAAAATGTGCCCCCTCCCCGCACGGGGCCCTCCTAACACTGCCCCCCTCTCCCAGGGTCACCCCATCCCCTTGGGCCACCCCCCCAGAACTGCTGTGTCCCCATGTCCCCAGAGTCCCACCACGTGCCCCGTGTCCCAATGTCCCAGTGTTCCCAGTGCTCCCAGTGTCCCAATCAATGTCCCACCGTGTCCCCACCATGTGCCCCATGTCCCAGTGTTCCCAGTGTCCCCCCATGTCCCCGTGTCACTCACGTGGCCGCGGGCAGGGGCTGCCTCAGGGCCACCGAGGTGTTGAAGAGCTCCAGGTCCACATCCTCCACCTCGGTGCCCCGGCAGGTCCCCGGCGCTGCCACCACCCCCAGGGCCACCACGTTGCCGGCCACGTCCAGGTGCAGCGTCAGCTGATCCGAGAGGTGCGACTCCACCAGGGCACACTGGGGACACAGGGAGGGTGACAGGGGACATGGACAGGCACAGGGAGGACAAGGGGCAGGGGGACCCGGGGGGTCCCGGGGGGTGACAGGGGTCAAGGGTGTCCCGGGGTCCCCGTCACTCACCGCCCGCACGAAGGAGGTGACGAACTCAGTGCCCCCCTCCTCGCCAGGGCCCAGGGGCTTGCGGGGGACCCGCACCCGGTACAGCCCATCCCGTGCTGCCACCTCCTGCAGAGTGACCGTGTCACCCCGGTGTCACCCCTACAGCCCCCCAAACCCCCCCAGCCCCCTGACTGCACCCGGTACAGCCCGTCCCGTGCTGCCACCTCCTGCAGAGTGACCGTGTCACCCCGGTGTCACCCCAGTGTCACCCCAGTGTCACCTCAGTGTCACCTCAGTGTCACCTCAGTGTCACCTCAGTGTTACTTCGGTGTCACCCTGGCATCACCCTGGTGTCACTCCAGCATCACCCCAGTGCCACCCCCAGAGACTCCCAGCTCCCCCTGCTACCCCCTGACCCACAGGTAGAGCCCCTTCCATGCTGCCACCTCCTGAAGAAGGACCGAGTCACCCCACTGCCACCCCCGTGTCACCCCACTGCCACCCCCGTGTTACCCGCATGTCACCCCCGTGTCACCCCACTGTCACCCCCCGGTCATCCCTGACCCTGAGCCGGGCGCGCTCCTCGTCCCCGAGCGGTTTCTGGGCCAGTGCCAGCGCGGGGTCGGGGCCCGAGCTCAGCGCCAGCGTCCCCCGGCGCGAGAACCGTGGGGCATCGTCTGTGGGGACACACGGGGGACATGGGGGTGGCACCATGAACAACCTCATCCCTGTATCCACAGAGCCACCCCTGTCCCCGTGTCCCCAGTGCCACCTCCACGTCCCCACAGCCACCCCCATCCCTGTGTTCCCCAGTGCCACCCCCAGCCTGGTGTCCCCAGTGCCACCTCCCTGTCTCTGTCCCCTCTCCCAGCCCGCTGGAGCTCTCAGTGTCCCCCTGTCCCCCCGTCCCCCTGTCCCCCTGTCCCCATGCCCTCACCCAGCTCGAAGGAGTGCTCCAGGCTCAGGCTCACCCGGCAGCTCTCGGTGTCACCGGGCTGGGGGGACACGAGGGGGACACGGGGGTGACACCGGGATGGGGACCCCGCAGCCCTCATGAACATTAATGACCAGATCCGCACCCTCGTTAGTGCTAATGAGTTCTACAGCCTCAACCGCCTCATGAATATTAAACACCCGGCAGTAGATAGAACTGCCCCTCATTAGCATTAATGAGTGGAACCAGCAGTCCCCTCATTAATTTCAACCTGAACTGCGCGACTCTTCATTAATATTAATGAGGGTCAGCACGCGGCCCCGCCCATCACAGCTACAGGTGCTCGTCATGGGCACGCCTCCTGATGAATATTAACGAGCTCCGCCCATTCCGCGGCCTGACACGCCCCCGTTCCTCGTCGGGACCCGCCCCTCATGAATATTAATGAGCACGAGTGCGTTTCCCCCTTGCCGGGGTCCCGGGGGCGGCCAGGCGGTCACTGGGGGCGTCCGTCTGTCCGTCCTGGGACTCTCAGGCCTTGGGGGGCCTTGGCGACTCCCGGGGGCCCCCGCGTCCCTCTTCCCCCGCACCGCTCCCTCCGATCCCGGTCCCGGAGTCCCCCCGTGCCCACCCTGTTCGCGGTGCCGGGGCCGCCCCGGCAGATCCCCGCCCGGCAGATCCCCGCCCGGCAGATCCCCCCCGGCAGATCCCCCCCGGCAGATCCCCCCCGGCAGATCCCCCCCCGCAGATCCCCCCCGGCAGATCCCCCCCCGGCAGATCCCCCCCCGGCAGATCCCCCCGGCAGATCCCCCCGGCAGATCCTCCCCAGCAGATCCCCCCCGGCAGATCCCCCCCGGCAGATCCCCCCCGGCAGATCCCCCCCCGCAGATCCCCCCCGGCAGATCCCCCCCGGCGGCAAGATCCCCCCGGCAGATCCCCCCCGGGCAGATCCCCCCCGGGCAGATCCCCCCCGGCAGATCCCCCCCGGCAGATCCCCCCCGGCAGATCCCCCCGGCAGATCCCCCGGCAGATCCCCCCGGCAGATCCCCCCGGCAGATCCCCGCCCGGCAGATCCCCCCCGGCAGATCCCCCCCAGCAGATCCCCCCCGGCAGATCCCCCCCGGCAGATCCCCCCCGGCAGATCCCCGCTCACCCCGGCCCCGGAGTGCCCCCGTGCTCACCCTGCTGGCGGTGCCGGTCCCGGCAGATCCCCGGCAGATCCCCCCGCCGCCGCCCAGCGCCGCCCCCACCGCGAGCAGCGCCAGCAGCGCCACCGGCCACGGCGCCGCCATCTTGGGGCGCGGGGCACGCCGGGAACGGGGCGGGGCCATGGCGAAGGGGGCGGGACCAGTGCAGAAGAACTTGGCTGGGAACGCTGAAAGGGGCGGAGCCCGGTGGGAAAGGGGGCGGGGTCAATATGGAAATGGGCGTGGCCCGGCGGGAAGGGGCGCGGCCTCTGGGGAAGGGGCGGGGTTTATGTGTAGTGGGCAGCGCGGGTGCGGCCATCCGTGTGGCCGTCCGTGTGGCCGTCCGTGCGGCCGTCCGTGCGGCCGTCCGTGCGGCCATCCGTGCGGCCGTCCGTGTGGCCGTCCGTGCGGCCATCCGTGCGGCCGTCCGTGTGGCCGTCCGTGCGTCCCCCCAGGTCCAGCCCAGGAACCCCGGGACGGACACAGGGACCTCTGAGAACTCCCAGTCACCGCCAAGACCCCTCCCAGTCACCCCGAGACCCTTCAGTCACGCCTGAGGATCCCCCCAGGCACCTGCAGGAGGTGACCCCTCCCAGGACACCCCGGGACTCTCCAGTCACTCCTGGGCACCCCACAGGACCCTCCAATCACCCATGGGACCCCCCCAGTCACCCTTGGGGGTCCCCCCCTTCAGCCCTGGGAACCCCAGTGACACCCACAGACAGAATCACAGAATCATGGGATGAACAGGGTTGGAAATGACCTTTGAGATCATCGAGTCCAATCTGTGACCCAACCTAACACCTCCTCATCAACCAAACCACGGCCCTGAGAGCCACGTGCTGGCTTTGTCAAACCCCTCCAGGGACGGTGACCCCACTCCTCCCTGGGCAGCCCATTCCAGTGCCCAGTCACTCTTTCAGTGAGGAATTGTTTTCTGATGTCCGGCCTGAACTTCCCCTGGTGCGGCTCAAGGCTGTGTCCTCTTGTTCTGTCCCTGTTCCCTGGGAGCAGAGCCTGACCCTCTGGCTGCCCCCTCCTGCCAGGGAGTGGTGGACAGTGATGGGGTCACCCCTGAGCCTCCTCTTCTCCAGGATGAACAACCCCAGCTCCCTCAGCCGCTCCTCACAGCACTTGTGTTCCAGACCCCTCACCAGCCTTGTTGCCCTCTCTGGACACTCTCTGGCCCCTCCATGTCCATCCTAAATTGGGGACCCAGAACTGGACACAGCACTCGAGGTGCGGCCCAACCAGTGCTGAGTCCAGGGGGACAATCCCTGTCCTGGTCCTGCTGGCCACACCACTCCTGATCCAGGCCAGGAGCCATTGGCCTTCTCGGCCACCTGGGCACAGCTGGCTCATGTCCAGCCTGGTGTCCATCAGTGCCCCAGGTCCCTTTCTGCCTGGCCGCTGTCCAGCCACTCTGTCCCCAGCCTGTGGCACTGCAGGGGTTGTTGTGGCCAAAGTGCAGGACCTGGCACTTGGCCTGGCTAAACCTCACATCGTTGGGTTTGTCCCTTGTCCCCAGCCTGTCCTGGTCCCTGTGCAGAGCCCTCCTGCCCTCCAGCAGATCCACACTCGCTCCCAGCTCGGTGCCATCTGCAGATTTGCTGAGGGTGGACTCAATCCCCCATCCAGATCATCAGTAAAATTATTAATACTATTATTAACAAAATTATTAATCAAATTATTAATACTATTATTAATAAAATTATTAAACAGGACTGGCCACAGCACTGACCCCTGGGGGACACCACCAGTGACTGGCCACCAGCTGGATGTGCCACTCTGTGAGCCCAGCTGCTCTCTGGTGGTTCCCCACCGCTCTCTGGGCCCGGTCTCCAGCCGTTCCCACCCCAGCAAAGGGAACCTGCCCCAGCCGCGGGCTGCAGCTCTGCCAGGCGGCAGCTCTGGCTCACGGTGCCAAAGGCCCTGCTCAGCTCCAGGCAGACACATCCACAGCCTTTCCCTCATCCGCAGGAGGCTCCCCTGGTCATGAAAGGAGGTCAGGTTGGTCAGGCAGGACCTGCCCCTCCTAAACCCCCGCTGGCCGGGTCTGATCCCTTGGCCATCCTGTAGCTGCCATGTGATGGCACTCAGGGTGATCTGTTCCATACCCTCACTGGGCACTCAGGGTGATCTGTTCCATACCCTCACCGGGCACTCAGGGTGATCTGTTCCATATCCTCGCCGGGCACTCAGGGTGATCTGTTCCATACCCTCACCGGGCACTCAGGGTCATCTGTTCCATATCCTCACCGGGCACTCAGGGTGATCTGTTCCATACCCATGCTGGGCACTCAGGGTGATCTGTTCCATACCCTCACTGGGCACTCAGGGTGATCTGTTCCATACCCTCATTGGGCACTCAGGGTGATCTGTTCCATACCCTCATTGGGCACTCAGGGTGATCTGTTCCATACCCTCACCGGGCACTCAGGGTGATCTGTTCCATACCCTCACCGGGCACTCAGGGTGATCTGTTCCATACCCTCGCTGGGCACTCTGGGTGATCTGTTCCATACCCTCATTGGGCACTCAGGGTGATCTGTTCCATACCTGCACTGGGCACCGAGGTCAGGCTGACAGGCCTGGAGTTCCCCAGATCCTCCTTCCGGCCCTTCCCATGGATGGGGTCACATTGGCACCTCCAGGCCTCTGGTAGCTCCCCGGTGAGCCAGGGCTGATGGTAAATGATGGAGAGCAGCTTGGGGAGCTCATCCACCAGCTCCCTCATCCCCCTAGGATGGATCCCATCTGGTCCCAGAGACACCTGCGAGCATCGGAGTGGCTCAGCAGGTCACCAGCTGCTTCCTCCTGGATTCCAGGGGCTGTTCTGCTCCCTGTCCCCATCTACCAGCCCAGGAGGCCACTTGTCCTGAGAGTGACCTGTCTTAATGTTGAAAACTGAGGCAAAGAAGGGGTTAAGCACCTCAGACTTTTCCTCATCTGTAGTTACTGAATTCCCACCCCCATCTAACAGAGTGGAGGTTCTCCTGGCCCGTCCTTTTGCCATTCACATGTTCATAAAAATGTTCCTCACTGTCCCTCACAGACGTGGCCAGACTGAATTCTAACTGGGCTTTGGCCTCTCTAATTTCTTTCCCACTTGCCCTAGCAACTCCCTTAAGCATTTCCTGAGGCACCTGTCCCTCCTTCCGAAGGTGATGCATCCGCTTTTTTCCCCTTAGCTCCTTCTAAAGCTCCTTGCCCATCCAGGCCGGTCGTTTTCCTCACTGGCTCATCTGGCACACAGGAACAGGCTGTTCCTGCGCCTCGAGATTTCTGTTCTGAAATCCCACCCTTCCTGGCCCTCTTTGTTCTTAAGGGCTCCCCAAGGAACTCTCCCAGTCAGTCTCCTGAACAGGCCAAAGTCTGCCCCTCTGTGGAAGTTTATTGATGTCCCTCCTTGTTTCACTGAGTATTGAGAACTCGATTATTCCATGGCCACCGTGCCCCAGATGGCCTCCAGCCACCTCATGTCCCACCAGCCCCTCTCTGTCTGTAAGCAGCAGGGCTGGCAGGGCCCCAGCATGCTCAGCTCGCTCCCTAGCCGTGACAAAAGTTGTTCTCCACACAGTCCAAGACCCTCCTGCACTGCCTCTTCTCTGCTGTGTTCAGTTCCCAGCAGATGTCTGGCAGGTTAAAGTCTCCCACAAGAGCAAGGGCTGGAGATCCTGAAACATCGTCCAGCTGCTTGTGGAATCATTAATCCACCTCCTCATCCTGGCTGGGTGCTCTACAACAGACTCCCAGCAGGATGTTGGTCTTGTTGGCCTTCCCCCGGTTCTCACTCACAGGCACTCGACTTTATCATCATTAATCTCAATTTCCACGGCATTAAGACCCTCCCTGATATCCAGAGCCACCCTTCCACCTCTTCTCCCTCTCCTGTCTCTCCTGAAGAGCTTGCAGCCATCCCCTGCAGCGCTCTGGTCACACGAGCCGTCCCACCCATTCCATGATGGCCCAGCCAGAATTCAGCCCGGCCACTTTGCTGCTGTCCCATGGCTTCCAGCTGCTCCTGGGTGTCACCCGTGCCCCAGTGTCCCTGCCCCTCTGCAGTGCTGCCAACCTCGCCCCTGGCTCTGGCTCAGCCCCCTTGGGCTCACTCCTGGACAGCCTTGTGGCATCCCTGTCTTGGGGTGACTCTATGATGTGGATCCCCTTGTCACGGCTCTATGCCAAAAAAATTAATTTTGTGCCTTTAAACTGAGCTTGAGAGGGGAGGGAAAAAAAAACCAAACGAACATTCCAAAGCAGTTCCCAAGGACACAGCGACAGAGGCTCCTCTGCTTTCTCCCCGGCTGTGGGAGCACGGAGAGAGCACCCTGACTGTCTCTTCAGACAGTTTTTCGGGCTTTTTTCCTCCCCTTTTTCTCCGATGTGTTTCCTAAGACTTTGGTGGGGTTTTTTTCCCTTTTTTCTCTTCTGGACTGTTTCAACAACATCAGAACACATCAGGAGAACTTCTCTTCAGGCCCGGAGGGGGCCTAAGGCCACCCCCCGACGGCAGCTCCGAGAAGGAGGGACCACACCTACAAGAGGACTCTAATTTCTTCCCAGGTTTTCTCGCTATAGTGAGGGGTTTTACTGTTCAGCATTATTATCCTTTTCCTGTGTGTTTGTTAATAAATAGGTTTTAGCTCCTTCACTTTCCTTCGAGGAATTTTTTTTCCCCGAACCTGGTGGGGGTAAGGGTGGTTGTAACCTGCTTTTCTCCCAGAGGATATATTGCTACATTTCGGCCAAACCGGCACAATCCCCTTGCCCCCCAAGCCCGGTTTAAAGCCCTCGCAGGGAGTCCCAGCCGTTCGTGGCTCCCTTTGCCCCTGCTGGACAGACCGAGCCCGTCCAGCTCCAGACGTCGGGCGCCATGAGAGTCGCGCTGTGATCACAGAACCCCAAACTCTGCCCACGGCCCCAGCCCTTGAGCCACTTGTTGATTCTCCTGCTCCTTTCACCAGACACGCTGAGACCCTTCGGTCATTCTCGGGGACCCCCTGAAACCTCCCCAGAAACCCTTGGGATAACCCCAAGGCTTCCCCAATAGTCCCTGGGGACCACCCGGGATCCCCCAGTCACCCCCAGGATCCCCCAGGATGCCTTCAGTCACCCTTGGGGACCTTCCAGTCACCTCTGGGATCCCCCAGTCACCCCATGGGACACCCCGGTCACCCTGAGGGGCCCCCTGAGCCCCCCTTGGCCATCCAGCGCAGGGAGAACAGATGGATTTGGGGAGCAGCAGCCGGTTCTCAGCCCCCTCCCACCCCTCTCCCCGATCCTGAGCACCCACAGGGACCCCCCACGGCCCTCAGGAGCCCCACAGGAAGGACAGATGGACCGGGGGGGGGTGTCACAGCCCGGACCTGGGGGGTCCTTTTATTGCGGGGGAGAACCTGTGTCCCCCCTCGGGTCCCGTGTGCCCCCCGCCCCCTTCCCAGGCCTCTTCCAGCCCTTCCCCGTGGCCGTTCCCAGCCTGCCCGCACGCAGGTGCCGGGCAGGTGAGGCCTCACCTGGCCCAGGAGCTGGAACGGGGCTAAAAACGCGGAGAATTGCCAAAACAGGGAATTTTATTCCAACACCGCTGCTGGAGGGAGCAGCGCGGGCGGGATGTGGGGGCCGGGGGCTGCCCCTCGGGAAAGGGACGTGCGGGGGTTCCCGGAGCCCGGGAATGCCCACCCAAGGTCCCGGACGCCGGGGAACGTCCCCGGCCCCCGCCCGCCCGGCGCGGCTCAGCCCGTGGGGTCCCGCAGGAAGCGGAGCAGCTCCCGCACCACGGTGAAGAACTGCAGCAGCACGGGGCTCGGAGGGGCCGGCGCCTCCAAGCCGGGGGTCCCGGGGGCCTCGGGGGCCGCTCCGCGCGATTCCAGCTGCTGCAGGATCCAGTGGCTGAAGTGCCAGCTGGGGGTGAAGACGCAGCCCCGGCCCCAGCTCGTCACCCCCACGATCCAGAACTGGTCCGAGTCGGGGTCCCTGCACACCAGGGGACCCCCGCTGTCCCCCTGCGGCGGGGACGGGAGCTCAGGCCGGGGGCCGCGCTCCCGGCCCGGCTCCAGCCGCGCTCCCGGCTCGGGGAGGCGCTGCCCGGAGTCCGGAGAGCCCAAATCCGGGCTGGGAAACGGGCGGGGGGCACCGGGAAGGGGCGGCCCGGGGTCTGCAGGGCGGCCTTTGGAAGGGGAAGGGGTCAGGGAAGGGGAAGGACAAGGAGAAGGAGATGGAGAAGGGGAACGGGAGCGGGAACGGGAACGGGAACGGGAACGGGAACGGGAGCGGGAACGGGAGCGGGAACGGGAGCGGGAACTGGAACGGGAAGACAGCCCTGGGACACGGGACACGGATGGGAATGGGGAAGGGGACGGTGGGCCCGGGTCACGGGAAATGTCTGGGGAAAGGGGATCAGGACAGCAGCTCCGGGACGTGGGACACGGATGGGGAAGGGGGAGGGGAAGGGGAGGGCAGCCCCGGCACATGGATGGAGAGCGGGAAGGGGAAGGCGACAGCAGCCCTGGGGCACAGCGCACAGATGGGGAAGGGGTCGGCAGCCCCGGGATAGGGACACGGACGGGGAACGGGGCCGGGGCCGGGGGTCCCGGGGAGGGGTCTCGCCGGGCGGGGTGTCCCGCAGCTCTCACCTGGCAGGTGCGGGACCCGCCCCGCGAGTGCTCCGCGCACACCTGGAGGGAAGCCACGGCCTCGCCGCCGCTGTCACAGAACGCGGGGTCGAGCAGCCGAACCTGGGCCTCGTGCAGCACCTCCCGCGGGGCCTGGGCTGGGGGCGCGACCGTGAGACCCCCGCGCCTGCCCCAGCCCGGCCCCGGGACACACCTGGGACACGCCTGAGGCTGTGGGACCCCAGCCCGGCCCCAAGACACGCCTGAGGCTGTGGGACCCCAGCCCGGCCCCGGGACACGCCTGAGGCTGTGAGACCCCAGCCCACCCTCAGGACACACCTGGGACACGCCTGAGGCTGTGGGACCCCAGCCCACCCTCAGGACACACCTGGGCACACCTCTGGACGTGCTGGGAACCCAGACCAGGTCCCAGGGAGCCCAGCTGACCCCTGGGACACACGCGAGGCACCCGAGACCGCGGTGAGATGTTAACCTGCCATCGAGTCACTCCCTGCACTCACCTGTGCCTGCGATGGAGCCCCAGCCCCCGATGTAGCAGGCTGTGAGCTCGTCAAGCCGCAGCCGCGCCTCGGCCACGCAGCCCAGCTGGACGTAATCGCTGCACTCCACGGGCCTCTCCAGCTCCAGCAGCGCCACGTCCAGCTCCCGGTGCTCCCGCAGCTGCCGCACCTGCCGCACCTGTGCCTCGAGGCCGGGGTCGCTCAGGTCGGAGGCCCCCAGGACCACACGCCACGTGCTGACGTTCCTGGGGACATGCGGGAGGTGAGAGGGAGCAGAGCCCGCCCGGAGCATCCCGGGGGCATCCCGGGGCATTCCACAGCATCCCCGGCACATCCCAGAGCATCTCGGCATATCCCGGCCTTTCCCGGGAGCATCCCGGGAGAATCGCGGCCCATCCCGGCTGATCCCGGCCCGTTACACGGCCCCGCTCACCTGGCGCGGAGGAAGCAGCGCGCGGCCGTGAGGACCCAGCCGGGGGTGATGAGTGTCCCCCCGCAGACGTGGCCGCTGCCGGCCCTGTGTGGGTCCTGGATGCTGGCGAGGCCCGGCCAGGCCCCGGGCACGGCCCCGGCGCCGCTCCCGAACTCCTCGGCCATGGGCCGGAGGCCACAGGTGCCCCTGGAAGCACGGACGCGTCACTGCCCGGCCCGGCGTGACCCCGACACGGGGACAGGGACCCCCTCAGGGCTGTGCTGCCCCTCCTGCTTGGTGCCTGAGCACTGTGCCAGCTCCTGGCACCGGCTGTGGGGACAGGGACCCCCGGCACGGGGACAGGGACCCCCCCAGGACCATGACTGTCCCCCCTGGTTCTGCCTGACCACTGTGCCAGCCCTGGGCTGTGACACCCCGACACGAGGACAGGAACCCTCCCAAGGGCACATCTGTCCCTCAGTTCAGTGCCTGAGCTGCTGTGCCACCACTGGGCACTGTCAGGGGGGACAGGGACCCCCCCAGGGCCACATCTGTCCCCCCATTTGGTGCCTGACCAGCTGTGCCAGCACCTGGCACAGGCAGGGGGCTATGATTCCCCCGTGGGTCCCAGGGAGCTGCAGTGTGACCACTGGAGATCCTCAGGGGACCCTTGGGGACCCCCGGGGACCCCCAAGGGGTGCCCAGCTCCGGGCAGGGGTCACCTACTCGCAGGTGTCCCAGGTGCCCCAGGAGGGCACGGCCAGGGCCAGCAGGACGAGGAGCCACAGTGGAGCCATCGTGGGGACACCGTGAGAGCGGCCAGAGCCCAGTGTGTCCCCTCCGGTCCCCTCCGGCCCCCAGAGCCCCCCGAGCCCCTCCCGGGGCTGATGTCACAGAGCAGCCCCGGTGCTGTGCTGCAGCAGTCACAGAGCCATGGAACAGCTGGAAAAGGACCTGCGCTCCCGTGGATTCTGCCCCTGTCACCAGCCCGGGAGGCTCCGAGGCGCCTCCAACCCGGCCTTGGACAGTGCCAGGGATGGGGCAGCCACAGCTGCCCTGGAACCCCATCCCAGCACCTCGCAGGCAGGAATTTCTCCCCGGATCCCTTCTGCATCTTCTCTCGGGCAGTTTAAAGCCCTTGAACTCTCCCCCATCCCTCTCTCAATGCGAACAGGAATGGAGTAGCCCCGCTGCCCCCTCGGAGCAGGGAACGGGGGAAGCCCAGCACAGATTCCACAGAAGATCCCAGAAGGAACAGCTGGAACAGCCCGGGAGGCGTGGGACAACCCCGGGGCCGGAGAACCCCAGGGCAGGGCTGGGATGTCCTGAGGGGTGTCCCGAGGGAGAGGCCAGACACTCCATGGCCCACCGGGACGGATCCCACATTCCCAGCCCTCCGGGAATGTCGGGAATAGCAGGATAAGTTTCTCTGCAGAGAGTTTATTTTTACAAAAATACATTTATTTGTTTGTTAATACAACCCCCGTTACCCACGGGCGGCGCTGCTGCCTGGGCAGGGCGCGGGAGCCGCCGGACACGGAGATCCCAAGGGATGCAGGAGGGGCTTAGGGCCGTTTCTTCAGGGACTCCAGGAAGATGCGCTCGTTCTCCAGGAAATCGTGGTCCTGAGGAGCGGTGCAGGGATGGGGTGAGCCCACCCAGCCACTTCCAAGCCCCTCCCAGCAGGTTCTGAGCCCCTTTTCCAGCCCTGCTCCCACCTGGCCAGTTTCAAACCCCTTCCAGATCCCACCCAGCTGGTCCCAAACCCGTTCCAGCCCCCACCTGGTTGGTGCTGAGCCCCTTCCAGCTCTGTTCCCACACAGGGGTTCTCAAGCCCCCTCCAGCTGGTTCCAAGGCCCGTTCCCAGCCCAGTTCCCACCCTGCTGGTTCCAAGCCCCTTCCAGCACCCACTCTGATGGTTCCAAACCCCTTTCCCAGACGGTTCCCAGCCTCTTTCCCAGCCCAGTTCCCACCTGGCCACTTCCAAACTTGTTCCAGTTCCCACCCAGCTGTTTCTGAGCCCCTCTCCAAGCCCTGTTCCCATCCAAGGGGTTCTGAGCCCCTTCCAGCTCCCACCCGGCCAGCTCCAGCCCTCTGGGGCCGTTCCCCAGCCCCTCCATCGCTCTCCCCTCACCATCTGCGCGCGGTGCTTGAGCAGCAGGAGGTGTCCGTAGAGCGCGGCCGAGGCCAGGCGGTCCCCGCTGTCCCCCAGGAACATCCCCACGGGGGGCAGGAACCCGGCAAGGAGCCCCTGGGCACCGGGAGCCACCGGGGCAGCTGCAGATGGAGACAGAGGAGCACCCCTGTCCCTGCTGCCCCACGGCAGGGCCTCCCCACCTCCTCCCCACCCCGGGCACCGCCTGCGAGCCCAGGGCAGCTCTGGAGCACGAGGATGCCGACTAAACCAGCCCAGAGCATCCCCGGCGGGCCGATCCCGGCGCAGAGCCTCACCCAGGGCGCTGCTCAGCCCGTTCACGGGGACTGTCCCCAGCAGTGTCCCCGCGCCGCCGGGGGACAGCTCATCCCGGAGCTGCTGCAGCTGCTCCCTCTGCCGCGCCAGGCTCAGCCGCTCCTGCCCCGTGCCGGGAAAAGGGAAGGAGAGGCGCCGTCGGGAAAGGCTCCGGCTCTCGGCGTGGCCGCCCCGGGCTGGGAAAGCAGGGATTTGCCTGGTGCAGACGCTGCTCCTGCTGCCTCAGCTGCTCCAGCTGCTCCTGCAGGGCCTGGAGCCGATCCCGGTGCTCGGCCCGGACACTCCGAGCTTCCCGCAGCGCCCGCTCCCCGTCCTGGTGCTCCCGCGCCGAGCGCTGCGGGAACGGCACCGGGAGAGGGGAATGGCAGCCGGGCACCCCCCGGCCCCGCGCGGCTCCGGAGGGACGTGGAGCCCCGGCCCCGTTCCCGGCTGGGAATTCCAGCGCGGACGCTCCGCTTACCTCGGCCAGGGCGTGGATCTGCTCCTCGTGCTCCCGCAGGCGCTGCTCGGCCCGCAGAGCCTTCTCCTTCTGCAGCCGCAGCTCCCGCCGCGCCTCGTCCAGCTCCTCCCTGTCCCTCGCCAGCTGCTCCTCCTTGCACCTCAGCTCCCGGCTGCGGAACTTCAGCTCCGCCTGCTCCTGGGACGGGCCCGGGGACACCGAGCGTCACCGGCCCCGTCCCGCACAGTCGCAGCCTCCTAAGGGACGGGAGAGCCCTGGCCCTGCGCGGCTGCTCCGGGTTCGGGATGCGGAGCCGGGGGAGGTGGAGTGGGACGCCGCGGGAAGGACCCGGGCAGGGCATCGGAGACCTTGGCCAGGCTCCTCAGGGCCGAATCCATGCTCAGGGCCCGCTCCTCGTCCCGCTCCGCCCGCTCCTGGCTCAGCCGCTCCCGGGTGTGAAACTCGGCCCAGGCGGCCGCCAGCCGCCGCCGCTCCTCGGAGCGATCCCGCAGCTCCGCCCGCTGCTCCTCCAGCCACGCGCCCTGGGGGCCGAGGGACAGCTCCAGGCACCGCTTCCCGCAGGGCCTTCCCTCCTCTGGCCCGGCCCTGCCGCTTCCAGCGGCTGCTTCCAGCCGGGTGCTCCGGCCCCGTGTGGGCACCCAGCGGGCTCGACCTGGCCTGTTCCGAGCCCCTCTCCCAGTCCCGTTCCTATCCTGGCTGGTTCCGAGCCCCTTTCCCAGTCCCGTTCCTATCCTGGCTGGTTCCGAGCCCCCTTCCCAGTCCTGTTCCCACCCAGCTGGTTCCAAGCTCTTTACAGCTCCCCCCAGCCGGTTCCGAGCCCTCTTCCCAGCCCAGCTCCCCCCAGCCAGTTCCAAGTCCCATCCCAGTCACTTCCAGTGGGCAGTTCCACCCCGTGGCTCCCACGTGGAAGCTCCAGCCCCAGGTGTGCATTCCATGGGGATCCCCAGCGATTCCCTCGGGAAGCTGCAGCCCATCCCCGCTCGGACTCCCGGGAGCACCTGGAGCCACGTCCCTGCTCACCTTGGCCTCGTCCAGCGCCGCTCTCTCCATGGACAGCAGCTGTGCCGTGAGCCGGCGCTGCTCCTCCAGCGCATCCCGCAGGGAATCCGCCTTGGAGCGCTCGGCAGCGGCCCTGCGGCGCTCCTGGGGCCGGACAGGGCAGCTCCAGGAGGGGTCCGGGCAGAGGCACGGACATGGGCAGGAACACGGGCAGGGACACAGAGAGGGACACGGGACATGGGCAGGGACACAGAGAGGGACTCAGGACACATGGACATGGGACACGGACATGGATACAGACACAGCTCCAGGAGGGGTCCGGGCATGGACACGGGCAGGGACAGGGACACAGACGTGGACACAGGACATGGACACAGCTCCAGGAGGGGTCCGGGCAGGAAGCCCCTCCTGCCGGGCATGGACACGGGCATGGCCCTGGGACATGGACACAGCTCCAGGACATGGGCACGGCTCTGGGGTAGGGCCCCACCTGCTCCAGGAGCTGCTCCCGCTCTCCCAGCCTGGTTTCCAAGTCGGCCACGGCCTCCTGGAGCCGGCTCTGCTCCCGCTCCGCATCCCGCTGCTGCTGGCACAGCCTGTCCTGGAGCGCTGGGAGAGGCACAGGGGATCCCGGGATGCGGGAGGTGGGATCCGCCCTCATCCGCACGGAAATCCCGCACCGAAATCCCCTCGTGTTCGTGCTCTGTAGCCCCAGGACAGGGAGAAGGGAGATCCCACCATGGGATCTGCCCACAGAAGGCAGGACTTTGCCAGCCTTGGCTCCTGGTCTCTGCCTCACCAGTTTTTTTTCTGTTTTCTGGGGCCGGTGGGAGTCCTGGACAGAGCTGAACCCCTGTCCAAGTGCCACTGGACACTCGGACCCAGCAGAGCCTCCGCTCAGGAAACCCCCCAGGAGAGATGGAACAGGGATCAAAAGGCCCAGGGCTCCTTCTGGACAGCATGAGGGCTGTATTTGTCCCAGGACCGTTTGGATTCCACGGGATCAGCTCTGATGCCGTTGGAATGGAGCAGAGTCCCACTGGAATGATGCACCTGGAAGGAATTTACCTGAGAGCTGCTCATCCCGCTCCTGGGACGTGGGGTGATCCTGGGACGTGGGGTGATCCTGGGATGCGGGGTGATCCTGGAATCTGGGGGGATCCTGGGATCTGGGGTGATCCTGCGCTGTGTCCTGGCTCCGGGATGGGATCTGAGCCATCGGCTGCTCCTTCTCCTGCCGTGGCCTCTCCTGCTGCTCCTCCACCTTTCCCTGGCTCCTGCCCAGGATGCATCGGGAAGAACGCCAGCACGCCCAGCCCAGGGGGGTGAGCAGCGAGCTGGGAGCACAGGTGAGAACCCCTTACCTGTGGGAGCTCTCCAGGAGATCCAGGTCCTGCTGCCGCCTCTGGAGGCCCTCCAGGAGCAGCCCCTGCTGCGCCCGTTCCAGCTCCAGCGCCCGGACCTGCCAGAGCGGGACGAGCTCCGGGTGCCACCCTGGGGATGGAGCTCCCACGGCCACTCCAGCTTCCTCATCCCCTGGAGCTGTTTGGAGTGGGGGACGCGGCCCCTTCTCCTGCACCAGGGTCCCACAGGTGGCCCCGGTGACACCCACAGGTGACCCCTCAGTCCCCACCTGGTTTTCCAGCTCCTCCACCCGGGCCTGGAGGCTGCGCAGGGCGATCCCACAACCAGAATGCTCCTGGCATGGATGGCACTGGAGACCTGGGGAATCCTGGCGGGGCTGGGACGGGAGAGCCCCCCGATCCTCCTGGCATGGATGGGATGGGAGAGCCCCCGGATCCTCTGGGCAGAGCCAGGATGGGAGAGCTCGGGGATTCTCATGGCGGGGCTGGGCTGGAGGAGTCTCCGGATGCTCCTGGCGGGGCTGGGCTGGGAGAGCCCCCGGCTCCACCTATGGGGACACTGGGATGCTCCTGGCATCTCCCCGGATGCTCCCGGGGAGGCCTGGGAAGGGCAGCCCCCCTCCCCTGGGAATGCTGATCCATGCCCAGCCCCCCACATTCCCAGGGGATCCCCAGGGACACCTCCCCGCTCCTGCCCCAGGACCCACCTGAGCGGGCGTGGCAGGACCCGGCACCTGCTGCTCTGCTGGGGATGGAAAACGGCACAAATCCGTCCCTTGGACTCGGCAGCGGGAACGGAACCATCCCATCCCATGGACCCCATCCCATGGATCCCGTGGATCCCATCCCATCCCATCCCATCCCATCCCATCCCATCCCATCCCATCCCATCCCATCCCATCCCATCCCATCCCATCCCATCCCATCCCATCTCATTGTCCCATCTCATTATCCAATCCCATCCCATGGATCCCATCCCATGGATCCCATCCCATGGATCCCATCCCATCCCCTCCCCTGGATCCCATCCCATCCCATGGATCCCATCCTGTGAATCCCATCCCGTCCCATCCCATGGATTCCATCCCATCCCATCCCATGGATCCCATCCTGTCCCATCCCCAGGGAAGCATCCCCTGGGCACAGGGATGGGCCCATCCTGGTTTTCCTGCCCCTCGGGGAATTCCCAGGACACCCGGGCTGGGATCAGGGATCGAGGACTCTGCTCTGTCCAGGGACTGAGCACCGGGAGCAGCCCGGGTCCCCACCGGGATCATCCCACGGGCACAGGGACCCCGGATCCAGATGGCTCAGGGTGCCCAGGGCCCCCTCCCCAGCACAGGGGCCTCAGAGGGCACTGGAGGGGACAGAGGCCTCACCTGCTGCCACCTGCCCGCGGGGCCGTGTCCCGACGGGGAGCTCCAGCCTGCATTGGGAAACGAATCCCACATGGAGACTGAGGGGAGACAGGACCCTCCCCCAGGCTGCCCCTGTCCCCTGTACCACCTGTTCAATGTCGCCCGTGCTGCGTCACCTGTCCCACCCCGCCCCACGTCAGGGATCCCACCTTTGTGGTCTGGAGGGAACAGGGACACCCCAAACCTCCATCCCGGGGGTCCCCTCCCCCCCACTGGTCACCTGAGCCCCCCCAGGGGACACCTGTGGCCCAGGTGAGCTGAGCCAGGGGAGCCACCGCCCGGGAACTGGGAGGGATGAGGGTAACTGGGAGGTGGGGAGAGCTCAGGTGGGGAATTCCAGGGCAGGGACATTCCCTGGGCACACCCGGAGGACACCCCAGGCTGGAATCCCAGTCCTGGAGAGGGCTCTGGACCCACTCCCCAGTCCCAGGTGGGAGTTCCTGGGAGGACCCTTTACCTGCCAGGCCCGAGCGGCTCTGGGATCCTCGGGGGGTGGGAATTTGGCTCCGGAGCCTTCGCCTGGGATCGCTTCCGTGCCAGGGCAGCGCTGAGCCAACTCCCGTCCCCCTTCCCTGCAGGATCAGCCCCCGACCCCGGGCAATCCTCCTGCTTTGATCCCAGTCCTGGGAAACCCTTATCTTTCTGTCCCAGTCCTGGGAAATCCTTGTCCTTCGATCTCAATCCTGGGAAATCCTTATCCTTCTGTCCCACTCCTGGGAAATCCTTGTCCTTGGATCCCAGCCCTGGGAAATCCTCGTCCTTCCGTCCCAGTCCTGGAAAATCCTTGTCCTTCTGTCCCAGTCCTAGGAAATCCTTGTCCTTGGATCCCAGCCCCGGGAAATCCTCGTCCTTCCGTCCCAGTCCTGGAAAATCCTTGTCCTTCTGTCCCAATCCTGGGAAGTCCTTGTCCTTGGATCCCAGCCCCGGGAAATCCTCGTCCTTCCGTCCCAGTCCCGGGAAATCCTTGTCCTTCTGTCCCAATCCTGGGAAATCCTTATTCTTCAATCCAAATCCTGGGAAATCCTTGTCCTCGGATCCCAGTCCCGGGAAATCCTCATCCTTTGATGCCACTCTTGGGAAATCCTCATCCTTGGATGCCAGTCCCAGGAAATCCTCATCCTTCAGCCCCAGCCAGGCAGCCCCGGAGGGACGTCGGGAGCTGCTCCCGGCTGGAAACCTGCGGGGAGAGGGACACTGGGAACACTGGGAATACTGGACGGGAGGGGCCACTGGGGATACCAGCAACACTGGGGACTGGCCAAGGGACCCTGGGGACACGGGGGACATTGGGGACACTGGATGTGGGGGATCCCAGGGACAGCGGGAACATGGGGGACCCCAGATGTGAGGGGACCCTGGGGACACCAAGGACAATGGCAGGGAGGGGACCCTGGGGACCAGGAGACACTGGGGGCACTGGGGACAATGGGGACATTGGGGTTATTGGGGGACTTTGGGGACACTGAGCAGGAGACACTGGGGACACTGGGGGACACTGGGGACAATGGGGACACTGGGGACATTGGGGTTGTTGGGAGACTTTGGGGACACTGGGGGAACACTGGGCAGGAGACACTGGGGACACTGGGGGGACACTGGGGGCACCAGGGACCAGCCAGGGGACACTGGGGACAATGGGAACATGGCTGGGTGGGGACTCCACCCCCCCCCCAGTACCTCAGTCCCCGTCTCCGCCCAGTCCCGGAGGCCACCGAGGGCTCGTAGGATCCGAAGGGGAAATCCGGCTCATCCTGACCCCCGTCCGGCCCTGCCAGAACAGCGGCCCCCAGTCACAATTTCCAACGGGATGGGGCCTTGGAGAACACCCATCCCAGCCTCCCCTGGAACTCCCGATGGGATTCACCCTCTGGAGAACACCTGCCCCGTTCCTGTGGCAGCTCCCACTGGGCCTGACCCTCTGGGGAACCCCCCTGGAACCCCCAGCCCCGGCCGTGCTCACCCGGCTGCTCCCGGTCCTTGGGATCCGCCTGGAATTCCACCTTTCCTGGCTGCTCCAGGATTTTTCCTGCGGAGCCTCCTCCCAGCAGCTCCTGGATCCCGGCGCGGCCCTTCCGGAGCCCCTGGCTGGGGATGCCCGGCACAGCGGGGGGTGGCACCGGGACCACCCCATCCCCATCCCCACCCCCATCCCTGTCCCTGCCCCGGTGTCCCCTCACCCCCCCGGCGTCCTCGGCGCATTCCCGGCTCCATCGGCGCCGCTCCCGAGTCCCAGGGAATCCACCAGGTCATCGACGTCGTCCCCAAAGGTGACATCGGGACGTCGCGGGGCTGGAGCTACGGGAGGGGGTGGAATGTCACCGATGGGATCTGGGACGCCCCTGGGTGTCACCAGCTCTGGGAATCTCCAGGGGTCACAGACTTTGGGACAGCTCCAGGTGTCACCAACCAGCTTTGGGACATCCCTCAATGTCACCAACTGGATTTGAGACATCCCTGGCTGTCCCCAGCTCCGGGAATCTCTGTGTCCCCCCGTGTCCCCCCTCACCACTGTCCCTGCTCCGTCCCAGGTTGTTCCCGGAGCTGTTCCCTGGCCCTGCTGGCTCCTCCTCCAGGAACAGCTTTTCCAGGGGGTCCCTGGGACCTGGGAATTCCCCGGAGGGGTGGGAAAAGGGAGGAACAATCACAGATCCCACCAGGACCGAGGGGGTTTCACAGAGAGGGTCTGGGAACAGGGAATGGGGTCTGATCCCATGGAAATCACTCCCCAGGGAACAGGGAACGGGGTTTGGTCCCACGGGAACGTCCCCATGGAAAAGCGGAGCAGAATTCCCTGTACCTTTTCCGGGAGCCAGCACCTTCCCGGCGCCTTTCCCTGGCCTGGACCCAGCTCTGGCCATTCCCAGGAGTTCTGCATCCAGGTCATCCAGGTCATCCAGGTCCTGGGGAGGGGGGAGCTCCTGCCCTCACCTGCAGCTCAGGTGGGATTCCCAAAAACCTTGGGAATTCCGCTCCCGCTCACCTCTGCGTCCTCCTCCGGGAATTTCCCGTTCTCCGTTGGGAGTTTGCCTCTGGAGTCCTGATCCGGGCCCCCCCTGAGGCACAGCCCAGGTCAGGGGCGTGGGGAGGGGTCCCAGGGGCTCCCAAGTGGGAATGCCTGGAGAAGGAGGCTCCTGCAGCCCCGGGAGGAGGGAGCAGGGCTGGGGGTGCCAGGGAGATTCCAGCAGGGGGGAAGGGCTGGCTCCGGGATCAGAGGGGCTTGGGGGCACAGGGAGGGGCTCACCTGGGGCTCACCTGGGGGAAGGGGTCCCGGGAACCTCGGGAAGGTGGAGCCGGGGGCTCCTCTGGAAACAAGGGAGGGATCAGGGATGGACCCGGCTCCAGGTGGGAATGGAGGGGAGATTTCCTCCAGGTGATCCCAGGGTAGGGGATTCCCTCGGGAGCCAAGAGCTCCCATTTTACCATCGAATCCCAGGAGATCTCCGAGCACGTCGTCGATGGGATCTGGAACAGGACAAAGCCCAGGTGACCCAGGTGGGTTCCCCTCACCAGGCAGGTGGGAAAAGCTCCCGGTTTCAGCCCGGAACGTTCCCTGTGCCCCCCCACCCCGCGCCATGGCGGCGTTCCCAGGTATCCAAGCCCCCTGGAGGGCAGGGGAGGGCAGGGGAGGGCAGGGGAGGGCAGGGGAGGGCACGCACCTGATAACGGCCTGCGGGCCTGGGCAGCCTGTGGAGAAACACGAAATCCTTTGGGAGAAATCGAAGCACCGGGACTTCCCCCCACACTAATGCCAGGTTCCTATGGAGCGTCCACCTGGCTCCCACCTGGATCCCGGCACCTCACACTCACCATGGCGCGCGTCCCAGCCCGTCCGCGATTCCCAGGTGATTCCAAGCTTCACCTGCCCGGTGCCGGCTCCGGGACCCCCGGGATCAGCCCCGCACGGACCCCGCACCTGAGGGGAGAGGCAGGCGCTGTTTGGGGTCCCGGGCCCATCCCTCCCGCTCAGGAGGTCCCGGGACTCCCCCGGCCCGGGGGTCCCGTCCCGCCCCTCGCGTCTGGAGGGTCCCGGGGCTTCCCTCACGTTTCTCACCCAGCGCCGCACTCGCCATGGGCGCCGCCATATTGCGCGCCAACCTAATGGAAGGCCCCGCTGCCATAGCAACGAGGCTGCCCCGCTCAGCGCCTGATTGGAGGGCCACCGTTACCATAGCGACGGGGCTGCCCGCGCGCCTCTCTCAAGGAAGGCCCCTGCTGCCATGGCGACGGGGCTGCCCCGCTCAGCGCCTGCTCTGAGCCGTCCCCGGCTCTTCTGCCGCGATTCTCCCCCTTATCGCCGGCTGTTTCCGAATATCCTGGGCTTTACCCATGTAAAGAGCTCTGGGCTGCCATCCGGCATCCTGCAGGACCCAGGCTCAGTTACTCCTGTACGATCGTCGGATGTAACATCCCGATGTAACACCATAAAATCCCGGCATCGCAACCCGGTGTGTTGCTGTGGAATCCTGATATCCCACCATCCCATCCCGGTGTGTCGCCAGAGAATCCTGATATCCCATCCTGGTGTATCACTATAGAATCCTGATATCCCGGCACCCCATCCCGATATATCGTTATAGAATCCTGATATCCCGACATCCCATGTATCACCATACAGCCCCAACATCCCATCCCAATATATTGCCACACAATCCCGATACCCCATCCTGGTACATCGCCATAGAATCCCAATATCCCAGCATCCCATCCCGGGATATCACCACACAGTCCCAATCTCCCAACACCCCGTCCCCGTGTATCACCGTACAACCCCGACACCCCGACATCCCACCCCTGGATATCGCCACGCAGCCCTGATATCCCATCGAGGTACGCCACTACAGAACCCCCACATCCCATCCCAACTTACCACCACGCCATCCCGACATCCCATCCCGACGCATCACCACAGCCCTGAGATCCCAGCATCCCATGCCGGAGTGTCACTACAGAATCCCGACATCCCGCCCCAGGACGCCGCCCTGGGAGCGCAGCCCCTCGCGTCCCTCCCGCCCCGGGGCCGGCCCCCGCGGGCTCCGTGCCCCTCTCCCGCCGGCATTCCCGGGAAAACTCTCCGCGCCTCTGGTCACGGCTCCACCGAACGGGGCCCCGTGGGTGCTCCCGGAGCCCGGGAGCGCTCGGGGCTGGGGCACGCCTGGCTCGGTGCCTCCCCGCGCCCCAGCCCCTTCCCGGGGTCCCGCAGCCACAAAGGACGCCCAGAGACCCCAAAAACACCTTTATTTATAAACAAACCGAGCGGCTTCGGAGCCTCAACGCAGCTCAGGGGGGCAAAATGGGGTAAAAATGGGGTAAAAATGGGGTGGGGAGGCCGGGGCGCGACTGGGAGGGCACTGGGGGGCACTGGGAGGGACTGGGAAGGGCCGCTACTGGTAGTAGAGCTCCAGGTTCATCCCATCGTGGATCTCATCTGGAGCAGGAGTCAAGGAAAAGGGCGATTTTGGAGTTTTTTATGGGGGTTGGTGGATTCTGGGGGTTTTGGGGGAGGGTTCGGGGCTGATGGATTTTGGGGAGGGGGTTTTGGGTGGATCGATTTTGGGGGGGTTTGGGGCTGATGGATTTTGGGGGAGGGAGTTTTGGGGTGGATGGATTTTGGGGAGGGGGTTTGGGGTCGGGGAGGGGGTTTTGGGGTAGATGGTTTTGGGGGAGGGGGTTTTGGGGTGGATGGATTTTGGGGAGGGGGTTTGGGGTGGATGGATTTTGGGGAGGGGGTTTGGGGTGGGGGGTTGGGTGGGTTGGGGGGGGTTTGGGGGGTGTTTTGGGGTAGATGGATTTTGGGGGAGGGGTTTGGGGTGGATGGTTTTGGGGGTTTGGGTGGGTTTTGGGGGGGTTGGGGGGGGGTGGGGGTGTTTGGGGGGTTTGGTGGGGGGGTTTTGTTTGGGGAGGGGGTTTGGGGTGGGGATTTTGGGGGGGGGTTTTGGGGGATTTGGGGGGGGTTGTTTTGGGGGGTGGGGTGGGGTTTTGGGGGTGGGGGGGTTTTGGGGAGGGGGTTTGGGGTGTTTGGGGGGTTTGGGGTATTTTTGGGGGGTGGGGTGAATTTTGGGGGTTTGGGTTTTTGGGGAGGGGTTTTGGGGTGAGGAGGGGGTTTTGGGGCAGATGGATTTTGGGGAGGGGGTTTTGGGGTGGTGGATTTTGGGGGAGGGTTTGGGGTGATGGATTTTGGGGGAGGGTGTGGGGTGATGGATTTTGGGGGAGGTTTTGGGGTGTGGATTTTGGGGAGGGGGTTTGGGGTAGATGGATTTTGGGGGAGGTTTTGGGGCGGATGGATTTTGGGGAGGGGGTTTGGGGGGCTGCAGGTGGATACAGTCCCCAAGCGTGACGTGGTCCTTGAAGATGGTGTACCTGGGGGGGAGGGAGGGGCGTCACCCCCTGCCCCAAATCCGGGGATGGGGTCACCACCCCCATGGGCCCCCCAAAACCCCCGGGGTGCCCCTGTCCTCTCCCCCACCCCTGGGGTGCCCTCCGAGCCCCTCAAATTCCCTGGGATTCCCTCCTGGCCCCCCCAAACCCCCTGTGCCCCCCTAGGGGCCCCCAAAACCCCCCCGGTGCCCCCGAGCCCCCCCTCACCATTTCTTGAGCACGATCTTGTCCCAGCGGGTCCCGGTCTGGGCCGCGATCAATTTCTTGAGGTCCCGGATCGAGTCCTCGGGGCTGCGGGGCCGTTAAGGAAAAGGGGGAAGCAGGAGGGACCCCCCGACCCCCCCCAGCCCCCTCCCGGACCCCCCAAACCCCCCCGGGGCCGGATACTTGCATTTCACCCGGACCTTCTTCCCGAGGCGGTCGTTGCAGACAACTTCGATCATGGCTGGGAAAGGGGAACGGGAAAGGAGTGAGGGGAACGGGAAAGGGGGAAAAGGGGAAAAAAAAACGGGGGAAAAGAAGAGAAAAAGGGAAAGCGAAGGAGGGAAAAAAGGAGGAAAAGGCAGGAAGGGGGGGGGAAGGGAAAGACAAAGAAAAGGGGGGAATAGGGAAAAGAATGGGGGAAAAGCGGGGAACGGGGAGAAAACGGAGGAAGGAGAGGGAGGAGGAAGGGAAAAGGAGAAAGGAAAGAGGGGGGAAAGGGGAGGAAGAACGAAAAGGGGGAAGGGGAGAAAATTGCGGGAGAAGGGAGGGAGGAACGGGGGGGACCGGGGATTAACGGGGGACATCGGGGGGGTACCGGAGAGGCGGGGAGCGGAGAGGCACCGGGGGGGAGGTGCCGGTAACGGAGGGAGATAAACAGGGAACAGACCCCCGGAGCTCCTCGCTCCCCCGAGCACCCCCCGGTACCCCCCCAGCCGCCCCAGGGCTCTCCGGTCCCTCCCCGGCCCCCCGACACCCCTCTCCCGGTCTCTCCCGGTCCCTCCCGACCCCTCCGGCTACCTCCCGAGCCCGCCGCGACCCGCCGGTATCCCCAGGACCCCCAAATCCCTCCCGAGCACCCCGGTGCCGCGGGGTCCCCCCCAGACCCCCGAAGGCCCCCGGTACCTCCCGCGCCTCCCCCGCTCCGCCACCGCCGCCGCCGCCGCGCCGGAACCGGAACTGGCGCCCACAGCCGCCGGAAGTGGCGTCATCAGTGACGGCCAAGATGGCGGCTGCTCCTGAGGGGAAAGGGGAGGGAAATGAGGGAGAGAAATGAGGGGGATAGGAAGAGAAATGGGGGTAACGAGGTGTTGCCAAGTGTGGAATTGATAAGTTTTTCTCCAGAAAGGCCATTTTCCCGGGTTTGGTGCCGGTGACCAAAAGCAGCACCAGGAAGAAGCGGTTTCAGAGGCCGTAAGGAATTCCCGCAGCTCCTGCACTTTGCAGGCGGCCGCATCCCCCGATTCCCAGCGTGCCGGGGGGAGCCCGCGAGCTGGAGCGGGACCCCCACGGAGCAGGGGGACCCCCAGAGCGGCAGCGTCCAGGATCAGGAGCGGGACCATCCCACCCCCGCCGCCCAGGAGGCTCCGGGCGCTGCCCGGGCTGGCCCGGGGCGCTCCCAGGGCCGGGGCAGCGCCGGCAGCTGCTCTGCGAGCTCCATCCCAGCCCCTCACCGCCCTCACTGAGGGGAATTTATTCCCCAGATCCCACCTAAATCTCCCCTCCTCTGCCTCAAAGCCACGGAAGGGCGTCCTGCACCTCCTCCGGCGCCCAGAGAGGCTCCAGGAGCTGGGGGCACTCGGGACACCCGGAGGGACAGGACAAGGGGCTTCACCCTGGAAAAGGGCGGGGCTCGGGTGGATTCTGGGGAGAAATCCTCGGCTGCGGGGGGCTGGGATGGAAGTCCCAGAGCAGCGGGGGCCTCCCGGGCTGTGGCAGGCGTCCCGCGGCCGGGGAACTGCGGGGTTGCTCGGGGAAGGGCCGTGCCGAGGGACAGGAGGAGCCTTTCCCGGGGGACAGCTCCCCGCGCCGGCCCCGGAGATCGGCACAGCCCCGGCACGGCGTGCGGGCAGCGATCAGAGCAGCCCGGAGCCTCCGAGCGCTTCCCGAAAGGTCCGCGAGAGCAGGCGGTGCCGGAGGATCGGTTCCCAGAGGAAGGGAGCTCTGGGACGGAGGCGGGGGACAGGACGTGGCCAGGATGGAGGCTCAGGATGGAGGTCCAGGATGGAGGATGTGGCCGGGGATGGAGCTCCAGGACAAAGGTCCAGGATGAAGGTTCAGGATGGAGGATGTGGCCAGGAGTAAAGGTCAGGGAGAGCTGGATGAGCAGAGGCACCCCCAGGCCACCTCCCAAAAGGACATCGGCCATGGCGGCACCCGCTCGAGCCCTTGGGGTGGGGATGAGAACAGGGACTGGGACCGGGATGGGAGTGGGGACGGGGATATGAACAGAGGCAGAACAGGGACAGGGACCCTCCCAGCCGCTCCACGGCCCCCGGCTTCTCCCGGGGCTTCCTGGGAGTGGCAGAAACACCCCCTGATGTGTCCTGCTCCGGGGCTCCTCCGCTCTGGGGACCGCGCCCCATCCGGCAGCATCCCCCGCGATGCTGGGAATCGCGGGATACACTTGGATGTCGCGATCCTGGGGCTGCGGGAATTCCTGAACCCCCTAGAC
The DNA here is from genome assembly GCA_026261815.1 of Monarcha castaneiventris obscurior. Taxonomy (NCBI): domain Eukaryota; kingdom Metazoa; phylum Chordata; class Aves; order Passeriformes; family Monarchidae; genus Monarcha; species Monarcha castaneiventris. The sequence continues at coordinate 260,276 of JAMPIT010000498.1, read as the reverse complement.
CTCTGTGTTCCTGGTGCTGCTTTCGGTCCCGGCCTTCAGCAGCCCCGACACATCCGGGGGGACACGGCTGCTCTAGGGGACACATCCAGGGGGGACACGGCTGCTCCGGGTGACACAGCCCGGGGGGACACGGCTGCTCCGGGTGACACAGCCCGGGGGGACACGGCTGCTCCAGGGGACACAGCCCGGGGGGACACGGCTGCTCCAGGGGACACGGCCAGGGGGGACACGGCTGCTCCAGGGGACACGGCCAGGGGGGACACGGCTGCTCCAGGGGACACATCCGGGGGGACACGGCTGCTCCGGGTGACACAGCCCGGGGGGGACACGGCTGTTCCGGGTGACACAGCCCAGGAATGAGGGGACAGGGCTTCTCCAGGGGACACATCCAAGGGGGACACGGCTGCTCCAGGGGACACGGCCCGGGGGGGACACGGCTGCTCCAGGGGACACGGCCCGGGGGGGACACGGCTGCTCCAGGGGACACTTCCAGGGAATGGAGAGACCAGGATGCCCCCCACGTCACCCCCCAGCATCTCCAGACCCCCCGCCCCCCGCCAAGGTCCCTGTGACTTTCCGGGTACCCCTCTCCCCCCCCAGCCTCTCTAAACACCCCCCCAGACCATCCCTTCCCCCCCCGACCCCCATGTTCTCCCCGGCCCCTCTGACCTGAGACCTCCCCTGTCCTCCCCCAGACCCCCCAGTAACCCCCCCTTTGCCCCCCCGGGACCCCCAGGTGGTCCCCCAGCCCCTTCAGCAGCCCCAACCACCTCGTTACCCCCCCCCCCCCGAGACCCCCATGTCCCCTGGGCCCCCCCAAACACAGCCGGTGCCTCCAGCCTGGCTCCAAGAACTGGTGTCACCTTTATTGGTTCCTGTCCGTGACCGTCCCCACGGTGGCCCTGACCCCGTGGTGGCCCTGACCGACCCCGTGGTGGCCCTGACTGTCCCCATGGTGGTCCTGACTGTCCCCATGGTGACCCTGGCCACCCCCTCCGTGGCCCTGGTGGCCCTGGCTCTCCTCTGGTCCCTTTGGTGGCCCTGGCAGTGGCCTTGGTCACCTCTGTGGTGGCCACAGTGGCCTCAGCAGTGGCTGTCCTGGTGGTGGTGGCCCCTTGGTGGCCCTGGCTGTCCCCAGGGTGGTGCTGGCCATCCCCTGGCTCTCCCTGTGGTGGCCTTTGGTGGCCCCAGTGGCCCTCGGTGCCCCCTTGGTGGCCCCGACCACATCCTGGCTCTTCCTGTGCTGGCCCCAGTGGCCCTGCATGGCCTCATGGTGGCCATTGGTGGCTCTGGCCATCCCCATGGTGGCCCCGGTGACCCTGTGGTGGCTCTTGGTGACCGGCCGGTGGCCCTTGGTGACCCTTGATGGCCCTGTCTGTCCCCTTGGTGGCCACAGTGACCCTATGGTGGCCCTGGGTGGCCCCTCGATGGTCCCGTTGGTGGCCCTGGGGTCACTGTGGCCCCAGTAGCCCGTGGTGGCCCTTGGTGGCCCTTGGTGGCCCCGCGTCCCCTCCGGCTCCGGTTTCGTTGGTTTGACGCACTCGACCCAAAGTTGGTTTGGCAGAATTTTGGGGGGGGGGGAAGGAGGGGAGGGACCCCCCAAAGCCGGGGGGAGAGGAGACCCCAAGATCTGGGGGTGGGAGGGAGGGGGGTTTCTTCTCACCCCCAAATTTGGGGTTCCTGAGGAAGTTTTGGGGTCCCCCATGCTAAGGGAGGGGGGGAGGGGCACCCCAAAACCTGGGGAGGGGCTGGACCCCCCCCATGTGCCCCCAAAACCCCCGAAGGGGGCTGGGGGAGTCCCCAAAACCCGGGGGAGGTCCCTGATACCCTGGGAGTCCCCAAAACACAGGGGGCTCCCAATGTAAGTGGACTCCAAATACTGGGGGGGGGTCCCCCAAATTTGGATCCCCGCATCCCAAGAGGGGGTGCCCAAGCTCTAGGGGGGTCTCCAAAGTATGGGGGACCCTCAATCCTGGGGGGTTCCCAAGTTCACTGTGGATCCCCAGAACTTGGGGGTGTCCCCAAAATCTGGGGGGGGTCTCAACATCCCGGGGAGGATCCCCAAGCCCTGGGGGGGTTCCCCAGATTGTGGGGTCCCGTGAATTTTGGGGGTGTCCCAAATTCAAGGGGGGCTCCCAGAACTTGGGGGGGTCCCCAGAACTTTTAAGGGTCCCCTTTGCCCCCCCTCCCGATTTTAGGGGCCCCCCCATCCCTATGTACAGCGTGGCGAGGCCCCCCCCGGCTGGGGGGGGTTGTGCTTCCAGGGGGGGCCCCGCTGGGGTGGGGGGGACCCCCGGGGAGGGGGAGCGGTTTTGGGGGGCCCCCCGTGCCTCAGTTTCCCAGGCGGGGGGGGGGGCTGGTCCATTTACATCTATATTACAAGGAAAATGTTTCTCTTTTTGGGGGGGCTCCCCATTTCGGGGGGGTCCCCACTGTGGGGAGACCCCTCAGTTTGGGGGGCTGTCAGTGCCCCCCCCCCCGGCTCGTTGCTGCCGAGGCCGTGGGGCCCCCTCCGGGATGGCTTTTGGGGGGGGCCCCCCAGAACGGGGCTGTGGGACCCCCCCCAGGGTGGGGGGGTGGGGCCCCCATGCCGGGGCGGGGGCACGCGGGGGGGGCGCACGAGGGGGGGCCCCGTGCAAGGTCCCGGTGCAAAGTCCTGGTGCAAGGTCCTGGTGCAAGGTCCTGGTGCAAGGTCCCCGCGTGGCACCGGCTCCTCGTGCAAGGCCCTCGTGCAAGGCCCTCGTGCAAGGCCCTCGTGCAAGGCCAGGTTCCCGTGCGACGCCGCGTCCTCGCACGCCCGCGGCTCCTCGTGCCGGGAGGGGGCCCGCGCTGCCCCCGCTGTCCCCGCTGGCCGCGGCCGAGCCCCCGTGCAAGGGGGGGTCCGTGAGTGGCACCGGAGCCCCGTGCGAGGCCACCCCCGTGAGGACGAGTCCTCGTGCAAGGGGGCTGTAGCTTGAGGCCAGGTCCTCGTGTGCCCCCGCAGCCTCGAGCGAGGGGGGCCCTCGTGCAAGCCCTGCCCCCCGTGTCCCCCCCGGCCACGTCCTGCTGCGGGGCCGGACCCCCTTGCAAGGGGGGGGTCCTGATGTGACCTCGGGACCCCCGTGTGCCCCCGGCCCCGCGCACGAGGGGGTCCCGGAGTGTGAGGGGGGTCCCGTGCGCCCCCAGCCCCGCCCGGGGGTCTCACAGGCTGGTCACCAGCTGCATCTGCCCGTCGGGCTCGGCCCCCCCCGCGCCCCCCTCGGGCCCCCCGAAGGTCTCGGGGCTGTGCCGGCGGTTGGGGGGGGGCGCGCGGGGGGGCCCCCCCAGGTACGGGGGGGCGGGGGGGGGCCCCTCGGGGCTGCTGTCGGGTAGTCCCGCGGCGGGGGGGGGTGCCGGGGGTCGCGGGGGGGGTCGGGGGGGGGGCCCAGCCCGCCCGGCCCCCCCCGCGCCAGCTCCTGGTAGAGCAGCCCCAGCTCGGGGGCGCCGGGGGGGGGCTCGGCGGGGGGCGGGGGGGGCGGCGGGGGGGGCGGTGGCGGCGGGGGCGGCCCCCCCCCGTGCGCGGAGCCGCCCCCCCGCAGGTTGTTGTGCACCAGCTCCGAGATGATCATCTTCTCCAGCGCCGCGGGGTCCGGGGGGGCTCCCCCCGGGCACCCCCCCCGGCCCGGGGCCACCCCCCCGGGCCCCCCCTCGGGGCCCCCCCGCAGGCTGTAGCTGTTGTTGAAGTTGCCGTTGAGGGGCAGCGGCTCCGGGGGCTCCCGGGGGGGCTCTGCGGGGATGGGGGGGTCAGTGGGGGGCTGTAGGGGGCTATGGGGGGGGTCACGGTGGGCGCATCTGAAGGGGTCAGTGGGGGGTTGGAGGGTCAGTGGGGAGATCTGGGGGGTCATTCGGGGGGATGGGGAGATAACAGCTGGGGTGCTGGGGAGGGTTTGGGGGTCAGTGGGGGAGGTCTGGGGGATCGGGGCGGGGTTTGGGGCATCAACTGGGTGGGCTTGGGGGGCTCATTGAGTGGGTCTGGAGGGCCATAGGGGGTTTGGGGGGGTCTGGGGAGAGTCTGAGGGGAGGAGGGGTTCAGTCCTTGGTGTAGGGGGCGAATGGGGGGGACTTGGGAGGTGCCCGAGGGTGGGGGCACAAGATGGGGGTGCGGGGGGGACATGGGGGGCACTTACTGTTGTCGCGGAAGCTCCCTGGGGACAGAGGCAGCAGTTGGGGGGGGTCTTGACCCACCCCGGACCCCCCAGTTTCCCCTCGAGATGCCCCAATTCCCCAGCACCCCCCACCACCCCCACAGGTGGGACATTTGGGGACATTGGGGGGGATTTGGGCTCCAGGGGGCCCCAGGGGGGTTGGGTGGGGTCAGGACCCACCTGTCCCCCTCCATGGGGGGCTGTGGGTGAGTTTGAGGGGGGCCAGGGGGTTGGGGGCAGTTGGGGGGGGCAAATCCCCCCATTCCCACCCGGGGGCTGAAATTGGAGCATCCGGGGGGGGCAGCACCCAGGACCCCCCAAACCGCCCCATTCCCACCCTGGGGGCGGCTGCAGGGGGGGGGCTGTGGGGGGATCCAGGGGGATGTGGGGGGATTTCGTGGGCCCAAGTGCCCCCTGGGGTGCTGAAATTGGGGTGTTCAGGGAGGGAGCACCCAGGACCCCACTAAACCTCCCCTGAACCCATGTGGGGGGGCGCTGAGGGAGGGACTGCCAGGGGATGTGGGGGGGATCCTGGAGGTTTTGGGGTGTCCCGAGGGTTTGGGGGCAGTTTGGGGGGGTCGTGCCCCCTCAGACCCACCTGGGGCGGTGAAGGCAGGGGGGGAGGCGGGGGTGAAGCCCCCCCCCTCGGCCAGGAGGGTGTTGTAGGGGCTCGACCCCCCCCGCGGCGGCAGCACCGGGTTGGGCAGGAGGTGCGACCCTGCAGAGAGGGGGGGTCACACATGGGGGCTAGGGGGGTCTGAGGGGGTCCTGAGGGGTCACAGGAGATCGGGGAGGGGTTCTAGGTGTCCCAAGAGTGTCCTGGAGGGGTCTGAGTGGAGTCTGGGTGGTCCCATGGGGGTCCCAGAAGGGTCTTTGGGGACCCTGAGGCCTGGGAGGGATCAGAGGGGTCTGAGGGGGTCCCGGGGGAGGGGATGGGGGGTCTCAGGGGCTCTGAGGTGCATCTGGGGCATCCTAGAGGGTCTGGGAAGGGGTCTTGGGTGCTCTCTGAAAAAGGCCCTGGGGGTCTGAGAGGGTCCAGGGGGGCTCCCAGAGGGATCCTTGGGGTCCCAGGGGGGTTTTGTGGAGGGGTCCCACCTCTGTTCAGGGTGGAGGAGGGTCTCTGGGGATTTCTGGGGAGAGGTCTCACCTCTGTTCAGAGTAGGGGGGAGCTTGGGATTTTTTGGGAGGGGTGTCTCACCTCGGTTCAAGGTCGGGGTGCTGTTCAGGTCCCCCCCCATAAAACTTGACTCCGTCTGTTTCCGGACTGTGTCGTTCCACATCCTCCGGATCCGGCTCTGGGGGGACAGTGGTGGGGCTGGGACCCCCAGAACACCCCAAAAACCACTCCGGAACCCCCTTGGACTCCCCCAGACACCCCAGAATACACCCGGAGCCCCCACCCCGAGGTGTCCCCACAGCCAGCACCCATAGCCTGGTGGGGTCTGAGGGAATTTTTGGGTCCAGGGGGTTTTGGGAGAACCCAGGGGGATCTAGGGGTGCCACAGGTGGATTTGGGGGTGTATGGAGGGGGCCCATCTGCACCTGGGGGACGATCTGGGTGTGTCAGGGGGGGATTTGTGGGTCTGGAGGGATTTGAGGGTGCCATGGGGAGGATCCCCACCTGAGTGTGGAGTGGCATTGGGGGCCCAGAGATGGGTTTGCAGGTCCCGAGGGCTTTGGGTTTTTTTGGGGGTGGGGTGGTCCCAACCTGAGTGCTGCTGTAGTACTGGGGGTGAGTTTGGCGGGGTTATTTGGGGGGCTGTGAGGGCTTGGAGGGGGTCTGGGGGTTCTGAGGTCTCTGGGGTCTGTGTGGGACTGATAGGCAGGACAGGAGTGATTGACAGCTGGCATCAGTCTCTGATTGACAGGAATAAAAATGATTGACAGGCAGAATCAGCACCTCGGAGTGATTGACAGGCAGGGCCAAGAGTGATGAGGAGGGTGTGGCAGCCTCGGGATTTAAGTTGAGGGGAAAAGGGGCAGGGAAAAGTGATGGAAAAAGTGTTTAAAATCTGAGGGGGAAAGGGCAGAAGAAGGGAAAGGAAAGGGATGGAAAACATGAGGGGAAAAGGGTGGGAAATATGACGGGAAAAAGGTGGGAAATGTGAGGCGGAAAAGGCGGGAAGCATGAGAGGAAAAGGGCGGGAAATGTGAGGGGAAAAAGGGCGGGAAACGTGAGGGGAAAAAGGGCGGGAAAACATGAGGGGAAAAGGGTGGGAAAACATGAGGGGAAAAGGGTGGGAAAACATGAGGGGAAAAGGGTGGGAAAACGTGAGGGGAAAAAGGGCGGGAAAACATGAGGAGTAAAACGTGAGGGGCAAAAAGGTGGGAAATATGAGGAGGAAAACGTGAGGGGGAAAAGGGCAGGAAAATATGAGGGGAAAAAGGGTGGGAAACGTGAGGGGAAAGAAGGGCAGGAAACATGAGGGGAAAAAGGGCGGGGAAATGTGAGGGGGAAAAGGGCGGGAAAACATGAGGGGGAAAGGGGCAGGAAAACCTGAGGAGTAAAATGTGAGGGGGAAAAGGGCAGGAAAACGTGAGGGGGAAAAAGGTGGGAAATATGAGGAGGAAAACGTGAGGGGGAAAAGGGCAGGAAAATGTGAGGGGAAAAAGGGTGGGAAACGTGAGGGGAAAAGGGTGGGAAACTTGAGGGGAAAAAGGTGAGAAATGTGAGGAGAAAAAAAGCGAGAAATTTTAGGGGAAAAAAGGAGGAAAAGGTAGGGGGAAAAGGGTGGGAAAGGTGAGGGGAAAAAGGCGGGAAACGTGGGGGGGGGAAGGACAGGAAACATGAGGGGAAAAGGGTGGGAAAACATGAGGGGAAAAGGGCAGGAAATGTGAGGGGAAAAAGGAGTGGGCATCATGAGGGGAAAAGGGCGGGAAACGTGAGGGGAGAAAAGGGTGGGAAAGGTAGGGGAAAAAATTGGGGAAAATTTGAGGGGAAAAGAGCAGCAAACATGGGGGGGGAAAGGGTGGGAAATGTGAGGGGAAAAAGGGTGGGAAATATGAGGGGGAAAAGAGTGGCAAACCTGAGGTGAAAAAGTATGGGAAATGGGAGAGAAAAAACATGGGAAAAGTGAGGGGGAAGGGTGGGAAAAAAGGAAAGAATAAAAGAGCAGAAATTGTGAAGGAAAGATGTTGGGAAAATGAAATAGAAAAGGGTGGGAAAGGTGAGTGGAATGGAAAATGGAAGAGAAAAGGTAAAGAAAAAAGTGTGGGAAATATGAAGAGAAAAAAGAGTGAAAAAGGTAAGAAAAAAGCACAGGAAAAAAAAAAAAACAAAAAAAGTGGGAAATGTGATGAGAAAAACAGCAGGAAAAGGCAGAGAAATAGAGGTTGGAAATCCCATAAACACTCCCCCAGAGACCTTCCCCAGTCCCATATGGGGGTCTCTGGGTGGGTGTTAATGGGATGGGGGGGTCTCTGGGAGGTGTCTTTGAGATGGGGGGGTCTCTGTAAGTGGATGAGGTTTCTTGGGGGGGGTCTCAGGATGGGAGTTTCTGTGAGATTTGGGGGGTCTCTGGGAGGGTGTCTATGGGATTGGGGGGTGGTCTGCGGGGTTTGGGATTTTTCAAAGCTATGGGGCCATAAGGGGTCTCCCCAAGCCCCCATCTTTGTGAGAGGTACCTCAAAGACCTCCTATCCTATCAGGGGGGATTTTCGGGGTGTTTTTGGGGACCCCACCTGGGTGCCGCTGTAGTACTGGGGGTGGGGTTTAGGGGAGGTTTTTGGGGTGTTTTTGGGGATCCCCACCTGGGTGCCACTGTAGTATCAAGGCTGGGTTTGGGATTTCTGGGGGGAAAGGGGGCCCAGGGAAAGTTTTGAGGGTCCAGGTGAGGGTTTTGGGGGGGTCCCCACCTGGGTGCTGCTGTAGTACCAGGGGGATATTTGGGGTTCTTTTTTGTGCGGGTCAAGGGGGGTTTTTGGGGCTACCAAGTGTGGGTTTCTGGGTGGTTATTTGGAGGTGTTTTTGGAGTGCTTTGGGGGGTTTCTGGGGGTCCCCACCTGCGTGCTGCTGTTGTACTGGGGGTGGGGTTTAGGGGAGGTCTTTGGGGGGATTTCAGGGGTGCCCACCTGGGTGCCACTGTAGTACCAGGGGGTGGTTTCTGGGGGGGATTTGGGGGAGTTTGGGGAGGTTTTTGGAGGTCCCCAACTGCGTGCTGCTGTTGTACTGGGGGTGGGGTTTAGGGGAGGTCTTTGGGGGGATTTTGAGGGTCCCCACCTGGGTGCCGCTGTAGTACCGGGGGTTGGTTTCTGGGAGGGATTTGGGGGAGTTTGGGGAGGTTTTTGGGGGGATTTTGGGGGTCCCAACCTGCATGCCACTGTAGTACTGGGGATGGGATTCAGGGGAGGTGTTTGGGGTGTTTTTGGGGGTCCCCACCTGGGTGCCGCTGTAGTACCGGGGGTGGGCGCGGGCGGCCGAGGGTTTGAGGGCGCCCAGGGAGGTCCCGGGGGGGCCCCTGAGGCAACACCCCGAGTGCCGCAGGCACTTGCTGAGCTCCCGGTGCACCTGGGGAACACCAGTTCACACCAGTGACACCCAGTAACACACCCGTGACCCCCCCCTCGTAACACCCACTAACCCAACAGTGATGCATAGTGACCCCCAGTAACCAGTAAAACCAGTGAAATCCAGTGCTCCCAGTGCCGCAGGCACTTGCTGAGCTCCCCATGCACCTGGGAGGGTCCCGGGGTGGTCAATGCCCACCAGTTCACCCCAGTAACACCCCAGTGACCTGCAGTAACCTCCCAGTGCCCTCAGTGCCACAGACACTTCCTGAGCTCCTGGTGCAACTGGGAGCCCACCAGTAACAACGCAGCAGCCCCCCCATTAATGTCCCAGTGCCTCCAACTGCCTCCCCAGTCCCTCCCAGTGCCCTCCCAGTGCCTTTATTAATGATCTCTGGGGGTCCCAGTCTCTCCCAGTGCCCCCCAGTCCCCCCCAGACCTTCTTCTGGAGGGCTCAGTGGAAGAGGAAGATAAAGGTGCCTCCCCAGTGCCCTCCCAGTTCTTTCCATTTCTCTCCCAGTCCCCTTATTCATTAACTCTGAGAGTCCCACTCTCTCCCAGTACCTCCCAGTCCCTCCCAGTGCCCCTCATTCCTGATCGCTGTGGGTCCCACTCTCTCCCAGTGCCCCCCAGTCCCTCCCAGTGCCCCTCATTCATGGTCTGTGAGGATCCCAGTCCCTCCCACTCTCCCTCCATATCTCCCAGTGTTCCCCAAATCTTTTCCTGGAAGCCACAGTGGAAGAGGAAGGTGCCTCCACAGTGTCCTTCCATTCCCTTAATTCCTGATCTCTGGGGGTCCCACTCTCTCCCAGTCCCTCCCAGTTTCTCTCAGTTTCTCCCAGTCCTTCCCAGTGCCCCTCATTCATGGTCTCTGGGGGTCCCAGTCCCTCCCAGTTCATCCCAACACCCCCCAGTCTCCCCCAGACCTTCTGGAGAGTGCAGTGGAAGAGGAAGATGAAGGTACTTGACCAGTGTCCCCCCGTGCCCTCCCAGTGTCCCTTATTCATGATCTCTGCGTGTCCCAGTGCCCTCCCAGTCCCTCCCAGTCCCTTCCAGTGCCCCCGGGCCCCCCCGCACCTTCTTCTGGAGGGCGCAGTGGAAGAGGAAGATGAAGGTGCCCTGCAGGGCGTTGCAGGCCGTGAACAGCGACGCCGTCAGCACCGACTCGCGGGTGACAAACAGGAGCCCGAAGGCCCAGGTGAGCCCCAGCAGCAGCAGCAGCGCGATGGCCCCCAGCGCCCACGACCTGCGGGGCACCCGCCATGAACTGGGGGCACTGGGAGGGACTGGGAGAGCACTGGAGGGCAGTGGGGGGACGCTGGGAGGGTACTGGAAGGGACTGGGGGGCACTGGGGGGCACTGGGGGGCACTAAAGGGCACGGGGAAGGACTGGAAAGGACTGGGACGGACTGGGAGGGACTTAGACCCCCAGCACCCACAACTGGGGAGTTAGAGGGGACTTGGAGTCCTGGTTTCAGGGGTCCCTCCCTGCCCTGTTTGGGACCCTGTTTGGGATGGCCCCCCCCGTTCAGGGGTCCCATTTGGGATCCCCCTGTTTGGGGTCTCATTTAGGCCCCCCTGAACACAGGGGTTCCATTTGGGGTCACCCCCGTTTGTGGGTGCCCATTGGGGTCCCATCTGGTGTCCCTCCCATCTTTGCGGGTCTCCCCAGTTGGGGGTTCCGTTTGGGGTCCAGCCCCTGTTTGGAGTGTTCCCCCAGTTCGGGGGTCCCATTTGGGGTCCCCTGTTTGGGGTCCCCCCCACCTGATGCTGTCCAGGCGGCTGGAGTCGGGTTTGAGGGCGGCCGAGCTGCGCAGCATCTTGTGCAGTGTCACCAGCAGGAACACCAGCGTCACCTGCGGGAGCCGCCCTGAGACACGGCCCACGGGGAGACCCCAGACCCACGGGGAGACCCCAGACCCGCCGCAGGACCCCAGACCCACGGGGAGACCCCAGACCCACGGGGAGACCCCAGACCCGCTGCCGGACCCCAGACCCATGGGGAGACCCCAGACCCATGGGGAGACCCCAGACCCACTGTGGGACCCCAGACCCACGGGGAGACCCCAGACCCACTGCAGACCCCAGACCCAGGGGGACCCCAGATCATGGGGACCCCAGACCCAAGGGAGACCCCAGACCCGTTGGGACCCCAGACCCAGGGGACCCAGACCCTGCGCCCAGACCCACGGGGAGACCCCAGATCCGCTGCGGGACCCCAGACCCATGGGGAGACCCCAGACCCCCTGCGGGACCCCAGACCCACGGGGAGACCCCAGACCCACGGGGAGACCCCAGACCCATGGGGAGACCCCAGACCCGCTGCCGGACCCCAGACCCACGGGGAGACACCAGATCCACTGCGGGACCCCAGGCCCATGGGGAGACTCCAGGCCCACTGTGGGACCCCAGACCCACAGGGAGACCCCAGACCCACTGCAGGACCCCAGACCCGCTGCAGGACTCCAGCCCCACTGCGGGACCCCAGACCCAGGTTGGGACCCTCCTGAGCCATGGCCAGGATGCCCTGCCCATGGAGAGACCCCAGCCCTGCTGTGGGATCCCCTCTGAGCCATGGCTGGGTACCCCAAACCCACGGCCGTGGGGACCCAGAGCGGCAGCAGGACCCCAGACCCCTGGCAGGACTCCCAGCCTCACACCCCATGGGGGACCCACAGTGGGACCCCCACCTGCCCCATGGCATGAACCCCGCCCCCGGGGGTTCCGGGGATGATGAGGATGATGAAGGTCCATCCCTGGACCCCCGAAGGCCCCCAGGCACCCCCGAGGCCCCCCCAAGCCCCCCAGCCCCCCATACGAGGATGACCAAGGTCCAGCTCTGGACCTCGGGAGTCCCAGCCCCTCAAAGCCCCCTCAGTCTCCCCCCGGCCCCCCAAGCCCCCGTACGAGGATGACGAAGGCCACGGGGCCGATGAAGCTCCAGATGAAATAATTGTCCACCCGCAGCCAGCACCTGCCGGGGGCGGGACATCATCGGGACACGCCCATCACGGGAGGACACGCCCACCGCTGGGGTAAGGCCACTCCCCATGGCTCAGGCCCCGCCCCACAGGCAAAGCCCCTCCCCCAGAGCCGCCATTCACATCTGGGGAGCCCCGCGGCAGCCCCTCTGCCCCACCCTGCTTCAAGCCCCACCCCCTGACTCAGGCCACGCCCCCAGCCCCTCCATTCACACCTGGTCACTCCCAAGCCCCGCCCCCAGCCCCAGCCCCAGCCCATTTCAAGCCACACCCCTGACTGAAGCCCCACCCCCGGGCGCTCAGGCCCCACCCCCAGTCCCTTCATTCACTCCTGGTCACTCCCAATGGGGAAGCCCCTCCCCTAGCCCCACCTCCACCCCGGCCACACCCCGGCCACACCCCAGCCCCGCCCCAGCCCCGCTCACGCCTGGTCGGTGCCGTAGCTGCGGTGGTCGATGGCAGCGGCGACGGCGACGACGACGGCGGGGAAGCAGTACCCCCCCGCGTAGTAGTACTTGCGGCGGCCGGGGTCGCTGTCAAACACCTCGAGCAGCAGCAGGTACAGGTGAACCCCCTCCAGGCACAGCCACGAGAACGACGCCAGGAAGAAATAGTGCAGCAGCCCCGCAAAGATGGGACAGGCCACCTGCGGGCACAGGGACAGCGTGGGCACAGGGACTGCCCAAAGAGGGGACAGGCCACCTGCGGGCACAGGGACTGTGGGGAGCACCCCAAGATGGGACAGGCCACAGCTGCGATAGTGGGGACAGCGCAGGGGCAGGGATGGGGACAGGACAGGAACAGCAGGAGGACACAGACAGGGACAGTGTGGGGACAGGGATGGGGACAGGAACAGGGACACTGTAGAGACAAGGACAGAGGCAGCGTGGGGACAGTGTGGGGACAGGGATGGGACACTCTGAAGGTGGAACAGGCCACCTGCGGGGATGGGGACAGTGTGGGAATGTGGACAAGGGAGGAACAAAGACAGGGACAGGGAGAGCAGGGACCACCCAGATAGGACAAGTCACCTGCAGTGACAGTGGGTGCATTGTGGAGACATGGACAGGGACAGGGATGGGGACAGCGAGAGGGGGGGCTGTGGGCAGTCCCTTGGGGGTCCCATATGTGCCATGGGGTGTCCTGGAATGTCCCAGCTGCATCATGGGTAGTCCCTTGGGGATCCCAGGTGTGCCATGGGGTGTCCCAGGTGTGCTGTGGACTGTCTTTCAGGGGTCCCATGTGTGCCAAGAGGGGTCCCTGGGGTGCTGTGGGGTGCAATGGGATGTTCCAGGGGCCTCAGGGCTGTTCTGGGATGTCCCAGGTGAGCCATGGGGAGTCCCAAGGGTGCTGTGAGGGCCCCATGGTGCAATGGGTGGTCCCTTGAGGGTCCCAGAGGTGCTGTGGGATGTCCCAGGTATGCTGTGGACTGGCTCTTGGGGGTCCCAGGTGTGTCTTGGGGGCTCCAGATGTGCCATGGGCTGTCCTTCAGTAGTCCCTTCATTCATGGGCTGTCCCTCTGGAGTCCCAGGTGTGCCAAGGGTGTGCCAGGGGTGTCCCAGGTGTGCCAGGGGTGCCAGCCTCACCTGGTACTGTGTCTTGTCGATGCCGACGAGGAAGAGCAGCTCGGCGAGGAAGAGGCTGATGCAGAGGTTCTTGTGGATCGTGGTGCGCTCCGAGGGCAGCCCCCGCAGGCAGCAGAAGGCCGAGATGGACAGGCCCAGGCACAGCAGGGCCACCAGGATCCCCGCCCAGGTGATCACTGACAGCAGCACCTCGTTCAGCCGCCCCGGGAACTGCGGGAAACATGGGAAAATGGGAATTCCGGGCTGGGATGGGAGGTTTGGGGAGTGCTAGGGGTCAGCTGGATCCAGTCACAGCCTTGCATGGGGACAGGGGCCAGCAGAAGGGGACAGGAACCAGCAGGAGGGGACAGGGGCCAGCAGGAGGGGACAGGGACCAGCAGGATCCCAGCCCAGGTGATCCCCGACAGCAGCACCTCGTTCAACCCCCTCGGGAGCTGCAGGAAAACGGGAATTCCGGGGTAAGAGATGGATTTCAGGTGATTTTGAGGGTCATCTGAACCCAGTCACAATTATGAAAAGGGACAGGGACCACCAGGGGAGGGGACAGGGACAAGCAGGATCCCCGCCCAGGTGATCCCCAACAGCAGCACCTGAGTGAGGGTCTGAATCAGGAACCTGAACCAGGTTTCCTGATATCTGCCAAAAACCAGCAGGAAAATGGGAATTCTGGTGTGGGTGGAGGGATTTGGAGGGTTTTGGGGTCACCTGGACCCAGCCATGGTCATGGGGAGGGACAGGGGCCACCAGGATCCTCGCCCAGGTCATCCCTGACAGCAGCACCTTGTTCAGCCACCCTGGGAAGTGCAGGAAACAGTGGGAAATTGGGAATTCTGGGGGAAATGGGGAGGGCTTGGGGTCACCTGGGCCCAGCTGCAGCCACAGGAACAGGACAGGGACAGCCAGGATTCCACTGGCTGCAGATGCATGGGCTGTGTGTCCCCAGGCGTGCCCAGGTGTGCCCCAGCTATCTCAGGTGTGCCAAGGTGTGTCCCAGGTGTGTCCCAGGTGTGTCCCAGGTGTGCCCCAGCTATCTCAGGTGTGCCAAGGTGTGCCCAGGTGTGTCCCACATGTCCCAGGTGTGTCCCAGGCATGCCCAGGTGTGCCCCAGCTATCTCAGGTGTGCCAAGGTGTGCCCAGGTGTGTCCCACATGTCCCAGGTGTGCCCAGGTGTGTCCCAGATGTGCCCAGGTGTGTCCCAGGTGTGTCCCAGGTGTGCCCAGGTGTGTCCCACACGTCCCAGATGTGCCCAGGTGTGTCCCACATGTCCCAGATGTGCCCAGATGTGCCACTCACGCTCTGTGTCCGGGCCATCAGCAGGGCGAAGTTGGTCAGGTGGCTGCAGGCGCACGAGCTGTGGGTGCCATTGGAGCGCAGCAGGCGGCAGCCCTGGCTCGACCAGTGCCCGGCCATGGAGCGCTCCGAGTAATTCCAGAACGAGCAGTTGGCCCCAAAGTGGTTCTTGGTCTGGGAGAGGGGAAACTGGGGGGTCAGGGGGGAAATGGGGGTCCCAGGGGGTCCCCAGGACCAGAGGAGGGTCCCAAGAGCAGGGTGAGGCCCCAATCCCAGCAATTCCAGGAGCAGCTGGCCCCAAGTGGTTCTTGGTCTGGGAAGGTGGAGGGGGTCTGGGTGGGAAATGAGGGGTCCTGGGGCGTTTAGGGGCCTCTGGGTGTGGTTTTGGGGGTCAGGGGGGATTCTTGGGGGTCACACCTTGAGGTGGGGCAGGGTGAAGACCAGGGGGTCCTGGGGTCTGTGTGAGGTTATGGAGGTCCTGCGGGGGTACCAGGTCCTGGGTGGGCTTTTGGGGACTCTGGGTGTGGTTTTGGGGGGTCTGGGGGGTTTTTTGGGGGTCGCACCTCGAGGTGGGGCAGGGTGAAGACCACGGGGTCCCGCAGGAAGACCCTGCTGGATTCCTTGTTGATGGAGGCAGCGATGACCTGGGAGTTGACGACGAGTTGGGGGGCGCGGGGGCCCCCATCCCCCCCCAGCCGGACGGTCGCGTTCTCCGTGGGCAGGAACAGCCCCAGGTTGTTGTACAGGATGAAGACGACCTTCACCACCCCTGGGGAGATACGGGTCAGCGACACCCCAAAAACACCCCAAAAACACCCTGACCTCCCCTTCACCACCCCTGGGGCAGCTGCAGGTCAGCGACAGCTCAAAAACACCCCAAAACCACCCTGACCTTCCTTTACCACCTCTCCCTGGGGAGACATGGGTCAGCAACACCCCAAAAACACCCCAAAAACACCCTGACCCCCCTTCACTAGCCCTGGAGGAGCTGCAGGTCAGAGACCCCCCTCACTGTTCCTGCTCTGGGTGCCCTCCTAGGACCCCCAATCCCCCCCGGGCCCCCCTTCCCCATTCCTGCTGCTCTGTTTGAGGGTGCCCCCAGTTCCCCAGGACCCCCATCCCCCCCAAGACCCCCCCGGACCCCCACTGTGCCCCCCCTCACCGTTCCTGCTGTTCTGTTTGAGGGTGCTGGCCGAGAGCTGGATGGTGCCGTCACCCCCCAGCTCCTGCGGGAACACGAGCTCCTGGAGCGGCCCCTCCGTGTTCAGCACCGACACCTCCAGCACTGAGGGAAATGGGAAAAAAGATGGAAAACATGGAAATAACACGGGAATAACACGGGAAAACCCATGGGAAACCACGGAGAAATGCGTGAAATGTGTGTGTGACACAGCACTGACACCTCTAGCACCGCGGGGACGCGGGAAAACGTGAGAAAACACAGAAAACCACGGGAACAGCGCAGGAAAACACGCGTGGAACGCAGAGCACACGGGAACACGCATGTGTCACACGTGTCATGCACACATCACACACAGGAGACCCTCGGTGCTTTGAGAATGTGGGTGGGGGTCCTCAGGCAGGGGCTGGGAGGTGAGTGAGGATCCAGGGAAGGATCGGGGGTGGGAGAGGCCCCTGGAGACCCCGGGAAGGGGTTGGGGGAGACCCTCGATGTCCCAGGAGTCTGAGGGGGCATCTCCTATGGACCCTGGGGACTGCAGGGAGGGGACAGGGTGGGCAGGGGGCCCCAGGAAGGGGCTGGGGGTTTGGGGGAGACCCTTCATGCTCCAGGGATGTGAGTGGGGGTCTCCTGTGGACCCTGAGGAGGGGCTGGGGGTGACTGAGGATCCTGGGACTGCAGGGAGGGGACAAGGTGGGTGGGAGAGACGGCTGGAGACCCCAGGCAAGGGTCTGAAGCCCGAGGGCTGAATGAGAACCCTGGGGGACCCCAGCGAGGAACACGGGGCTGGAAGAGGGAGGGGAGAGACCCCTGGGAACCCTGGGGAAGGGGTTGGGGGTCTGGGGAAGCCCCAGCAGTGTGGGTGGGAGTCCCGGGGAATTGGGAGAACCCCGGGGGTGTGGGTGGGGGTCCCAGGGAATTGGGAGAACCCCGGGGTGTGGGTGGGAGTCCTGGAGAATTGGGGGAGCCCCTAGGTGTGGGTGGGGTCCCGTGGGTCTGAGGGAGCCCCTGGGTGTGGGTGGAGGTCCTGGGGGTCTGGGGGAGCCCCGGGGGTGTGGGTGAGGTCCCAGAGAATTGGGGGAGCCCCAGTGGTGTGGGTGGGGTCCCGGGGAATTGGGAGAGCCCCAGGGGTGTGGGTCCTGGGGGTCTGGGGGAGCCCCTGGGTGTGGGTGGAGTCCTGGGGGAGCCCTGGCGGTATGGCTGGGGGTCCTGGAGAATTGGGGGAGCCCCGGGGTTGTGAGTGGGGTCCCGGGGGTCTGGGGGAGCCCTGGCGGTGTGGGTGGGGGTCCTGGGGAACTGGGGAAGCCCCTGGGTGTGGGTGTGGGTCCCAGAGAACTGAGGGAGCCCCCGGGGGTGGGTGGGGTCCCGGGGGGCTGACCCAGGTTCTGTCGGGCGGCCAGGAAGCGCGCGGGCTCCTTGACGTTGTCGGCGAGCAGGAAGGCGCCCTCCTCGAGCACGTCCAGCAGCATGGTGGCCGTGTGCGCCTGCTCCGAGCCGTTCATGTCCCGCCACGACTCCAGCGCCTCCGGGCGCAGCAGGTTGTCCACGGCCTCCACCACGGCCTGCGGGACGGGCGGCGTGGGGCGGGGCCGGGACGCGCCGGGGGACACGCCCAGAGGGACACGCCCAAAGGGACACGCCCAGAGGGACACGCCCAGAGGGACGCGCCCGGGGACACGCCCAGAGGGACACGCCCAGAGGGACACGCCCAGAGGGACACGCCCAAAGGGACGCGCCCGGGGACACGCCCAGAGGGACACGCCCAGAGGGACACGCCCAGAGGGACACGCCCAAAGGGATATGCCCAGGGACACGCCCAGAGGGACACGCCCAAAGGGACACGCCCAGGGGGACACACCCAGGGGCATGTTCAGAGAGATGCACGGGGGGACACACCCAGGGACACGCCCAGAGGGACACGCCCAGGGACACGCCCAGAGGGACACGCCCAAAGGGATATGCCCAGGGACACGCCCAGAGGGACACGCCCAAAGGGACACGCCCAGGGGGACACGCCCAGGGGGACACGCCCAGGGACACGCCCAGAGGGACACACCCAGAGGGATACACCCAGGGGCATGTTCAGAGAGATGCACCGGGGGACACGCCCAGGGACACGCCCAGGGACACGCCCAGGGGGACACGCCCAGAGGGACACACCCAGAGGGACACACCCAGGGGCATGTTCAGAGAGATGCACCGGGGGACACGCCCAGGGACACGCCCAGGGACACGCCCAGGGGGACACGCCCAGGGACACGCCCACGGGCATGCCCAGAGAGACGTGCCAAGGGGACACGTGTGGCGACATGCCCAGGGATGTGCCCAGAGGGACACACCCACACAGGACAGGCCCCGCCCACTGCCGCCCATCCCCCAGGTCTCCAGCACTGCCTCTGGGTGTGGCCGGTACAACGCCCAGGGCCACGCCCACCCAAACAGACCCCACACATGGGACACACCTGCCCAGGCCCTGCCCATCGTCTATAAGCCCCGCCCACCACTAAGCCTCCCTGAACCCCAGACCCCGCCCATGATGACCACGCCCATCTCCCAAGCCCCACCCATGCAGACCGCACCCCCTCGATAAACCCCGCCCACCAACATAGGCCCCACCCATGCCATGACCCCACCCTGGACACGCCCACCTACTCAGCCCCCGCCCCTGATGCCACAAGCCCCGCCCACCACACCCCACCACACCCCACCACACCCACACAAGCCCCTCCCATTGCTCGTGGGCACACCCCCTGCAGGCCACGCCCCCTCACCTTGATGTAATCCTTGCAGGTTCGCTCCCGCTTGTGCATCTGGGGGACAATGAAATTGGGGAGGGGACCCCTAGGTGAGGGGGCGCGACCCCCAAAACCTGCACCAGGGGCACCTCAAAATCCAGGGCAGAACAAGCCCAGCATTTGGGGCAGGACTCCCAAATGTGGGACAGGAGAAGGGGCCTGGCAGAGCAACCCCAAAACTCTGGGCAGGAGCACCCCAAAATTCGGGGCAGGGGGTGTCTGATCTCTAGAACAGGAGCCCCCCAACACTTGGGGCAAGACAACCCCAAAATTCAGGGCAGAACCCCAAAAATCAGGCTAGGACAACCCCAAAAATCGGGGCAGGAGCACCTCAAGCCCAGGGGCAGGGGCACCCCAAAACTGGGGCACAGGCACGTGTCCCCCCTTGGTCTCCCCACCCCCAGCGGGGTGAACCCCAGCACGGGGGTTTTGGGGTCCCACCTTGTCCTAGCTCCTGCTATAACTCTTCCTCTTCCGACGCTCAGAGCCCCCAGCCTCAGTCCCACCTGCCCCCACTGTCCCCCCACCCTCTCGGGGCAGTGAACCCCCAAATCCAGCTTTCGGGCTCCCACCTTGCTGTGGCTCTTGGTGCAGCTCTGCCCCTTTTGGTGCTCAGAGCCTCTCACGCTCAGTGTCCTCTGTCCCCTCTGGGGTCCCTGTTTTGGGGTCCCACCTGTCCCCCAACCATCCCCTCAGTCCCCCTTTGGCCTGAACCCCCAAATCCGGCTTTTGGGCTCCCACCTCGGTGCAGTTTTCCCCTCCCGAGAGGGCGCAGGGCCTGCAGCTGCATGTCCCCATCGCTGCCCCCGGCCCCTGCCCGTCCCCCCAGCGGGCTGAGCCCCCAAATCCCGGTTTGGGGTCCCACCTTGTTGTAGTTCTTGCCGGCCGACTCCCTCTCGAGCGGGCGCAGGGCCTGCAGCTGCGCGTCCAGGATGTCCAGGAGCTGCTCCAGCAGCCGCACGGCCGAGCTCACGTCCCCCGCGAACACCGGGCCCCGCGTGTGCCGCGCCAGCTCCCCCGCGATGCTCGCCGCGTTCTCCCCGCTCTTGATCTGGGGGGGCACACGCGGGTCGAGGGGGGCTCCCCTAAATCCCCCGGGGGGCTCGGGGGGTGCCCTGAGCGGGGATCAGCCCCCCTGTGGGAGGGGGGTGCTCCGATGGGTCTCCAAGGGGGGTTTGGGGGAGCCGTGGGGGTCTGGGGGGTAGAAGAAGAGGGGACAGACACAGGGATGTGGGGTGGACATGGATGAGGGTGTGGGGATGGACATGGGACAGGAACAGGGACAGGAGGATGGACACGGGACAGGGATGGACGTAGGGACACAGGCAGGGGGACAAAGGATAGACGGACAGAGGGACAGGCGTGGGGACACAGTGGTTACAGGAGGTCTGGGGGGCACACACAGGTGAGGGGGGCTCCCCGATATCCCCCGGGGGCTTGGGGCAAGGTCAGGGGACCCCCCAAGTGGGCACCAGCCCCTCCAGTTGGTCCCTCTAGAGGGAGGGACACCTCAGCATCCTGCAGGGAGGGGTTTGGGGGTCACAGGGGATCTGGGGGGGGTCCCCAGGGTGGCCTGGGGGGGGCAGTCCCTGTTTTCAGGGTATCCCCATTTCTGGAGGTCACCATTTGGGGGGGATCCCTGTTTGGGGGTATCCTCATTTGGGAGGGTGTCCTCATTTTGGGTTGGGGGGGGGGCCCGTTTTGGGAGCATCTGCATTTTTGGGGAGTCCCTGCTTGGAGGGTCCCCGTTTGAGGTGTCCCCATTTCTGGAGGGTCCCTGCTTTGTGTGGGGCCCTGGTTTGAGGGGGCCCCTGTTTGGTGGATTCCTGTTTAGTGTATCCCCTTTGGGAGGGTCCCTGTTCTGGGGTCCCCGTTTTGGGGTGCCGTTCTGGGGTCCCCGTTTTGGGGTGCTGTTCTGGGGTCCCTGTTTTGGGTCCCTGTTGTGGGGTCCCTGTATTTTGGGGTCCCTGTATTCTGGGCCCCGTTTTTGAGTCCCTGTTTTGGGGTCTCTGTGTTTTAGGGCCCCTGTTTTGGGGTCCCTGTGTTTTGGCCCACGTTTTGGGGTCCCTGTTCTAGGGTCCCTGTATTTTGGGGTCCCTGTGTTTTGGGCCTCGTTTTAGGGTGCCTGTGTTCTGGGGTGCCTGTGTTTTGGGGTCCCTGTTCTGGGTCCTGTTTTGGGGTCCCTGTGTTTTGGGGTCCCTCTTTTGGGGTCTGTGTTTTGGGGTCCCTATTCAGGGCCCCATTTTGGGGTCCCTGTGTTCTGGGCCCCGTTTTGGGGTCCCCCGGTACCTTCTGGGCCACCTGGTTGACCCAGGGACTGGTGCAGTTGCTCAGGTCGGGCCCGTGGGGGTTCCACACCCCCAGCCCCAGCAGGCACTGGAAGGAGGCGATGCCTGGGGGGCGAAAGGGGGGTCAGGGGCACCCCACAACTCCCCTGACTCCCCCATTGCGGCCCCCAGCCCCAGCAGGCACTGGGAGGAGGTGATGTCTGGAGGAGGGGTCCAGGACCACCCCCAAGACCCCCAGAACCCCCCCAAAATCCCCCCCAGCCCCCAGTTCCCCCACAGCCCGCAGGACCTCCCAGCACCCCACGGACCCCCAGGATCCGACCGGTCACCGGTGTCCCCCAGACCCCACCCAGTCCTGCCCGCTCCCCCCAGTGCCGCAGAGGCCTTTGGGGCAGGGTCTCATCTTCACCCCATAACCCCCAAAACCCCCATAACCCCCAAAACCCCCCAATCCCCCCCAGTTTGCCCCCCCTTTCCCTCGGGTCCCTTTGGGGCAGGGTCCCTCCACCTTCACCCCATGATCCCCAGCTCCCCATAACCCCCAGGTTCCCCCATAGCCCCCCAGTTCCCCATAGCCCCCCAGATCCCCCCAGTGCCCTCCAGTCCTGCCAGTTCCCCCCAGTTCCCCATAGCCCCCCAGTTCCCCCATAGCCCCCAAGTCCCCCAGCTCCCCCCAGTTCCCCCGGTTCCCCCAGTTCCCCCATAGCGCCCCCAGTTCCCCCCCGTTCCCCCCAGTACCCCCCAGTCCCCCTAGTTCCCCCAGTCTTCTCAGTTCCCCCATAGCACCCCAGTCCCCCCAGTTCCTCCCAGTTCCCCCCAGTTTCCCCAGTCTCCCCAGTTCCCCCCAGTCCCCCCCTACCTCGGGTCCCTTTGGGGCAGGGTCTCTCCACGAGCGCCCCCTGCTGGGCCGCGGGCCATTGCACCCTGCGCACCTCTCGGGCCTCGCACAGGCGCCCCCCGCCCCCCCCGGGCCCCCCCCCGGAGCCCCCCGGCCCCGTTCCCCCCCCGGGCCCCCCCGGCGGGCGGCGGGAGGCGGCGGGCGGGGGGGGCGGTGCCCCCGGGCCGCTGTTGGGGGGTCCCGGGGACCCCCCCGGGGTGGCGGCGCTGTGGGCGGGGCCCGGGGGGGGCCCCGGGGGGGGGCCGGGCCGCGGGGTGAGGGGGCCCCGCCGGGCCGTGGGGGTGGGGTACGGGGGGGCCGCGGAGCTGGGGGGGGCCGTGGGGTGCGGGGGGGCCGCGCTGGGGGGTTCCGTCGTCACCGGACCTGGGGGGGGGGAAGAAAACGGGGGAGGGGGGTCAGGGCCTGAGGGACCCCCCTGAACCCCCCAGGGGAGCCTCTCCAGTCGGGGGCAGGGCCTGAAGGACCCCCCAAAGTGACCCCCGACCCCCAAGGGACCAGGGCACACTGGGACCCCCAAAATCACCCTGGAGGTGCCCCCGAGCTCATGGGGGTCCCCCCAAAGTGAGCCCAGGCCCCCCAGAGCTCCCCCCACGCACTTTGGGAAGCCCTAAAACTCCAAACCCATCCCCCCGAGGGCTCCCCTCCCGCTGCCTGAGGCTGCACCCCAAAGTTTATCTGGACGCCTGGGGCTCCCCCCAAGCACTCGGGGCTGCCCCCTCGAAGGAAACTGGGGCACCCCCAAAGCAAACCCGGACCCCCAGAGCTGCCCTCGGGTGTGGGGGTGACACCCCAAAAAGCAAATTGGACCCCCAGAGCTCCCCACCACATCGGGAGGTACCCCCAGCACAAACCAGGTCTCCCCGAAAACACCCGCGGCTCCTTCTGGGCTCTGGGGCTGCACCCCCAGAGTTCCCTGGGACCCCCAGAACTCCCCCCGAGCTTTTGGGGCTCCCCCCAGGTATTTGAGGCTGCACCCCCAAGGTAAACTGGGACCCCAGGCATCCCCCCAAGTCGCCGGGGCTCCCCCCTGGTACCTAAGGTTGTGCCCCCAAAATAAACTGGGAGCCCCAGAGCTCTCCCTGAGGCTCCCCTCAGGTACCTGGGGCTGCAACCCCAAAGTAAACTGGGAGCCCCAGAGCTCCCCCTGAAAACCTGGGGCTCCTTCTGGCCTCTGGCACTGCACCCCCAAAAAACGGGAACGCCCAGGGCTCCCCCAAGCACCTGGGGCTCCCCCTAAGGACCCGGGACTGCACCCCAAAATAAACCGGGACCCCAGGGCTCCCCCAAGCACCTGGGACCCCAGGTATCTGGGGCTGCACCCCCAGAGTT
The DNA here is from genome assembly GCA_026261815.1 of Monarcha castaneiventris obscurior. Lineage (NCBI taxonomy): Eukaryota > Metazoa > Chordata > Aves > Passeriformes > Monarchidae > Monarcha > Monarcha castaneiventris. The sequence goes on along the minus strand of JAMPIT010000498.1, from coordinate 237,260 downwards.
CCTGGGACCCCCCGGGGTCTCCCCAGGCAGCTGGGACCCCCGTCCCAGCTATCTGAGGCTGCACCCCCAAAGCAAACCAGGGCCCCCAGGGCTCCCTCCAAGCTCCTGGCGCTCCCTCTAAGCACCGAGCGCTCTCCCCACATCTCCCCCGCCCCCGTGGCCGTCCCCCCGAACCCAACCAGCCCCACGGGGACCCCCGGCGCCCCTCCCGCGCCGCCCCCTCACCGTCCCCGTCCAGGGGGGCGAAGTCGAGGCCGTAGCGCAGCAGGAAGTGGTTGTTCCACACGTAGAGCTGGTTGTCGCGGGGGTTGTAGCCCACCGAGGCCACGAACTGGTACGGGTTGGGGAAGGGCAGCGCCAGCGCCGAGCCGCGCCCGCGCCGCGTGTCGAAGGCATAGACCAGGGCGTTGCCCAGGTGCTCGGTGTCGTCGTCCAGGTACACGCTGCGCACCACGTAGAGCACCCCGCAGGCCATGAAGGCGTCCGAGGCCGCCCGCTTGGCGTAGCCCGTCTCCCAGGTGCCCTCGAGCCGCAGCGTGTAGGGGTTCAGCTGGCTGACCACCAGCCGCCCGCCGTTGCCCTCGGTGGCGTAGATGACCCAGAGCCCCTCCTCGTCCACCGCCAGGTCGATGTCGGTCTTGCCGCCCCAGCGATAGGGCGACGTGTCGTGATAGTTGGCGGCGCCCACCACGGTCTCGCCGCTCTTGATGCGCGTCCGCAGGTCGTACTTGACGATGCTGCGGGTGCGCTCCTTGTTGTAGAAGACGGCGCCGTCGTAGACCACGAAGCCGGTGCCGTCGGCGCGGTGCGGGAGCCGGTGCGTGGCCGCGGGGCGGGCGCCCACCAGGTCGGCCCAGGACGCGTACTCGGTGAGCGTGTCGGTGCGGTACGGCACCCAGGGCAGCACGTAGAGCCGGTCCCCCGACTGCAGCGGGTCCCGGCACCAGCCGCCCGCCTGGTGCGGGGACTCGTGCGTGGACAGCGCCGGCCCCACGCGCTGCGGCACCCCCGGGCACACGAAAACTGTGGGGGGCGAGGGACGGAGGGGACGGGGGAGGGGGGCGGGGCGGGGCGGGGGGGGACAGACACGGGGACACGGGGGGCAGGGGCGATGGGGGGACATGGAGAGGGGTGGGGGGACATGGGGAGGGGTGGGGGACAGACAAAGGGACACGGGGAGGTGGGGACGGGAGGGGATGGGGGGTGGGGGCAGGGGGACAGTGGGACATGGGGAGGGGTGGGGGGACATGGAGAGAGGATGGGGGGACATGGGGAGGGGTGGGGGGACATGGGGAGGGGTGGGGGGACATGGAGAGAGGATGGGGGGACATGGGGAGGGGTGGGGGACAGACAAGGGGACACGACGGGGAGAGAGAGGGGACAGGGGATGGATGTGAGGACAGACACGGGGATGGCCGGGGGCAGGGGGTCAGAGGGCAGAGAGGGACGGGGGACACAGAGATGGATGGTGAGACAGGAGGACGGGCGTGGGGACAGACATGGGGACACAGCGATGGATGGGGGACAGGCGGACAGACGGACAGACGGGAGACACGGATGGGTGGTGGTCATGGGGACAGAGACGGGGTGGATGTGGGGACACGGGGGACAGCAGGACAGATGGACAGAGGAAGAGGGGACAGACACAGGGACACGGGGTGGACACGGATGAGAGTGTGGGGATGGACATGGGACAGGGACAGGGACAGTAGGATGGACACGGGACAGGGATGGACGTGGGGACACAGGCAGGGGGGCAGGGGACAGACGGACACAGGGACAGGCGTGGGGACACAGTGGTTACAGGTGGGGACAGACAGGGGGACAGACAGAGGGACGGGCAGTGGGGACATGGGGACAGACGGACGGAGAGAGGGAGGACAGGAAGATGTGAGAGGGGCCAGGCGGGTGAGGGGACACGGGGGGCCATAGGGGGACAGAGACAGCGAGGGGGGCGGCAGTGGGGGGACACGGGGAGGACACGGGAGGGACACGGGGGGGACACAGGGGGACACGGGGGGGGACAGCGAGAAGAGGAGAGAAAAGAGAAGCGTTTCATCAGCGACTGGGGGGTCCCACGGGGGGGCGGGGGGGAACCCCAGCCCCGGAGGGAATTCTGGGGACCCGGGGGAGGGAGGGGGACACGGGGGAGGGGAGGTCCCTTATCCGGGGAGGGGACAGAGGAGAGGGGACAGAATGGGGGGAAGGGGGGGGACACCCCGAATGTCCCCCGGCAATGGCAAGAAGGGGGGGCCGTGCCCCCCCAGCGAACCCGGGACCCCCTTTTATTTATGGGGGGGGCAGCACCCTGAGGGGGGAGGGGCAGCTCTCCTTGGGGGGAGCCCTAAAACGGGGGGGGGCTCAAATCGGGGGGGCCTAAATCGGGGGGCTCTTCCCCTCCCCCCCGGGCCCACAGCCAGGGACGATCGAGCGCGACGGAGACACGGGGGGGGCTTGGGGGGGTCCCCCCGGTGCGGGGGCAGGTTTGGGGGGACCCCCCCCGGCTTTAAGGTGCGGGGGGGGTTTGGGGGGGTCGCGCGTGGTCCCGGTGTCCGGCGCCGGCTGCAGAGAGGCTGGGGGAGAGAAACGGGGGGGTTAGAGCTGCGGGAGAGAAGGGGACACGGGGGACACGGGGGACACGGGGGGACCCCCAGGGCAGAGACCCCCCCACCCCCGCCCCCAGCGGGGTCTCTGCGCCGGGGGGGGATGGGGCCCCCCATGGGGGCAGGGCCAGGCCGGGACCCCCGGGGGACACCGAGGTCCCCCCAAATCTGACAATCTGACCCCCCCCAAAAGGGACCCTGGGCTGGGGTCCCGCCCCCCCAGCCTGGCCTGGCCCCCCCGCCCGGGGCGCGGCACACGCGGGTGCGAGGGGGAGGGGCGTGTCGCACACGCGTGTGCGGGGGCTGGGGGCGTGCACAGGTGTGAGCACAGGTGAGCACAGGTGTGTTCGTGTGTGCACAGGTGCGTGCGCACGTGTGAACAGGTGTGAACGCACCCCGCTCAGTTTTAGGGGAGCGCACAGCTGCGCCCTCACACACCTGTGCACGCACACACCTGTGCATGCACACACCTGTGTGAGCCCATTTGCACACTCGTGTGGGCACGTGTTCACCTGGCTGTGCATTTGCACGGGGGGGCTGTGGGTGTGAGCCCAGGTGTGTGCCCAGGTGTGAGCCCAGGTGTGAGCCCAGGTGTGTGCCCAGGTGTGTGCCCAGGTGTGTGCCCAGGTGTGAGCACAGGTGTGAGCCCAGGTGTGTGCCCAGGTGTGAGCACAGGTGTGTGCTCAGGTGTGAGCACAGGTGTGCGCCCAGGTGTGAGCACAGGTTTGTGCACAGGTGCGTTCAGGTGGCAGCGCATTTGCACGCTCAGGTGTGGCTGCGCAGGTGTGCAAGAGCTGCCACCCCTGTGTCGGTCTGTGTTCACACCTGCGGCTGTTACCTGTGCCTGCTCACAGGTGCGCGTCACTGTCACACCTGCCCAGGTGCGTGTCGTTGTCACACCTGCCCGAGTGTTTGTGCTCACACAGGTGCGTGTCACTGTCACACCTGACCAGGTGAGTGTCACTGTCACACCTGCCCAGGTGTGTGTGCTGCCCCACCTGTGCCATCGCACACGCGTGTGCAGGGGGGGTGCAGGGGCTGCATGTGCACGGGGCACACCTGGGCGTGTGGCCGGATCCAGGTGTGCACGAGGACCTGTGAGTGCACAGCCCCAGGTGTGCACAGCTCAGGTGTGCACAGGTGTGCTCAGGCTCAGGTGTGCAGAAGGATCCAGGTGTGCCCAGGTGTGCACATCCCAGGTGTGCCACAGCCTGAGGTGTGCACAGGAATGCAGGTGTGTCCATCCCCAGGTGGGCACAGGTGTGCCCAAGGATCCAGGTGTGCCCATGTGTGCACAAGGATCCAGGTGTGCCCTGGTGTGCACAAGGATCCAGGTGTGCCCTGGTGTGCACATCCAAGTGTGCCCATCCAGGTGGGCACAAGGATCCAGGTGTGCCCTGGTGTGCACATCCAAGTGTGCCCATCCAGGTGAGCCCATCCAGGTGAACACAGCCCAGCCATGCCCATCCAGGTGCGCACAGGTGTGCACAAGGATCCAGGTGTGCCCTGGTGTGCCCATCCAATGGAGCCCATCCAGGTGGGCACAAGGATCCAGGTGGGCACAAGGATCCAGGTGTGCACAAGGATGCAGGTGTGCACAAGGATCCAGGTGTGCCCTGGTGTGCCCATCCAATGGAGCCCATCCAGGTGGGCACAAGGATCCAAGTGTGCACAAGGATCCAGGTGGGCACAAGGATCCAGGTGTGCTCATCCAGGTGTGCACAAAGATCCAGATGTGCCCATCCAGGTGAGCCCATCCAGGTGAGCCCATCCAGGTGTGCCCATCCAGGTGTGCACAAGGATCCAGGTGGGCACAAGGATCCAGGTGAGCCCATCCAGGTGAGCCCATCCAGGTGTGCCCATCCAGGTGAGCCCATCCAGGTGAGCCCATCCAGGTGAGCCCATCCAGGTGTGCCCATCCAGGTGTGCACAAAGATCCAGATGTGCCCATCCAGGTGAGCCCATCCAGGTGTGCCCATCCAGGTGAGCCCACCCCGGCCGTGCCGCAGCCCCCGCGCTGCCCCGGGGGTTTTTGGGGGGGTCGGGGGGGTCCCCGGGGTGGGAGGGGGAGGGGAGACTCACAGGCTCGGGGGGGCCCCGCGGTCCGGGGGGGCTCGGCCGGGCCCTGCGGGAGGAGGAGGAGGAGAGAGAAGCGTTAGGGGCCCCCCGCCCCCCGCTCCGGACACCTGTGGGAAGAAGCCGCGGCCCCGCCCGGCCCCGCCCCCACCTGCGCAGGCCCCGCCCACACCTGCCCAGGCCCCGCCCCGGCCCCGCCCCGGCCCCGCCCCCCGCGCGGACGGACGGACGGACACGGGGGCGACGCCCTGGCTGCGCCCACGAGTGACCCTTGGGTGACCCCGGAGTGACCCTTAACTGACCCCGAGTGACCTTGGCTGACCCAAACTGCCCCAAAGTGACCCCAAATGATCCCCGACTGACCCAAACTGCCCCCCCCACAACTGACCCCGACTGACCCCAACTGACCCCAAGTGACCCCTCGAATGGCCCCCGACTGACCCACAACTGCACCCCAACCCAAAACTGACCCCCCAGCTGACTCCTGCTGACCCCGACTGACCCAAACTAACCCCAAATGACCCCGACTGACCCAAACTGACCCCACAACTGACCTCGAGTGACCCTAGCTGACCCCCAACTGACCCCCAAATGATCTTGACTGACCCAAACTGACCCCGACCGATGCCCACTGACCTCCAACTGACCCTAGCTGTCCTCGACTGACCCCTGACTAACCCCAAATGACCCGGACTGACCCCAGCTGACCCCAGCTGACCCCTGACTGACCTTCCAACTGGCCCCCCCCGACTGACCCCCAAATGACCTTTACTGACCCCCCCGCTGCCCCTCCGGCCCCCTCGACCCCCAGCTGACCCCAACTGACCCCTGACTGACCCCAAATGACCTTTACTGACCCCCAGCTGACCCCAACTGACCCCTGACTGACCCCAAATGACCTTTACTGACCCCCAGCTGACCCCAACTGACCCTCACTGCCCAGCACTGCCCTCCCGCCCCCGAGCTGCCCCAGCCCCCCAGAGCTGCCCCTCTCTGGGGTGTTTTGGCGGTGTTTGATTTGGGGGGGTCTCTGGGGGTCTCCACAGCTAGGGGGGGTTTGGAGGGTCCGGGGGGATCACGGGGCTGCCCCGGCCCCCCCAAATGGCCCCAGCCTGGCCCCCCAAACTCGGGGGGTCCCTCAGGGGACTGGGGGGTCCCCAAGGGGGTTTGGGGACACCGCAGAGGGTCCCCGAAGGGTTTGGGGTCCCCAGGGTCCCTCAAGGGGAGCCCCGGGGGGTCCCGGGAGGTTTGGGGTGGGGTCCTGGGACACTTCCGGGGGCCTGGGGGGGCTGGGGGGTCCCGGGGACCCCCGAGGGGATACTGGGGGGGGGTCTGGGGTCCCCCAAATCTAATGAAAGCTAATTAAGGGGGGGGAGGGGCGCATTGAGCCCCCCCCCCCGCGGTATCGGGGATCTGGGGGGGAGGGGAGGGGGAAACAAGGGGGGATTTGGGGGACAGGGGAAGGGGGGGAGGGGAGAAACGGGGGGGCTGGGGGGAGGGGAGGGGTGGGAGGATTCGGGGGTTAGGGGAGGATTTGGGGTTCGGAGGGGTCGGGGGGATCTGGGAAGGGGGGGCAGGGTCAGGGGATGGGGGAGGGGTTGGAGGAATTTGGGGGGCCCAGAGGGGGTGGGGGCAGGGTGGGGACAGAGGGAATTCGGGGTGCGGGGGGGTCGGAGAAGGGGGAGGAGCAGGGTTTGGGGTGAGGGAGGGGGATTTTGGGGTGCAGGATGAGCGGGGGACGGGAGGGTGTTTGGGGGGAAGGGGGGGCGGGATTTGGGGCGAAGAGGGAGAACTTGGGGGGCAGGGTCAGTGGGGGAGGGGTCAGAATTTGGGGTCGCTGGGGAGGATTTTGGGGTGCGGGGTTGAAAGAGTGGGGGGCTGAGGATTTGGGGGATTTGGGGGGCAGGAACACGGGTGGGGGCGGGGGAGTTTGGGGGGTGGGGTGGGTGGGTGGGGGGAAGTTGGGGGGCTCAGGAGGGTTCGGGGGGGATCAGGGGGTTGGGGGTCTATGGGGGTTTTGGGGGTGTCTGGAGGCGTTTGGGGGTTCTGGGATGGGTTGGGGGGGTCCGGAAAGTTTTAGGGGTCGGGAGGGGTCTGGGGGGAGTTGGGGGAGTCAGGAGGGTTTGGGGGGCTCGGGGGGGGTCGGGAGGGTCAGGAGGGGTTTGGGGTCTCTGAGGGGGGTTCAGGACGGGTCGGGGGTCTCTGGGGGGGGCGGGGGTCTCTGGGGGCCGGAGCGAGGGGGTCCGTGTTACCTTTTTGTTCCACTTCTACTTTTTAGCACCGGAAGAAAAGGCGGGAGAGAGCGGGGGGAGGGGCGGGGGGGGCGGGGGGAGGGGGGGAAGGGGGGAGGGGAGGGGGGAGGGGGGGAGGGGTCACACGGGCGGGGGGGGGGGAGGGGGGGGAAGGGGCGAGAGAGGAGACAAAGAGAAAAGAGATTAAACGGCTCCGGCCCCCCCCGAGCCCGGGGGGACCCCGAGACCCCCCAGAGACCCCAGACCCTGCGGGGGAGGGGCAGCGGCACCCGGGGACACGGGGATGGACAGATGGACACGGGGATGGACACGGGCATGGACAGATGGACACGGGGATGGACACAGGGATGGACAGATGGACACGGGGATGGACACAGGGGTGGACACAGGGATGGACACGGGGATGGACAGATGGACACGGGGATGGACACAGGGGTGGACACAGGGATGGAAATGGGTGGACAGATGGACACGGGGATGTACACCGGGATGGACGGATGGACACGGGGATGGACAGATGGACATGGGGATGGACACGGGCATGGACAGATGGACACACAGACACGGGGATGGACAGATGGACAAGGGGACAGGAGGATGGACATGGGGAGTAAGGATGGACAGATGGACATGGGCATGGACATTGGGATGGACACAGACATGGGGATAGACAGATGGACATGGGGATGGACAGATGGACAGGGGGAGTAAGGATGGACAGAGGGACATGAGGGGGGAGGTGGACATGGGGGGACATGGAGTGATAGCGAATGGACAGATGGACACAGGGGTGAGGGATGGACAGATGGACACAGAGGGAGCGCGGATGGACAGAGGGACATGAAGGGCCACAGACAGATTGAGGAGGGACAGATGGACACAGGGATGGGGAGCAGAGGGATGGGGGTGAAGGGATGGACAGGCCGACAGCCGGATGGACACACGGACACATGAAGGGTGCATGGGCACACGGATAAAAAGGGAGGATGGTCGGACACTGGGAAGGACGGATGGGGATGGACAGATGGACAGAGGGATGGAGAAGAGAGCACTGACAGACAGCAGGAGGGACCGATGGACGGAGGGATGGACGGACAGACGGACAGAGGGATGGAGATGGACAGAGGGACAGAGGGACGGCAAAGGGATGGACAGAGGGACAGAAAGGGGGAGGAGTTGATGGGGGGAGGACGGACACGTGGAACCATGGAGGGACAGACAGATGGACGTGGAAAGGAGGGGACAGGGATGGCTGGGATGGAGATGAAGGATGGAGGTGATGGATGGGCACACGGACACAGGGGGAGATGGACAGATGGACAGATGGACAGGGCACAGGACAGTGGACGAGGACAATGGCCCGGACAGACAGAGGACAGACAGACCCGGCACGATGACAACCGACGGGGGATGGACAGGCAGATGGAATGGCCCGGACCGGGAGATGACAGAGGACAGATGGACCCGGACGGGGTGACGGCAGTGGACATGGGTGGGGACAGACGGACACATGGACAGACAGATGGACAGACGGACACATGGACACACGGACAGAGGGGGGCGCAGGGCTCCCCTCCCCCGCACTCCTGAGCCCCTCGGGGGGGGTCGGGCCCCCCCCGCCCCTCCCCCCCCGGCCCTGGAGGGAGAGAGAGAGAGACGGCGATGGGGGAGGGGCGGCCCCGGGGGGGGAGGGGCTGCCGGGGGTCCCGGCTCCGGGGGGTCCGGGGGTCCCTCTCGGCCCCTCGGCGTCACCTGCAAAGGAAAGAGGCGCCCCCGCCCCTCCCCCAACCCCCCCGGACCCCCCAAAACCTCCCAAAACCTCCCCCCCCCCACGGCACCGGCAGGGACCTGCATGGGCTGGGGGTGCTCTGAGCGTGTGTGAGTGTGCACAAATGTGTTCTGTGTGTGCGTGAGTGTGTGTGAGTGTGCGTGAGTGTGTTCTGAGTGTGTTCTGAGTGTGCGCGAGTGTGTTCTGGGTGTGTGTGCGAGCGTGTGTGTGTGTGTTCTGAGTGTGTGTGAGTGTGCGTGTGTGTGTGAGTGTGTGTGCAAGCGTGTGTGTGTGTTCTGAGCGTGTGTGTGCTCTGAGTGTGCTCTGAGTGTGCTCTGTGTGTGCTCTGTGTGTGTGAGTGTGTGAGTGTGTGAGTGTGTGCGAGCTTGCGCGAGTGTGCGTGAGTGTGCATGAGGGTGTGCAAGTCTATGCCTGGTGTGCGTGTGTGAGTGTGTGCAAGTGCACGAGTGTGCACGAGTGTGTTCTCTGTGTGTGCGAGTGTTTGTGTGAGTGTTCTCTGTGTGTGTGTTTTCAAGTGTGTTCTGAGTGTCTGAGCGAGTGTGTGTGAGCGAGTGTGTGTGTGTGTATGAGCATGTGAGTGTGTGCGAGTGTGTTCTGAGTGTGTGCAAGTTTGTGTGAGTGTGAGTGTGTGTGTGTGTGTTTGTGTGCCCATGCGCTTCAGTGTGAGCGAGTGTTTGTGAATGTGTTCTGTTTGTGTGCTTGAGTGTGTGTGTGTGTTCTCATTGTGTGTGTGTGTGTGTACGAGTGTGTCCAAGTGCTCTGAGTGTGTGTGGGCACGTGTGTCTGAGTCCGTGTCACTGTGTGTGTGTGAGTCTGCGCGAGTGTGTGCGAGTGTGTGAGTGTCTGTTTGTGAGTGTGCCCATGTGTGTCAGTGTTTGCGAGCGGGTTCTGAGCGTGTGTCAGTGAGTGTGTCAGTGAGTGTGTGAGTGTGTCCGAGAGTTCTGAGTGTGTGCGAGTGTGCATGAGTGTTTGTGTGTGTGTGTGAGTTTGTGCGAGTGTGTTCTGAGTGTGTGTGTGAGCGAGTGTGTGCGTGAGTGTGTTGAAGTGTCTGAGTGTATCCGAGTGTTCTGAGTGTGTGTGAGTGTGTGGGACTGTGCGAGTGTATGTGAGTGTGCGCGTGTGTGAGTGTGAGTCTACGTGAGTGCATGCGAGTGTGTGTTTGAGTGTTTGTGAGTGTGCCCATGTGTGTCAGTGTTTGTGAGTGTGTCTGAGTGTTCCGAGCGTGTCAGTGTGTATGTGTCTGTGTGTGTCCAAGAGTTCTGAGTGTGACTGTGTGTGCGCGAGTGTGTGAGAGTGTGTTCTGTGTGTGCGTGTGTTCTGAGTGTGAGTGGGTGTGAGTGTGTGCCATTGTTTTTGGGGTGTTTTCCAGGTGTGTGCTGGGTGTGCACTCTGTATGTGTGAGTGTGTCACCATGCGCTGGGTGTGTTCTGTGTGTGTGTGTGAGAGTGTGTGTGTGTGTGTGAGTGTAGCAGTGTGTTCCAGGTGTGTGTGAGTGTGAGTGTGAGAGTGTGTGTGTGTGTGTGTGTGAGTGTGTGTGAGAGTGTGTGTGTGTGTGTGTGTGAATGTTGCAGTGTGTTCCGGGTGTGTGTGAGTGTGAGTGTGAGAGTGTGTGTGTGTGTGAGTGAGTGTGTGTGTGTGTGCGTGTGTGTAGCAGTGTGTTTTAGGTGTGTGTGAGTGTGTGTGAGTGTGTGAATGTAGCAGTGTGTTCCAGGTGTGTGTGAGTGCGTGTGTGTGAGCGGGTGTGAGTGTGTGTGTGTGAGTGTGTGAGTGTGTGTGTGAGAGTGTAACAGTGTGTTCCAGGTGTGTGTGTGAGAGTGTGTGTGTGTGTGTGAATGTAGCAGTGTATTGCGGGTGTGTGTGAGTGTGTGTGTGTGTGAGTGTAGCAGTGTGTTCCGGGTGTGTGTGAGTGTGAGAATGTGTGTGTGTGTGTGTAACAGTGTGTTCCAGGTGTGTGTGAGTGTGCCCTCCATGCGTCCGGGGGTGCTTTGTGTCCGTGCCCGGCAGTTCCTGAGTGTGTCCGGCTGTGCCCGCTTGTGCCGGGTGTGTTCTGGGTGTGTCACAGGGCCTGCGTGAGCCCAGAGTGTGCTCGGCATGTGTTTTGTGTGCCCAGGTGTGCCCGGTGTGTGCCCAGGTGTGCCCGGTGTGCTCTGACAGGCTCTAGGCGTGTCCGTGTGTGCCCAGGTGTGTTTGGTGTGCCCAGGTGTGTCCCGTGTGTGCCCAGGTGTGTTTGGTGTGCCCAGGTGTGTCCTGTGTGTGCCCAGGTGTGTTTGGTGTGCCCAGGTGTGTCCCGTGTGTGCCCAGGTGTGTTTGGTGTGGGTGTGTCCCGTGTGTGCCCAGGTGTGTCCCGTGTGTGCCCAGGTGTGTTGGGTGTGCCCTGGCCCCGCCCTGGTGTGGGTTCAGCGTGTGAGGAGCGTGTTGGGCATGTCCTGAGGGTGTCCAGGTGTGTTGGGCACACCGGGCTTGCACATCTGGTGTGGAGCTGGGGCGCACAACGTGTGCTCAGTGTGCTCCAAACACACCCAGGTGTGCTCAGTGTGCTCTGGACACACCCAGGTGTGCTCTGGACACGCCCAGGTGTGCTCAGTGTGCTCTGGACACGCCCAGGTGTGCTCCAAACACACCCAGGTGTGCTCAGCCCGCACCACGCCGCTCCCCAGGTGTGCGTTTAGCGTGCAAGGTGTGTGCTGGGCGTGTCCTGAGCCCGTCCAGGTGAGTTTGGCACACGCGCCCTGCTCTCCAGGTGTGCATTTAGCACACGCAGGTGTGTGCTGGGCATGTGCTCGGCGTGCACAGGTGTGTTCAACCCACCCCAGGCGTGTGTTCGGCTCTCCCAGACCCGCGGGCTGGCACCAGCTGTGGTTTCGGTGGGTTTTTGCTGTGTTTTTGTGTGGTTTTGGGGTGCTCCTGCTGCGTATTTGTGCTGTATTTGGCTGTGTTTTTTGTGTTTTTGCCGTGTTCCTGCCGTGTTTGTGCCGTGTTTTTGGGGTGTTCCTGCCGTGTTTGTGCCGTGTTTTTGGGGTGTTCCTGCCGTGTTCGTGTTCGTGCCCTGTTGCTGTGCCCGGTGCGTGTCCCGGGGCCGGTGCCGTGTCCAGCCCTGTCCGGCCGTGTCCGGCCCGGTCCCGGCCGTTCCCTCGGGCGGCTCCGGCGGCGGCTGCAAAGCAAAGGTGGGGGAGGGGCCGGGGGGGTTTTGGGGGTCCCGCGACGGCGCCTGGGGAGAGACGGGGTCACCCCACCCCCCCGGGCCCCCCAGGTCAGACTGAGCCCCCCAACAGCCCCGGGGGGGCAGCCCCCCCAGAGGGACGGACTCGGGGGGTCCAGAGCTGGGGACGGGGGGGTCACACCCAGCTGGGGGGACAAACACGACACGGGGGGACCCCGGGGGGGCCCAGGCCGCCCCCGACACCTGGGGGCTCCCCGAGGCCCCGGGGCTCGGCCCCCCCAATCCCATCCCCCTCCCCCCGCAAGGTGCCCCCAGGGTTGGGGGTCCCGGGGGGCTGCGGGGTCCCTGTGGGGTCCCTGGGGTGCTCTGGGGTCCCTGCGGGTGCTGTGGGGTGGGACATGAGGGGCACTGTGGGGTCCCCATGGGGTTCCGCTGTGGGGCAGGACTCCCCGGGTGCACCTCTGGGTGCTATGGGGTGCTGTGGGGCTGGGGGACGCTGTGGGGCAGAGCCATGGGGCAGAGCTGTGGGGAAGAGTCATGGGGCAGAGCCATGGGGCAGAGCCATGGGGCAGCACTCGCTGTAGGGGACGCAGTCGTTCAGCACCTTGGGGGTGCTGAGCTGGGGGTGCCGTGGGTCTGGGGGTGCTGTGGGGCAGAGCCATGGGGCAGGACAGGGACCATGGGGCAGAGCTGGGGGGCAGCACTCGCTGTAGGGGACGTACGGCGCCTCCAGGTACTTGTAGGTGCTGGGACAGGACACGTGTAGGTGTGGGGCAGGACAGCGCAGGGCTGTGGGGCAGAGCTGTGGGGCAGGACCTGTGGGTCACTCACTGTAGGGCATCTCCAGGCACTTGTAGGTGCCGGGACAGGGCTGTGGGGTCGTAGGGCAGGGCTATGGGGCAGAGCCGTGGGGCAGGACATCACAGGGCAGTGGGGCAGGGCTATGGGGCAGAGCCGTGGGGCAGGACATCGCAGGGCAGTGGGGCAGGGCTATGGGGCAGAGCCGTGGGGCAGAGCTATAGGACGGGATCTATGGGGCACAGCTGGGTGCTGTGGGGCAGGGCTGTGGGGCAGCACTCACTGTAGGGGACGCGGTCTGACGGCACCTCCAGGCATCTGTGGGTGCCAGGCCGGGGGTGCTGGCTCTGGGGTGCTCTGGGGCGCTCTGGGGCGCTCTGGGGCGCTCTGGGGGCTGCGGGGGCTGCGGGGCGGGACAGGAGCTGTGGGGCAGGCTCGGTGGGGCAGGGCCGTGGGGCAGCACTCACTGTAGGGCACGCAGTCGTACTGCACCTCCAGGTATTTGTAGGTGCCGGGACAGGGGTCGGGGAAGGCGTCGGAGCCGGCGACCACCACGCACTGAGTGCGGTTATTGCACCTGCGGGAATCGGGGGGACGTCAGGGACGGGGGGACACGGGGGGACACGGGGGGACATGGGGGGACATGGGGGACATGGAGGGGACATGGGGGGACACGGGGGGACATGCAGGGACGGGGGGGACACGGGGGGACATGGGGGACATGGAGGGGACATGGGGGGACACGGGGGGACATGGGGGGACACGGGGACAGGGGGACACAGGGACACGTCAGGGACACATCAGGGACACGGGGACATGGGGGAACATGTCAGGGATGTGGGGACATGGGGGGACACAGACACGGGGGGACGTGAGGGGACATGAAGGGACATGGGACACAAGAGGACATGGAGACAGTGAGGGACACAGGGGGACACAGGGGGACACGAGGGACGGGGGGACAGGGGAACATGGGGACACAGGGGGACAGGGGGACGGACACAGGACATGAGAAGATGTGGGGGGACACAGAACACAAAGGGACACAGAGACACTGGGGGGACACGTGGGGACAGCAGGGACACGGGGGACACAGGGACCTGAGGGGACAAGGGGACAGCGGGGACTGGGGACATGGGGACAGCGGGGACTGGGGACATGTCCCCCCACAGGTAGGGGACAGCGGGGGCATGAGGACACCGAGGGTGTGGAGCTGGGACATGATGACAGGGGGACAGCAACGACATGGGGGACACGGAGGGACAGGGGCCAGCAGGACAGTGGGGACAGAGGACACAGGACATGGGACACAGGGGACAAGGGACACGAGGGACAGCGGGGACCCGGGGGGACACGGGGCAGGGCACAGCTGCGGCCCCGACACCCGGGGACACGGGGCTCGGGTGCCACCGCCGGTGTCCTGGGGGGACAGCGCGCACCGCGGGGACACGGGGACGTCCTTGAGCTGTGCCACCCCTGTGCCGTCCCCAGGGCCACCCACCCCACGTGTCCCACGCCCTCGGTGTCCCCCTTGTGCCACCCCAACTGTCCCCACGTGTCCCCATGTCCTGCCTGTCCCCAGGCCCCCTCCGTGTCACCACGGGGCCACGTCCCCCGACCTCGCCCATGTCCCCTCCATGTCCCCAACATGTCCCCACCCTTCATGTGCCACCCTCCTGTGCCCCTGCACAGCTCCAGCCCGTCCCCATGTCCCCAAGGTGTCCCCGAGGGGTCTCCAGCCCTCTACATGTCCCCAAGTCCCCAACCTCCTACACCTTCCCAGTGCCCCCAGTACCCCCTGTCCCCCCAGTACCCCCTGTCCCCCCAGTGTCCCCAGTGCCCCCCAGTGCCCCCCAGTCCCCCCAGTGTCCCCAGTGTCACCTCTGGGCCATGACAGGCTGTGCCTGGGGCAGGTGGCACTGGACATTCACCATCTGCCCGGGGACTCTGATGTCCCCAATGCCCCCATGTCCCCAATACCCCCAGTGCCCCCCAGTCCCCCCAGTACCCCCAGTGTCACCTCTGGGCCATGATGGGGTGTGCCTGGGGCAGGTAGCACTGCACATTCGCCATCTGCCCGGGGTCGGCGTCGCAGATTTTGTCGTCGGTCCGGCCGTAGTTGGCGTCGGCCACCAGGACGACGTCGCTGCCGGGGCAGCGCAGCTCCAGCGGGTATCCCTCGCACGCCAGCTCCCGGCGCGCCAGCCCGAACGGGAGCGCCCCCCGGATCAGCCCTGGAACCCCAAACGGGTCAGAGAACCCCAAATGGGTCAGGGAACCCCAAACGGGGTCAGGGAACCCCAAACACCCGGGGTACCCCAAACCCCCCAAGCTCCAGCCAGCTCCCGCCACCCCAGCCTGAAGGGGAGCATCCCCTGATCAGCCCTGGGGGGCACAGGGGGCAGGGAACCCCAAAACGGCGTCAGGGAACTCCAAACGGGGTCAGGGAACCCCAAATGGGGGCAGGGAACCCCCAAACACCTGGGGTACCCCAATCCCTCCCGCCCAGGGGTGCCCCTCACACAGCAGATCCCGCTGTGCCAGCCCGAACGGGAGCGCCCCCGGATCAGCCCTGGGGTCAGGGAAGCCCAAACGGGGTCAGGGAACCCCAAATGGGATCAGGGAAGCCCAAACGAGATCACTGAACCCCAAAATGGGGCTACTTCCACCCCGCACCCCCAGCCCCGGGGGTGCCTCCACACCAGATCCCGACGGGCTGGAACAAAGGGAGGCCCCAAATCAGCCCGGGGGGGTCAGGGAGCCCCAAATGGAGTCAGTGAACCCCAGACGGGGTCAGTGAACCCTAAATGGGGTCCCCCCCACCCCCCACCTCCGTGCCCTGCTCAGCCCTGGGGGCACCGGGGCCACCTGGGCCCCGAACCCCAAATCAGGGACCTGGGCACCCCCCGGCCCCAAATCCCAACACCGGGGATCCCCAATCCCGGATATTTGGGACCCCAATCCCAAAGCCCTGGGACCCCCCGAGCTGACACACCGGGGACTCCCAAACATGGACAAAGAGGACCTCAAAACCCGGGGTTTCCTCAATCCCAAACACCGGGGTCCTCCCGGTCGCTGACACCTGGGACCCCCAATCCCGGAAACCTGGGACCCACAATGAATGTTTGGGACCCCCAAAACCCGGGGTGTCCCCAGTCCCTGTCACCTGGATTCCCCCAATCCTAAACACTCGGGACCCCCAATCCTGGTCCTCTGGGACTCCCAGTGGATGTTTGAGACCTCCAAAATCCTGCATCCCCTCAGTCCCTGACACCCGGGTCCCCCCTGACCCCGACACTTGGGACCCCAAAACCCGGGGTGTCCCTAGTCCCTGACTCCCGGGTCCCCCCTGACCTGGGATCCCCAGTGCTGGACACCTGGGTCCCCCCAATCCCAAACTGGGTCCCCTCCCAATTCTCACAGCTGGCACCGCCAATCCCGGACACCTGGGACCCCAAAATCCAGGGGGTCCCCAATCCCTGACGGGGGGACCCCCAATCCTGGATTTTTGGGATCCCCCAGCCCCTGACAGCCGGATCCCACCAATCCCGAACACCTGGGACACCAAATCCCAGACACCTGGATCCCAAATCCTGCACACCTGGAGCACCAAATCCCAGACACCCGGATCCCAAATCCCAAACACCTGGGACATGAAATCCTGCACACCTGGGGCATCAAATCCCGGACACCTGGATCCCACACCCTGCACACCCGGATCCCCCGATCTTAGGCATTTGGGGCCACCCCAACCCCAAACACCTGGACCCCCCCCCAGCTGACACACCTGGGACCCCCAACCCCAAACATCCAGGACCCCAAAATCCAGGGTGTCCCCCCATCCCACACACGTGGGTCCCCCAGTCCTTGACAATGGGAACCCCCAATCCTGGACACCTGGGACCCCAAATCCCACACACCTGGTGTCCCAATGGATGTTTGGGTTCCCCAAAATTCAGGGGTCCCCCGTTCCCTGACATCGGGTACCCCCGATCCCGGAAAGCTGGGACCCCAAAATCCAGGGTCTCCCAATCCCAAACACCTGGGACCCCCAATCTCTGGCACCCAGGTTCCCCCAGTCCTGGTCACCTGGGACCCCAAATCCGTGGTACCCAGGACATCTGAAGGATGTTTGGGTCCCCAAAAAATCCAGAGGCCTCCCCAGTCCCAAACACCCGGATCCCCCAAATCCTGGACACCTGGAGGTTTGGGACCCCCAAAATCTGGGAGCCCCCAAACCCTGACAGCCGGGACCCCCCCGGACCTGGACACCTGGGACCCCAAAATCTGGGGTGTCCCAATCCCTGACAATGGAGACCCTGATCCCGCACACCTGGCAGCCCTAAAATCCGGGGTCCCCCCAGTCCCAGATCCTGGATCCCCCAACACCCAGGGTCTCCCTTTCTCCAAGGCACCAGGATCTCCCCAATCCCGGATCCCGTGTGCCCCCAAATCCAGGATCTCCCCGATCCCAGACTCCCAGGTCATCCCAAATCTGGGATCTCCCCAATCCCAGATCCCCTGTCCCCAAAATCGGTGTCCCCCCAGTCCCAGAGTCCCGGGTCCCCCCAAATCCAAGCTCTCCCATTCCCGGGGCATCCGGGATCCCCCAAATCCGGGGTCCCCCCAATCCCAGATCCTGGATCCCCCAAATCTCAGGGTCTCCCTTTCTGCAAGGCACCAGGATCTCCTCAATCCCAGATCCTGGGTCACCCCAAATCCAGGGTCCCCCCAATCCCAGATCCTGGATCCCCCAAATCTCAGGGTCTCCCTTTCTGCAAGGCACCAGGATCTCCTCAATCCCAGATCCTGGGTGCCCCCAAATCCAGGGTCCCCCCAGTCCCAGACTCCCGGGCCCCCCCAAATCCAGGCTCTCCCGTTCCCGGAGCGTCCGGGATCCCCCGAATCCAGGGAGCCCCAGACCCGGCACCTCCCCCATCGCGGCTCCCCCAGAATTCGGGGTTTCCCGGATCCAAACTTGCGGTGCACCCCAAAAGCCGTGCCTGGGCCCGGCCGGGGGCGCACGCCTTGCACGATCACTGCACGAGCTTTGCACGCCCCCGGCACCGAGCCGTGCCCGTCGCCTGCCCCTCACACACCCCTTGCACGCGCCTTTTGCACGCCCCTCGCAAACCCCTTACACACCCCTCGCACGCCCCTCGTGCCCCTGGGGTGCTGCCCAGTCCCTGCTCAAACGCTGCTCAACCTTTGCACGCCCCTTGCACACGCCTGGCACAGCCCTGGGGCATTGCACAGTCCTTGCACAGCCCTTACACAGCCCTTGCACCGACGTTACACTGACACGTGCCCCTGTGCACCCCTGGGGTGTTGCAGAGACCTTGCATGCCCCTAACACACCCCTTGCACACCCCTTGCACTGACATTACACTGAGATGTGCCCCTGCACACTCCTGGGGTGCTCTATAGACCTCACACGTCCCTTACACGCCCCTTGCATGTGCCTTGCACACCCCTGGGGTGCAGCCCAGTCCCTGCTCAAACGCTACTCAACCTTTGCACGCCCCTTGCACACCCCTGCAGTGTTGTACCCCTCTCGCACAGACCTTGCACCAACCCCCAGCCCTTGCACGAGCCTTGCCCAGCTGGCCCGGCTCAGGGGGTTGCCCCTTTGCACACCCCTTACACAATCCCTGTGCAGCCTTGCACACCCCTGGACACCTCTGGGGTGCGCGCAGCCCTTGCACGACCCTTACACAACCCTTGCACCAGCATTTCACACCCCTCACACACCCCTGGGCACCTCCGGGGTGTCACACAGCCCTTGCACAAGCCTTGCACAAGCACGGGCACCTCTGGAATGTGTCACAGCCCTCACACCCCCCTTGCACACCTCTGGCCGTGCCTAGGGTCTTGCACTGCCTTTGCACAAGCGTTTCACACCCCCCACACACCCCTGGGCACTTCTGGAGTGTTGCACCAGCATTTCACACCCCTCGCACACCCCTGGGCACCTCTGGGGTGTCACACGAACCTTGCACTCCCCTTGCACAAGTGCAGGCACCACTGGGACGTGTCCCAGCCCTCACACTGCCCTCGCACACCCCTTGCACCTCTGGGGTGCCACATGAGCCTTGCACACCCTTTGCACACCCCTGGGCACCTCTGGGGTATTGCACGGCCCTCGCACAAGCGTTTCACAGCCCTCGCACCGCCTGGGGCACCCCTGGGGTGTCACACGGGCCTTGCACGCCCCTTGCACACCCCTGGGGTGTCACACGAGCCTCGGACGCCCCTCACACAGCCCTGGGGTGTCACACGAGCCTTGCACGCCCCTCACACACCCCTGCGGTGTCACACGAGCTGTGCACGCCCCTCACACAGCCCTGGGGTGTCACACGGGCCTTGCACGCCCCTCACACAGCCCTGGGGTGTCACACGAGCCTCGGACGCCCCTCACACAGCCCTGGGGTGTCACACGAGCTGTGCACGCCCCTCACACACCCCTGGGGTGTCACACGAGCTGTGCACACCCCTCACACAGCCCTGGGGTGTCACACGAGCTGTGCACGCCCCTCACACACCCCTGGGGTGTCACACGAGCTGTGCACGCCCCTCACACAGCCCTGGGGTGTCACACGAGCTGTGCACGCCCCTCACACACCCCTGGGGTGTCACACGAGCTGTGCACACCCCTCACACACCCCTGGGGTGTCACACGAGCTGTGCACACCCCTCACAGAGCCCTGGGGTGTCACACGAGCCTCGCACGCCCCCGGGGTGTTTTGCACACCCCTCGCACGCCCCTCGCACACCCCTGGGTACCTCTGGGGTGTTTTGCACGCCCCTCGCACGCCCCTCGCACCCCCTTTGCACACCCCCGGTGCCCCCCGCCCCCCCGGCCTTACCGTGGGCCCGGGGCAGCAGCAGCAGCAGCAGCAGCGCCAGGACGGGCCCGGGGCCGCGCGGGGCGGGGGAGGGGCGCGCCATGGCGGGGGAGGGGCGCGGGGACCCCCCCAGGTCAGCGGGGGGCTCCGAGCTGGGGGAGAGAGCGGGGGGGTCACGGGGGGGCCCGGACCGCGGGGGGAGCGAGGATGGGGGCGGATGGGGTAATTAATGGGGGTAATTAATGAGAGAGTAATTAATGACGGCTGAATTAATGAGGGGGTAATAAATGAGGGGGTAAATTAATGGAGGGGTAATTAATGAGGGAGGCAATGAATGGGGGGTTAATCAATGGGGGTGTAAATGAATGGGGGGGCAAATTAACGAGGGGATAAATTAATGAGAAGGTAAATTAATGGGGGATGGTAACGAATGGGGGTAAATAAATGGGGGTAGTAATTAATGATGGGGTAAATTAATGGGGGCGGTAATTAATGACGGGGTGAATTAATGGGGGGGATGAAATGGTTCCAGCAGGTGGGGGGAGGGGGCACCCAGGGCTCCGCCCCCCCGTCTGGGCCCCACCCAATCGGGGGGGTCCGACCCCCCCCAGTCATCGCTGCCCCCCCACCCCGAGGGGGCTCCAGGCAGCCGAGCCCCCCCCCAGTTCCGGGGCACCCCCCCTGCCCCCCCAAACCCGGGCAGGGCCGGGCCCCCATCCCCCCCCACCTGCCCCCCCCCAGCCCAGGGGGGGTCCAGGCCCCCCGCCCCAAACCCGGGGGCCCGGGCGCTCCCTGCCCCCCCCGGACCATCTGCTCCCCCCGGACCCGCCGGGATCGGAGCCCCCCCAATAATCCGCGGCTCAGCGGCCCCGGGGGGGCCAAAGCCGATTAACCCCCCCCGCCCCCCGGGACCCCCGGCCCCCCCCGGCCCCCCCTCACCCCGCGCAGGGGCCGATGCGGCCGCGGTGCATTGTGGGAAGCTCAGCCCCGGGTTGCCAGGGGCGACGGCGGCGCGGGGCATTGTGGGAGAATCCCCCCATCACCCCCCCCATGGGGGGGGGGGCGCAGCGCCGTCCCAGAATGCTCCGCGCGCCGACATCGCCCCCCCCCCCCTCCCCCCAATCCCCCCCCCCTTGGGGAAACTGAGGCGGGGGCGGGGGGGGGCGGGGGGGGCGGGGGGAGCCCCCTCAGGACCTCCCAAAAACCCCGGGGGGGTCCCCACCCCCCCAACCCCCGCCTCAGTTTTCCCCGCGGAGGGGGAACACCCCCAGCGCCCCCCCCGCCCCCAGGAGGGTCCCGGGGGGGGCCGGGAGGGGCCGCTCCCCCCTCTCCAACCCCCCCCCTTACCTGGTGCCCCCCCAGTTCCCGGCCCCCGCCCTGCTCCCCGACCCCCCTTTATCCCCCGGCCCCCCCAGCCCCCCCCCGCTTCACCCGGACCCCCGCCCTGCTCAGAGCCCCCCCTCCCCCTGCCCCCCCCGGTGTCACCCCCGACCCCCCCCGGGGACCCCCCCTTTGCTGAGACCCCCCCCTGCAGGGCCCCCCCATTTTACCGCCCCCCCGCACAGCCCCTCCCCCGCACCGCGGGACCCCCGGTTCCCACGCCCCCCCCAATTTCCCCCCCGGATCCCCTCGGGCCCCCCCCATTGCCCAGCCCCCCCCTTTAAATCCCCCCCACAGGGCCCCCTTTCACAGCCCCCCCATTTTCCCTGCGCCCCTTCCCCCCCGCCTTTTCAGGGACCCCCCCCATTTACCGGCGCCCCCCCCTCGCCCCCCGCCCCTCCCCGGCCCCTCCGCACCTGCGGGGGCGGCTCCCCCCCCCCCCCGAGCTGCGGGGGCGCTCCCCCAGACCCAAACGGGCCCCCCGGCCCCCCCGGCCCCTCCCCAGGACCCCCCCCGGGCCCCCCCCGCGGCCCCATCGCCCCCCCGGCCCCCCGGCCCCCGCCCCCCCCGTACCTGCGGGTTCAGCTCCATGCGGCGATCGCGGCGCGACCCCCCCGGACCCCCCCGCGCCCGCGGGCTCCCCCCGACGGCGGCCGCCGGCACTGCGGGACCCCGGCCCCTCCCCGGGACCGCCAGCGCCCCCCCCGGTCACTGCCGGCACTGCGGGACCCCTCCCGCTCCCCGGGACCGCCAGCGCCCCCTGTGGTCACTGCCGGCACTGCACCGCCCCTCCCCCTCCCCCACGCCGGACCTGCCACTGTCCCCCCGCGGTCAGTGCCAGGACACGGACACTGCCCCCGCCCCCGCCCCCTGTGGTCACTGCCGGCACTGCACCTCCCGCCCCGGCCCCGCCCCTGCCCCCGCGAGGGGCGGAAATGGGCCTGTGTAATGAGGGGGTGTTAATGAGGGGGTGTTAATGGGCCTGTCTAATGAGGGGGTGTTAATGAGGGGGTGTTAATGGGCCTGTCTAATAAGGGGGGGGTTAATGGGGGGGTGTTAATGAGGCGATGTTAATGGGCCTGTCTAATAAGGGGGGGTTAATGAGGGGGTGTTAATCGGCCTCTCTATTAAGAGGGGGTGTTAATGAGAGGGTGTAAATGAGAAGCGTTAATGGGCTTCTCTATTAAGGAGCTGTTAATGAGAGCAGGGTCAATAAACGTTTAATGAGGGGGTGCAAATGAGGGGCGTTAATGAAGGGGGGCAGGAATGAGGGGGCATTAATGACGGGGGTGCTAATGAGGGAGGGTGCTAATGAGGGCCAATAACGGAGCAGAGCTTTAGGGAGGAGCCTGAATAAAGGGGAGCCTTAACAGGAATATTAATGAAGAAGCATTAATGAGAAGAGCTAATGACGATTGTTAATGAGCTGGGCGTTATGATCTCACCTGGCGGGTGGGAGGCTCCTTAAGCCAATTAACAGGCAGGCCCATCCCCACTAAAGAGTAATTAAGAGCAGCAGGAGCCCCGCTCATTTTTGTCATCGGCCGTTTTTTAACACATGCTAATAAGCTGGGGTAATTAAACAGGAGCTTGTTAATTGAGCGGGGGTAGGAAGGGAGGGTGGATTAATTGACAGAGAGAACAGAGCAGGGCCCCATTAGGTTAATTAAGGGGGATAATTAACGAGCCCTCGTGCAAGGCACGAGGCTGGGTGTGCAAGCCCCGCCCCTGGCGCACCCGGCCCCGCCCACACCAGTCAATCACCGATGCCCCGCCCACCACGCGCCAATCTCGTTGTGCCCCGCCCCTGGCCCCGCCCCCGCCCGAGGCCCCGCCCCCTGCAGGCCCATTTAAATGAGCTGCGGGCGGGGGCGGGGCGAGCTCCGGACTGGCGGCAGCCGCGGCCAATAGGAAGTAGAGGGGCCGGCACTCGGGGCAGCGCTGGCCAATGGAGAGCTGCGGTGGGTGGGACTGAGGGCGGTGCTGGCCAATGGGGGCGGTGGCCGCGCGGCGCAGCCAATGAGCGGCGGGGGCGGGGCCCGGCGGGGGCGGGGCCGGGCGGGGTCCGCGGGAGCAGCGGGGCCGTGAGGGGAAACGCGGCGGGAGCGGGAGAGAGGTGAGAGGGACCCCGGGATATCGGGATAGGCACCGGGATAGACACCGGGATAGGCACCGGGATAGGCACCGGGATATCGCGATAGGCACCGGGATAGGCACCGGGATAGGCACCGGGATAGACACCGGGATAGGCACCGGGATATCGCGATAGGCACCGGGATAGACACCGGGATAGATACCGGGATAGGCACCGGGATAGGCACCGGGATATCGCGATAGACACCGGGATAGGCACCGGGATAGACACAGGGATATCGCGATAGGCACCGGGATAGGCACCGGGATAGACACCGGGATATCGCGATAGGCACCGGGGTAGGCACCGGGATAGGCACCGGGATAGATACCGGGATAGATACCGGGATAGGCACCGGGATAGGGTGCACCGGGATAGATACGGGTAGGCGATGCACCGGGATAGGGTGGGGATAGGCACCGGGATAGATACCGGGATAGACACCGGGTAGGCACGGGATAGTCGGGATAGCACCGGGATAGGCACCGGGATAGGCACGGTCGCGATAGACACCGGGATAGGCACCGGGTAGGCACCGGGATAGACGGGATAGGACCGGATATCGCGATAGACAGGGATAGGCACGGGATAGCACCGGGATAGGGGATACACCGGATAGGCACGGGATAGGCACCGGATAGACACGGGATAGGCACCGGATAGGCACCGGGATATCGCGATAGACACCGGGATAGACAGGATAGACGGATAGGCACCGGGATAGCACCGGTCGGATAGACACGGGATAGGCACCGGGATAGGCACCGGGATAGGCACCGGGTAGGCACCGGGATAGCGGATAGGCACCGGGAAGGCACCGGGATAGCACCGGGATACCGGGATAGGCAGGGATGCCGGGATACTGGATAGGCACCGGGATGGCACGGGATATGAGACCGGGATAGGCACGGGATAGGCACGGGTAGCACGGATACACCGGGAGCACGGGATACACGGGATAGGCACGGGATAGCACCGGGATAGGCACGGGATAGGCACCGGGATAGACACCGGGATAGGCACCGGGATAGGCACCGGGATACACCGGGATAGGCACCGGGATAGGCACTGGGATAGGCACCGGGATACGCACCGGGATAGGCACCTGGATAGGCACCGGGATAGGCACCGGGATATCGCGATAGACACCGGGATAGGCACCGGGATAGATACCGGGATAGGCACCGGGATAGGCACCGGGATAGGCACCGGGATACGCACCGGGATAGGCACCGGGATACACCGGGATAGGCACTGGGATAGGCACCGGGATAGGCACTGGGATAGGCACCGGGATAGGCACCGGGATACGCACCGGGATAGGCACCGGGATAGGCACCGGGATAGGCACCGGGATAGGCAGTGGGATAGGCACCGGGATAGACACCGGGATAGGCACCGGGATAGGCAGTGGGATAGGCACCGGGATACACCGGGATACACCGGGATACGCACCGGGATACGCACCGGGATAGGCACCGGGATAGACACCGGGATAGACACCGGGATACGCACCGGGATACACCTGGATAGGCACCGGGATAGACACCGGGATAGGCACCGGGATAGGCACCGGGATAGGCACCAGGATATCGCGATAGACACCGGGATAGGCACCGGGATAGACACCGGGATAGACACCGGGATAGGCACCGGGATAGGCACCGGGATATCGGGGTACCGGGATCAGGATTGGGCTGCCGGGGGAGCTGGAGAGCCCTAAGCCGGGGGACCGGGACCGGGGGGCTCGGGGCAGGGACCGGGGGCGGGGGGTGCCGGGGGACGGAGCGGGGGAGACCTGGGACCGAGGGGGACGGGGGCGAGACGGGCAGCGGGAACGGGGAGCGGGGGCAGCGCGTCCGGGGCTCCGCAGGCACCGGGACGGGGCAATTGCGGGGCGAAGGGCGGGAGCGGGGCGGGGGTCGGCACCGGGGGCACCGGGGTGAGGGGGTCAGACCGAGCAGGGGCGGGAGCGGGGAGGGGGCGCTGGGACAGCGGGGGGGCTCGGCAGGGGCTGCCCGGGGGGAACGGAGAACGGGGAAGGGTCCGGGGGGGCTGGGCAGGGGCTGCCCGGGGGGGAACGGGAAGGGTCCGGGGGGGCTGGGCAGGGGCTGCCCGGGGGGAACGGAGAACGGGGGGCGGGGGGGTGGAGGGGTGCGGGGGGAGCGGGCGGGAAGGTGGGGGGGGGGCAGGGGTGGGGGGGAGCGGGGAAAGGTCCGGGGGGGCTGGGCAGGGGCTGCCCGGGGGGAGCGGAGAACGGGGAAAGGTCTGGGGGGGCTGGGCAGGGGCTGCCCGGGGGGAGCGGAGAACGGGGAAAGGTCCGGGGGGGCTGGGCAGGGGCTGCCCGGGGGGAACGGAGAACGGGGAAGGGTCCGGGGGGGCTGGGCAGGGGCTGCCCGGGGGGAGCGGGGAAAGGGGAAGGGTCCGGGGTCCCCCCTCCCCCCCCGGCGCTGTCCCCCCCCCCAGCGCGGGGCGGGGCCTGGGAAGGGGCGGGGCGAGGGGCGGGGCCTGGGCAGGCAGCGGGCGTTGCCACAGGAACGAGGGGGCGTGGCCTGCGGAGGGGCGTGGCGCTGGCGTTGCCTTGGGGACAGGAGGCGCGCGGGGTTGCCATGGGGATAGGGAGAGGTTGGGGAGGGGGCGGGGCCAGTTGCCACGGTGACGTGGGCGTGGCTAACGGAAGGGGCGTCGTCGCCGTGCGGTTGCCATGGTGACGGGGCGTGGTCTGAGGAAAGGGGCGTGGCCCCGGCAGGGCGTGGTCCCGGGGGAGGGAGGGCGCTCCCGGTGCCCCCGGGGGGGTTTTGGGGGGGCCCGGGGGGCGTGGCCAGGCCAGGCCCGACCCCCCCCCATTCCCCGGGGGCTCGGGAACAAAAGCCGGGGGGTCACGGGCGGTACCGGGACACGGGGGGGGCTCGGCGGGGGGGTGCGATGTTCCCCGGGGGTCCCGGGTGGGGCTGGGACCCCCCCTTCCAGCTGTGGGTGCAGGCGCTGCTCTGGGCGCTGCTTTTGGGGCGCCTCCTCCGCTACGGGGGGGGCCGCGGCCGCGGGGAGCCCCCCCAGGATCAGCCCGGGCCGGGGGCACCCCAAAAACGGGGAGGGGACCCCCAGGGGGAGCCCTGAGTGGGGGGGGCAAAGGGACACCCCCAAAGGTCCCTCCTGGCTCACCCCGGGGTGTTTGGGGGGTCCTGGAGTGGGGGCCCCTGATTTGGGGGGAGGTTGCTCCTGCCACAGTTTCCCCTGTTCGGGGAAGGGGGTCCCCCACCCCCCACGGGGTCACTGGTCTGACTGGGCCGTACTGGGAGGGGCGGGGGGACCGCGTGTGGCCCTGGGGACAAAGTCCGAGCCCCCCCCGGGGACATTGGCCAGCGACAGCTCCGGACACGGTGAGGGGGGGCCGGGGGGGTTTGGGGGGGTCCCAGTCTCTTGGGGGGTTCCCAGTTCCCTCCCATCCCTCGGGGTCCCTTTTGGGGTCCCCAATCCGCTTGGGGAGGTCTCTGTTTTTTTGGGGTGTCCCACGTCCCCTTGAGCAGTTTCGTGTCCCTTCAGGGTCTCCCCCGTCCCCTCCCATCTCAGGGTCCTTTTGGAGTGTCCCCGTCCCCTTTTGGGGTGTCCCCGTCCCCTTTTGGGGTGTTCCCTGTCCCCTTTTGGGGTGTCCCCGTTCCCTTTTTGAGTGTCCCCTGTCCTTTGGTGTGTTTCCTGTCATTTTCAGGGGTCTCCATCTTCTTTTGGGGTGTCCCTTGTCCCCTTTAGGGTGTCCTCTGTCCCCCGAGGGCTCCTGTGTCCCTTTGGGGTGCCCCCTCTCCCCTTTTGGGGTGTCCCTTGTCCCCTTTGGGGTGTCCCCTCTCCCCTTTGGGACACTCCCACATCCCCCAGGACCCCTCAGTGTCCCCAGGGACCCCACTCCGGTGCTGTCCCTGTCCCCCCCGCTGGTTTTGGGGTCCCCCCCGCTGGTTTTGGGGTCCCCTCCGCTTGTTTTGGGGTCCCCTCAGTCTCCCTCAGAGCTGAGCACGGGGTCCCGCGGTTGGGGACACGGGGACGGGGGGGACATTTGGCCATGAGGGTGCTGCGCAGGCAGAAAGGGACACGGGGGGGACGGGGGGGCACAACCCCAGCACGGAGGGGTGACAGAGGAGAGGGGGTTGTTGTCCCCAGGATGGGGGGACTCGGTGCCATCGGGTCTGGGGGCACTTCGGTGTCCCCAGGGAGTGGGAGGGGACCGGGATGTCCCCAGGAGTGACACAGTGTCCCTGTCCCGGGTGTGTCCCTGTCCCGGGTGTGTCCCTGTCCCGGGTGTGTCCCTGTCCCGGTGTGTTGCCCAGGTGTGTCCCTGTCCCAGGTGTGTCCCTGTCCCAGGTGTGTCCCTGTCCCAGGTGTGTCACTGTCCCAGGTGTGTCCCTGTCCCAGGTGTGTCACTGTCCCAGGTGTGTCCCTCCTGTCCCAGGTGTGTCCCTGTCCCAGGTGTGTCCCTGTCCCAGGTGTGTCCCTGTCCCAGGTGTGTCCCTGTCCCAGGTGTGTCACTGTCCCAGGTGTGTCCCGGTCCCTGTCCCAGTGTGTCCTGTCAGGTGTGTACTGTCCGGTGTGTTGGTGTTGTGTTTGTGGTGTGTCCCTGTCCCAGGTGTGTCACTGTCCCGGGTGTGTCCCTGTCCCGGGTGTGTCCCTGCCCCAGATGTGTCCCTGTCCCCGGTGTGTCCCTGTCCCAGATGTGTCCCTGCCCCAGGTGTGTCCCTGTGTGTGTGTGTGTGTCCCTGCCCCAGGTGTGTCCCGGTCCCAGGTGTGTCCCTGTCCCGGGTGTGTCCCTGTCCCAGGTGTGTCCCTGTCCCGGGTGTGTCCCTGTCCCGGGTGTGTCCCTGTCCCAGGTGTGCCCCTGTTCCGGGTGTGTCCCTGTCCCAGGTGTGTCCCGGTCCCTGCCCCAGGTGCTGCCCCCAGAGCCGCTCCAGTTCCTGCAGGGACCTTCCCCTTCCTGGGGCACCTCCGCTGGCCCTTCCCCATTGTCCCCATTGTCCCCATTGTCCCCAGGTGTCCCCAGGGGTCCCCATTGTCCCCATTGTCCCCAGGTGTCCCCAGGGGTCCCCAGGGGTCCCCAGGGCCATCCCTGTCACCCCCAGTGTGTCACCCACCCCCCCAGGCTGTCCCTGACGTGTCCCTTGTGTCTCTGGGGTGTCCCCGAAGTGTCCCCTGGCCCCCCCAAGGCCTCCCCCATCCCACCCGGGCTGTCCCCAAAGTGTCCCCTGTCCTTCTGGGCTGTCCCCGAGGTGTCCCTTGTCCCCTTGGGGGGCTCCCAGAGGGTCTGAGGGGGGGTTTGGGAAGTTCCAGGGGGTCTTGGGGGGTCCTTGGGGACTTTTGTGGGCATGGGGGGGTCCCAGGGGGTCTCAGGGGGGAGTGTCTGAAGATTGGGGGTGCCAAGTGTCCCCCCGTCCCCGTGTCCCCAACCGCGGGGCCCCGTTTTTGGGGATCTTGGGGGGGTCTCTGGAGGACCTGGGGGGCTCTGGGGTGTTTGGGGGGGGTTGGAGACAACGGGGGCTCCCGGGGGTTCTGGGCTGGGGGGGGTCCAGTGATTCCCAAGGAGTCCCTGGGGGGTTTTGGGGGTCTCTGGGAGGTTTTGGGGTCCCTGGGGGGGTCTTGGGGGGGTTCCGAGGGGGGTCTGGGGGGGTCTGAGCCTCCCATGTCACCCCCAGGGAGCCCCACCCCGGTTTTGTGCCCCCCAAATCGTGGGGGCTGAGCTTCAAGGACCCGCAGGACCGGAACCCGACCTGCCAGGACCTGAGCCCAGACCCTGCTCAGGGAGCGGCAGGGACACCCGGAGGTACCCAAAATGCACACCTGGACCCCAAAATGCTCACCTGGAACCTGAAATACACACCTGGAAGCTAAAATGCACACCTGGACCCCAAAAAATACAGCCCTGGACCCCAAATATGCATACCTGGACCCCAAAATGCTCACCTGGCACCTGAAATGCACACCTGGAACTCAAAATGCTCACCTGGAACCCAAATACACCCCTGGAACCTAAAATACATACCTGGAACCTGAAATACACACCTGGAACCTGAAATACACACCTGGACCCCAAAATATGCACACCTGGACCCCGAAATCCTATAAACCACCCCATAAGTCCTGAACCCCCAAACCTGCTCATCAGCCAGCAGGGACACCTGGAGGTACCCGAAATACCCCCAAACCCCGGGGTTTTGGGGGTCCTGGGGCTGTGACCCCCCCGGTTTGGGGTTTTGGGGTGTCCCGGAGCACTGTTTGGGGGTCCCAGGGCTGTGACCCCTCTGTTTTAACCCCCCGGGGTGGAAGCCCCCACTTTGTCCCCAAATGTGGGGGCCGAGGGTCGCGACTTTGCCGAGGAGGAGCCCCGGGGGTCCCCAAAACCGGGCGAGACCCCAAAACCCCCGAGGGGTCCCCAACCCTCCCTGCCCCCGCACCAAGGTTTCGCTGTGTTTGAGACAAATCAATAAAGTTTTGGTTAAAAAGCTGGTTTGGGAATGTTGGGGTCTTCCCAAAGTGGGGGTTCCCGTGGGTTTGGGGGGGCTGGGGGGTTTGGGGGGTTCCCAAGCCCGTGATGGTTTGGAGGGCGCTTGGAATGGGGGGGTTGCCATGAGTTTGGGGGGGGACCTTGGAAATTGCGGGGACCCCACTGGGTTTGGGGTGTCCTGGAATTGGGGTGATGCATGGATTTGGGGGGGGCTCTGTGGGCTGGGGACCCCCATGGCTTTTGGGGGGGGTCCCAGTGGGTCTGGGGAGTCCGTAGGGGTGGGGACCCCATGGGTTTGGGGGATCACTGGGAATTGGGGTGACCCCACGGGTTTGGGGGTGTCCATGGGTTTGGGGGGCCTTGGAACTGGGGGTGACCCCACGGGTTTGGGGGGCCTTGGGTTTGGGGTGACCCCATGAGTTTGAGGTGTCCGTGGGTTTGGGGGGCCTTGGGTTTGGGGTGACCCCACGGGTTTGGGGGGGGTCCATGGGTTTGGGGGGAATCACTGGGAATTGGGGTGGCCCCGTGGGTTTGGGGGGGTCCATGGGTTTGGGGGGAATCACTGGGAATTGGGGTGGCCCCGTGGGTTTGGGGTGTCCATGGCTCAGGGGAGCCTTGCAATTGGGGGTCCCATTTTAGGGGGCAGCGCGGGGGGGTGCGGGGGGCTGGGGGCTCCGGGGGCGGGGCTCCACCAGGTGGGCGTGGTCTCACAGGCGGGGGCGTGGTCTCACACAAGGGGCGTGGCCTGTCCCACGCTGGGCGTGGTTTAGCCAATGAGCGCGGCTATATCAAGTGGGCGTGCTTCAGCAGATGGGCGTGTCTTAACCCCGGAGTGGGCGGGGCGATGGGAGTGGGCGTGGCTTCCCCGCGGGCTCAGCCGCTCTCCCCGGGCGCGCCCCGATTGTGTGGGCGTGGCTTAGCCGGGAGTGGGCGTGGCCTGCCGTGGGCGCGGCCGCGCGGGGCGGCTCCACCCCGAGGCGCGCGCGCGCGGCGGCCGCGGCTCCTCCTCCGAGCGGGCGCGCGCGGGCGGGGCGGGGGCGGAGGAGGAGGAGGAGGAGGAGGAAGGGGCGCGGGAGGGGGGGGCCGGCGGTGCCGCGGGGGGGGCCATGGCGGTGCCGCCGCCGCCGCCGCCGGGCCCCGAGCAGGCCCCGCGGTACCAGGAGTGGATCCTGGACACCATCGACTCGCTGCGTTCGCGCAAGGCGCGGCCGGACCTGGAGCGCATCTGCCGCATGGTGCGGCGGCGGCACGGCCCCGAGCCCGAGCGCACCCGTGCCGAGCTGGAGAAGCTGATCCAGCAGCGCGCCGTGCTCCGCGTCTCCTACAAGGGCAGCATCTCGTACCGCAACGCCGCCCGCGTGCAGCCGCCGCGCCGCCCGCCGCCGCCCGCCCGCCGTCCGCCGCCCGTCAGCCTCCGCGACACCGCGCGGCTGCTCGGCGGCGACGGCCGCCTCACCCGCGGCCGCCTCCAGGGCTCGGCCGCGCGCGGCGGCGGGGGGGCGGCGGGGCGGCCCCCGGGGCGGGCGGCGGCGGCGGCGCGGGCGGCGGGGCCCGGCCCGAGCGCACCCGGCTGGGCGCCATCGCCACGGCCCGCGGGGAGCGCGGGAGAGCGGCCGCGGGGAGGGCGCGGAAGGTGAGCAGGGGGCGTGAGGGGGAGCGCGGCGAGGGGGCAGCGGCGAGGGGCTGAGGGGAACGGGGGGCCCGGGGATTGTGAGGGGGAGCGCGGGAAGTGGGGGGGAGACGTGAGGGGCTGAGAGGAATGGGGGTCGTGAGGGGGCGCCGGGGGCCGAGGGGACCCTGAGGGGGCATCGGAAGGAGGGAGTCGTGAGGGGCTGAGGGGAACGGGGGCTGCGGGGGCCGTGAAGCGGCGCCGGGGGGAGGGGACCGGGAGTCGTGAGGAGGAGCGCGGGAAGGGGGGAAGCGATGAGGGGCTGAGGGGAGTGGGGTTCCGGGGGTCGTGACGGGGCACCGGGGGGCTGAGGGGGCCCTGAGGGGTCCGAGGGTCATGAGGGAGAGCGCGGGAAGGGCGGGGAGCCCGGGGCGGTGAGGGGGCCCGGGAGGGGGGGGGTCGTGAGGGGCCGAGGGCCCGGGGGGGGGCTCAGGGAAGGGGGGACCCTGGGGGACACTGGGGAGGGGTCCGGGGGTCGTGAGGGGGAGAGCGGGAAGGGGGCGAGACATGAGGGGAAGAGGGGGTCCGTGGGCAGGGGCTCGTGTGGGGACCCTGAGGACCTGAGGGGTCCGCGGGTCGTGAGGGGGAGCGCGGGAAGGGCCGGGAGTCTTGGGGAGCTGAGAGGAACGGAGGGGCCCGGGGGTCGTGAGGGGGCACCGGCGGGAGAGCCCTGAGGGGAACGGGGGCTCTGTGAGGGGGGACCCTGAGGGGACACTGGGGAGGGGGCCGGGGGTCGTGAGGGGGCACCGGGGCCCTGAGGGGCTGAGGCGTTCGGGGATCGTGAAGGGGCGCCGGAGGGCTGAGGGGACCCTGAGGGCATGGAGGGGGCCGGGGGGCTCTGGGAGGGTGACCCTGAGGGGACGGGGGGGAAGTGGTGGGAATTTGGCGGTGTCCGAGGGTCATGAGGTGGGGGGGGTTTGGGGGACCCTGAGGGGGCACTGGGGACAGGAGGGCTGAGGGGGCCAGAGGTTGTGAGGGGGCACTGGGGACCTGAAGGGGTGTTGGGGACACAAGGGGGACACAAGGGGGGCTTAAGTGGGTTGAGGGGACCTGAAGGGGTTGGGGGGACACAGGACACAGAGAAAGGGGTCTGGGGGGCTGAAGGGACTTGGGGAGGGCCCTGAGGGGACGTAGGGGACCCCTGGGGGAACTGGGGCAGCTGAGAGGAAATGGGGGGGTCCCCTGAGGGAACTTGGGGGGCCGAGGGCCCTGAGGGGTGGGGAGACCCTTTAGGGGGCCCCTGAAGGAACTGGGGGGCCTGAGCACATGGGGGGGACCCTGAGGGGACAGCGGAGATCCCAAGGGGATGTTGGGGACCCCCAAGAGGACTTGGGTGACCTGGAGAGGGGGGAACAGGGACTGGGGGATGTTAGGGGACCCTTGAGGGGGCTGTGGGGGTCACCAAGAGCCAGGACTGGATGGGGGGCGGGGGGCTGGGAGGTTGGGGGGACCCCAGGACATTTTCGGGGGGGAACAATGACAATGATGGGTGACAGCTCTGGGGGGAAAGTGCAGAAGGGGGGATCCTGGGTTTGGGGCCCCTGCAGCACTGGGGGTGTTCTGAAGTTTTTGGGGGGTGGTGTCACATTAGACTGGGGTCAAAGTGCAGCTCTGGAGCCCCTCTTTTGGGGGAGAGCTGTAGGTTTTGGTGTCAGGGCTGTACATTTTTGGGGGGCCACAGATTCTCGGGGGGCTGTAGATTTTCAGGGGGGTCCAGCTCCTGGGGTCCCCTGTGGGGTGATGTTAATGCTGACTTTTGGGGCCCCCCCAGCCCCCCTGCAGCAGCAGCGAGGCCTCGGCACGGGAGGAGGAGGAGGAAGAGGAGGATGAGGATGAGGAAGACGAGGACGGGACGGGCTCGGAGGCCTCGGAGGACGCGGGGCCCCCCCGGCAGCTGAACGGGGAGGGCCGGGGGGGGCCCCCCCTGCGCCCCCCGGGGCAGCCGCCCCCCGAGAGGCCCCCCCAGCCCAAGGCCTGCGCCCCGGGCGAGGGGGGCTGCCAGCACATGGCCCCCCTCAAAAAGGAGGGGGCCTTCGGGCAGCCCGACAGAGCAGGTACCTGGGGGGGTGTTTGGGGGTGATAGGGGCAGTTTGAGGGTGCTGAGGGCAGTTTTGGGGGTGATGGGGGCAGTTTTGGGGTGTTCGGGGTAAGGGGTTTGAGTTTGGGGGTGCTGGGGGCAGTTTAGGGGTGAGGGGTCAGTCTGGGGTGTAGGGTCAGTCCAGAGTGTGGGTGGTCAGTGGGTGCTGTGAGTCAGTCTGGGGTGTGGGGTCGGTCTGGGGTCAGTTTGGGTGTGGGGTCAGTTTGTGCTTTGGGTCAGTTTGGGGTCTGGGGGGTCAGTCCGGGGTGTGTGGTCAGTCCGGGGTGTGTGGTCAGTTTGGGGTGTGTGGTCAGTTTGGGTGTGTGGTCAGTCCGGAGTGTGTGGTCAGTCTGGGGTGTGTGGTCAGTCTGGGGTGGGGGGGGGGTCAGTCTGGGGCATGTGGTCAGTTTGGGCGTGTGGTCAGTTTGGCTGTGTGGTCAGTCCGGGGTGTGTGGTCAGTTTGGGTGTGTGGTCAGTCCGGAGTGTGTGGTCAGTTCGGGTGTGTGGTCAGTCTGGGCTGTGTGGTCAGTTTGGGCGTGTGGTCAGTTCGGGTGTGTGGTCAGTCGGGGCTGTCCCAGGGGTGACCCGTTGGTGTCCCCGCAGTGTCCCCGGCGCTGGCGGGGGCAGAGCCCTCGGTGCCGCTGTCCCCAGGCCGGCCGGGCCCCCAGGCGGCCGAGGGGGCCCCGTTCAGCTGCACGTGAGTCAGGGGCCACCCAGTGTCCCCCAGTGTCCCCCCGTGTCCCCCCGTGTCCCTCTGTGTCCCCTCGTGTCCCTGTGTCCCTCTGTGTCACCCAGTGTCCCCCTGTGTCCCACCCAGTGTCCCCTCGTGTCCCTTGTCCCCGTGTCCCCTGTGTCCCCCCGGTCCCACTGTGTCCCCTGTGTCACCCAGTGTCCCTCATGTCCTTCTGTCCCACCGTGTCACCCTGTGTCCTCTGTGTCACCCCAGTGTCCCCCTGTCCTCCGCCCCCCACTGTCCCTTGTCCACACATTCCCTCTGTGTCCCACTGTGTCATCCCAGTGTCCCCTCATGTCCTTCTGTCCCCCCGTTGTCCCGCTGTGTCCCGCTGTGTCCCACTGTGTCCCCCTGTGTCACCCAGTGTCCCCTTCGTTGTCCTCTGTCCCCCAGTGTCCCCATCGCTATGTGGTCCTGTCTGTGTGTCCCTTGTGTGTCCGTGTCTGGTGTCCCTGCTGTGTGTCCTTCTCTGTGTGTCTCCATCACAGTGTCCTTCTGTGTGTCCTGTGTCTGTGTGTCCCCATCACATGGTGTCTCTGTGTCCGTGTCCCCATCGCAGTGTCCTGTCTGTGTGTCCCTGTGTGTCCCCATCACAGTGTCTTGTCTGTGTGTCCCTGTCCGCGTGTCCCCATCGCAGTGTCCCTGTCCGTGTGTCCCTGTCTGTGTGTCCCTGTCCGTGTGTCCCTGTCTGTGTGTCCCCACGCGTGTCCCCGTGCCGGTGACGGTGTCCCTGTGTCCCCAGGGCCGGGCGGAAGGACAAGGCCGTGGACCCGGTGGAGTGGTCAGTGCGGGACGTGGTGGAGTATTTCACCGAGGCCGGCTTCCCCGAGCAGGCCGGGGCCTTCCAGGAGCAGGTGGGGTCACCCTGCCACCCCCGTGGCCCTTCTGTCCCCCCAAGTGTCCTTCCTGGGGCACGTGGGGTCACCCCTGCCACCCCCAGTGTCCCCTCTGGGTGTCCCTCTAGGGGCACGTGGGGTCACCCCTGCCACCCCCAGTGTCCCCTCTGTCCCCACAGTGTCCCTGGGGCTCCCCCAAGAACATCCCACCCCCAATTTCTCCATGGCCATCCCCCGCTCCCGCTCCCCTCCACGTGTTCCCTCTGTCCCTGGGGGTGTCCCCTCTGTCCCTGGGGGTGTCCCCAGGTTGTCCCCCATATTTTCCCCATAGATCCCCCACCCCTCCCCGTCCCACCCATCCCCTGGGTCCCCCCAGGGTCCATCCCCCCTGTCCCCAGGGTGTGTCCCCCGCCCCACGGCTGTCCCATCACTGCCCCCATGTCCCTTTGTCCCCGCAGGTGTCCCCAAGCCCCATTCCCCAGGGCTGCTCCAGGGTCCATCCCCTGCTGTCCCCAGGGTGTCCCCAATGTCCCCAGGAGATGGACGGCAGCTCTTGTGCTGCTGCTGCCGATGTGCTCATCCCTCTGAGTCCCATGGCTGTCCCTCACGTCCGGTGGCTGTCCCCTGTCCCTCACTGTCCCTGTGGCCGTCCCCTGTCCCTCGCTGTCCCCAATGTCCCCAGGAGATGGACGGCAGGTCCCTGATGCCGATGTGCTCACGGGGCTCTCCATCCCCGGGGGCTGCTCCGGGCTCCATCCCCCTGGTTGTTCCCCTGGGTGTCCCCTGTCCCTCACTGTCCCTGTGGCTGTCCCCTGTCCCTGGCTGTCCCTCGCTGTCCCTGTGGCTGTCCCCTGTCCCTCACTGTCCCTCACTGTCCCTCACTGTCCCTGGCTGTCCCTCACTGTCCCTCGCTGTCCCTGGCTGTCCCTCGCTGTCCCTCGCTGTCCCTGTGGCTGTCCCCTGTCCCTCGCTGTCCCTGGCTGTCCCTCACTGTCCCTCACTGTCCCTGGCTGTCCCCGGCTGTCCCTCGCTGTCCCTCACTGTCCCTGGCTGTCCCCGGCTGTCCCCAGGAGATCGACGGCAAGTCGCTGCTGCTGATGCAGAGGGCCGACGTGCTCACGGGGCTCTCCATCCGCCTGGGCCCCGCGCTCAAGATCTACGAGTACCACGTGAAGCTGCTGCAGCGCAGCCACTTCCAGGACGAGGAGCCCCCCCCGGAGCCCTTCCCGGCCTGAGCCCCCCCAGAGCCGCGGGGACACCCCCAGAGCCGCGGGGACACCCCCAGAGCTGGGGGCACCCCCAGAACCGCGGGGACACCCCCAGAGCCGTGGGGCACCCCGGTATCCGGGAGGGCTCCTCCCCCCCTGCTGCTGCACACAGAGACTTTGGGGGGTGGGCGGGGTGCAGGGGGGTCCCACCCCTTTTTGGGGGGGTCTCCCCTCTCTTTGGGGGGGTCCCATCCCTATTTAGGGGGGTATCGCCTCTCTTTAGGGTCCCACCTCTGTTTGGGGGGGGTCCTACCCTTATTTGAGGGATCCCACCTCTCTCTTTGAGGGGGTCTCATCTCTATTTTGGGGGGGTCCCATCTCTATGCTGGGGGGTCCCACCTCTCTCTGGGGGGTCCCACCCCTATTTTGGGGCTCCCACCCCTCTTTGAGGGGTCTCTCTTTTTGGGGGGGGGCATTTCACTAGGGGGACACCCCTCTTTTTGGGGGGTTGCCTCTCTTTTGGGGGGGTCCCACCCGTTATTGGGGGGGTTTCTCCTTGGGGGACCCCTCTTTTTGGGGGTCACATCTCTTCGGAGGGGTTCACCCCTCTCTTTTGGGGGTCACCCCTCTTTTGGGGGGGATCCCACACTTCTGAGGGGGTCACCCCTCTTTTGGGGGGGGTCACCTCTCAATGGGGCACACTGGGGGTGGGGACACCCCGCTCCTTGTGGGGGTCACCCCTCTTTCGGGGGGCCTCTCTCGGGGGGTCACCTTCTTTGGGGGGGTCACCCCTCCTTGAGGGAGCCCCCTTTTCTTTTGGGGGGGATTTTTACCGCGGGGGGAGGGGGTTGGGGGGCTCTGCCCGGAGATGTTTTAACCTGCCCCAGCCTGTGCCCCCCCCCAAGTTGGGGTGCGGCCCCCCCGCCCCTTGGCCACGAGGGGGGGAGCCCCCCTAACCCCCCCCCCGCAGTCCGTGCCCCTCCCCCCGCCCGGGCCTGGCTCGTTTTGGGTTTTTTTAAATAAAAACGGAAAAATGAAATGGATAAATGCAAAATCTCGGGGCTGGGGGGTCTTTTGGGGGGCGATATCCCCCCCCCCACTTAGTGGGGTCCTCCCGCCTTAGGGGCCCCCCAAGAGGGGGGGTTTGGGTGGAAGGGGGGGGCCAAGGGGGGGATTCGGGGACCCCCGGGGGGGAGGGGCTGCGCATGTGCTGGTCCTCCCGCCCGCCAGGGGGCGCTGCGCCGCTAGCCCCCGGGGGAGCCCCTCTGCGCATGCGCTGTCCCGCATCTGAAGCCACCGCGTTCCCTACGGCGGCCGCCAGGGCCCAAAAGCCCCGCTCACTAAAGGCGCCTCAGCAGCCCCAAAATACCCCCAGCACCCCCCAAATGCCTTCAAACACCTCTAAACTGACCCAAACGTCCCTAGAACAGAGTCAGGCTTCACTAAAGGAGCCATAACTGCCCCCACACCAGCCTAAACTGCCCCAAAAACAGCCTCAGACGCCACTAAAGCCATAAATGCCCCTAAACTGCCCCAACACCCCTAATGTGCTTCGAACAGCTCTAAAACACCCTCAGCCCTCCCATACGGCCCTTCCGACCCCAGAACCCCTGGACAAGCCATAATTGCCCCCAAATGCCGC
This sequence comes from Monarcha castaneiventris obscurior, assembly GCA_026261815.1. Classification (NCBI taxonomy): domain Eukaryota; kingdom Metazoa; phylum Chordata; class Aves; order Passeriformes; family Monarchidae; genus Monarcha; species Monarcha castaneiventris. The sequence goes on along the minus strand of JAMPIT010000498.1, from coordinate 199,577 downwards.
TAAGCTCCCATAAATGTTTATTTAGGAATCGGCCCCCGCCCCCCACCGTGTCCCCCTACGGCGGCCGGTGGGGCCCACAAGCCGCGCCCCGCGCATGTGCAGACGCCATTCTAGAGGAAGATGGCGCCGTCCTATGTCCTGGTTCTCCCCACCCCGCTCCAAACTACGGCGGCGGAAGAGACCCATAAAACCCCCGTGTGTTACCCCCTCCCTTGTCTCCCCCGTGTCTCTCGTTCTTACGGCGGCCGCAGAGGCCCAAAAGCCCCTGTGTTCCCCCATCCCCCTCCCCCGACGGCCGCCGGCGGGGCCGAATCAGCTCCGCGTCCGCTTTCCTACGGCCGCCGGAGAGGCCCAAAGCCCCGCTGCTGCGCGCACGCGCAATGACCATTCCCCGTGAAGATGGCGGCGCCCAAGTGTCTTCCTTCCGTACGGCGGCCGGCGAGACCAAAAAGCCGGCGTGCCCTCTCCCCACCCCCGCATCCCGCGTCCCTACAGCGGCCACAGGGACCCAGCACCCCCCTTGTCCTCGCTTCGGTTGCCCCCATGTTCAGCGGCCGGCGAGGCTCATAGCTCCCGCCCGTTTCCCCGCACATGCGCAATGGGGCACCAGGGCAAAGATGGCGGCGCCCGCCGCGCCCTCCTTACCCGCAGGGACCGGCGCGACCCATGATCCCCAACAGCGCTCTGCGCATGCGCAGTACCCGCTCCCGGGGAAGATGGCGGCGCCCTCCGCGCCCTCCCTCCGTACGGCGGCCGGAGGGGGCTCCAAGCCCCGCCCCGCGCGGGCCCCGCGCATGCGCGGCGCGGGGGGAAGATGGCGGCGTCCTCGCTGGAGCAGAAGCTGTCGCGGCTGGAGGCGAAGCTGAAGCAGGAGAACCGCGAGGCGCGGCGGAGGATCGACCTCAACCTCGACATCGGCCCCGCCCGCGCCCGCCCCAGTAAGGGGAGCCGGGGGGGCGGGGGCGCCGCGGCGGGAACGCGCCGGGGGGGGTGGGGCGGGTGAGGGGAGGCCGCGGCGGGGGGGGGGAGGGGATGGGGGCTCTGAGGGGGGATCGGGGCTGAGGGGGCCGTGGGGGGGGCGAGGGCGCTTTAGGGGCGCTGGGGGCAGTTTAGGGGCATTTTGGGGCAGTTCTGGGTTGTTTTGGGGGGCCGGGGGTGTAATGGGGGGGCCCGAGGTTGTTTTGGGCTGTCGGGGCCAGTCCGGGGGCGTTTGGGGCAGTTTAGGGACATTTGGGGGCGGTTCTGGGTTGTCTGGGGGGCCCGGGGGGTTGGGAGGGGGGGTTGAGGCAGTTTTGCGGGTGTTTGGGGCAGTTTAGGGACATTTTGGGGTTTTTTGGGGGACGCTGGGGGGGTTCCGAGCCTGTTTTAGGGTATTAAGGACAATTTAGGGGCATTTTGGGGCAGTTCTGAGTTGTTTGGTGGGGTCTCAGGCTGTTTGAGGGGTGTTGGGGGGGTTTGGGGGACATTTTGGGGCGGTTCTGGGTTGTCTGGGCTGTTCGGGACAGTTTTGGGCTGTTAGGGGCGGTTTAGGAACATTTTGGGGCAGTTCTGACTTGTTTTGGGGGGCGGGAGGATGGTTTAGGGTCCTCGGGGCATTTTTGGGGCAGTTTAGGGGCGTTTGGGGGCTTTTTGGGGCAGTTTGGGGGCTTTTTGGGGCAGTTTTGGGGCATTTTTGGGGCAGTTTAGGGGCGTTCGGGGGCTTTTTGGGGCAGTTTAAGGGCATTTTTGGGGCAGTTTAGGGGCATTTTGGGGTGGTTCTGGGCTGTTTGTGGGGCCGGGGGCTTTTAGGGGGGCTCCGAGGCTGTTTTAGGGTCCTGAGGACAATTGCAGGGCTCTTTTGGGGCAGTTTAGGGGCATTTTGGGGCAGTTCTGGGTTCTTTAGGGGGGCCGGGGTGGTTCTGGGGGGTGGGAAGGGCTTTAAGGGGGGGTCTGTGGCAATTTGGGGGGGTCGGGGGGGGCTGTACTGGGAGCACTGGGCTGTACTGGGAGCACTGGGGCCGTCCCAGGGCCAGCACAGGAATTTGGGGGTTCCCGGTGGGGTTTTGGGGGCTCTGGGGGGGGTGGGGGAGGGGGGTTGGGAACGGGATTTTTGGGGGGTCCCCCCCTGCCCCCAATCATCACCCCGAGGACCCTCCTGGGGGGGGCCCAACCGCCCCTCCCCCCACCAGGTAGGACCCCAGGACCCCCCAGGGAAGAATTCCCAGCGATTTTCTGGGATAATCCGGGATTTTCTGGGCCGGGGGGGGGAGCAGCCCCTCCCCCCCTTCCCCTTCCCCCCTCTTTCCCCTCCCCCCCTTTCCAAATTTAAGCTCATTTTTGTCCCCCCACCCCCAATTTAAATCTGTCCTCCCCAAATTGGTTCCTGTCCCCCCCAATTTCAATTTATTCCTGTCCCCCCCCATTTTATTCCTGTCCCCCCCCCTTTAAATTCATTCCTGTTCCCCCCAAATTTGTTTTCCCTTTCTCTGAATTTCATTTCTCTGAATTTCATTTCCAGTTTCAGCTCCGTCCCCCAAATTTCATTTCATTCCTCCCCCCCAGTTTAATTTAATTTGTGCCCCAATTTTAATTTGCCCCCCCAATTTAAATTCATTTCTGTCCCTCCCCCTGTTTTATTCCACCCCCCAATTTAAATTCATTTCTCCTTAATTTAAATTAATTTTGCTTCCCCAATCTAAATTCATTTCTCTCTAATTTAAATTTGTTTTCCCCTTAATTTAAGTTCATTTTTGCCACCCCCCAATTTAAATTAATTTTTTTTTTCTTTCCAATATTTTGTTTCTGTCCTTCCCCCAATTTTAATCTGGTCCCTCCCCAACTTAAATAATTTCCCCTAAATTTAAATTAATTTCTTTCCCCCCCCAATTTAAGTTCATTCCCCCCAGTTTTATTTCTGTCCCCCCTGGTTTAAATCCATTTCTCCCTTAATTTAAATTAATTTCCCCCTCCCAATTTGAATTAATTTTTATTTTCCCCGATTTAAGTTCCTTTCTGTGCCCCCCCAATTTAAGTTAATTCCCCCCCAGTTTCATTTCTGTCCCCCCCAGTTTAAATTCATTTTTTGCTTAATTTAAATTCATTTTTGCCTCCCCAGTTTAAGTTCATTCCCCCCAATTTTATTCCTGTCCCCCCAATTTAAATTAATTTCTCCCCCTATTTAAATTAATTTCTGCTCCCCCCAATTAAATCCACCCCCCCCAATTTCAATTCATTTTTCCCAATCAATTGCTTTGTAATTTATGGCGGTTTTCTTTCTGTTTTTCTTTATTTCCCCTTTTTTTCCCCCAATTTTTTATTTTCTGTGCCCCCCCCGTGCCCCCCCCGATTTAAATCCCCCTCCCATCAATTCCTTTATGATTTATGGTGTTTTTCTTTCTGTTTTTCTTTATTTTCCCCTTTTTCCCCCCAAATTTTTATTTTCTTTGCTCCCCCCTTGTTCCTCCCCCAGTTAAATTAATTTTCTCCCCCCCCCATTAAATCCACCCCCCCCAATTTCAATTCACTCCTCCAATCAATTCCTTTGTAATTTTTGGTGGTTTTCTTTCTATTTTTCTTTTATTCTCTTTTTTCCCCCCAATTTTTTATTTTCTGTGCCCCCCCTTGTTCTCCCTCAATTTAAATTAGTTTCTGCCCCCCCATTTTAAATCCACCCCCCAATTTCAATTCATTCTTACTATAAGTTGCTTTATAATTTATGGTGTTTTTCCTTCTTATTTGTTTTTATTTTTTCTTTTTTTCCCTCAATTTTATTTTCTGTGTCCCCCCCAATTTAAACCCACCCCCAATTCCATTCCTGCCCCCCCCAATTTAAATTAATTTCTGTCCCCCCCAGTTTAAACCCACCCCCCGATTTAAACCCACCCCCCCAATCAATTCCTTTGTGATTTATGGTGGTTTTCTTTCTCTTTTTTTGAATTTTCCCCCCTTTTCCCCCCAATTTTTTATTTTCTGTGCCCCCCCGTGCCCCCCCAATTTAAATTAATTTCTGTCCCCACAACTTAAATCCACCCCCCCCCATTTAAACCCCTCCCCCAATCAATTCCTTTATAATTTATGGTGTTTTTCTTTCTGTTTTTCTTTATTTTCCCCCTTTTCCCCCCAATTTTTTTTATTTTCTCCGCCCCCCCCGTGCCCCCCCCCCCAAATCCAGTCATCGTCATCACCCTTAGCCCCGCTCCCGCTCCGTCCCAGCGAGCAGGTACCTCCCCTCCCCCACGTTTGGGGACCCCCCCTCATTTAACCCCCCCCCGTGCCTCAGTTTCCCCCTTGGAGCAGCTTCTGACCCCTCCCCTCCCCCCACCCCCAATAACCCCCCATGGCCCCTCCCCTACCCCCGTGTGACCCCTCCCCCACCCCCGTGTGACCCCCCCGAATGTCCCCTCCCCTCCCCCCCCCCGGAATGCCCCCCCCGAATGCCCCCTCCCCCCTGGCTGTGGCATGGAGTGACCCCCCCGGCCCCGTGGCGCATGCGGCCGCTCGCGGCGGGAACGGGGCAAAACCCGGGGAAAACGGGAAAAACGGGGGGGAGCGGGGGGGGAATGGGGCGGGAATGGGGGAAATTGGGCCAGAAAGAGGGAAGTGGGGCAGGAATGGGGGGAAATTGGGCAGGAATGGGGAAATGAGGAAATGGGGAAAATGGGGCGGGAATGGGACAATGGGATGGGAAGAGGAAAAAATAGGCCAGGAATGGGGTAAATTGGGGAGAGATGGAAAAGTGGGGCAGGAATGGGGGGAAAATGGGGCAGGAATGGGGGAAATTGGGGAGAGATGGGAAAGTGGGGCAGGAATGGGGGGAAATTGGATGGGAAGAGGAAAAAATGGGCCAGGAATGGGGGAGACTGGGGAGAGATGGGAAAGTGGGGCAGGAATGGGGGGAAAATGGGGCAGGAATGGGGGGAAACAGGGAAAATGGGGGGTGAGGAAGTGGGGCAGGAAGGGCGGAAATGGGGTGGGAAGAGGAAAAAACAGGGCAAGAATGGGGGAAGTTGAGGGAGAATGGGGCAGAAATGAGGGGAAATTGGGCAGGAAGGGGGAAATGAGGAAAATGGGGCAGGAGTGGGGGGAATGGGGTAAGAAAGAGGGAAAACGGGGCAGGAATGGGGGAAACGGGGCAGAAATGGGGGAAAATTGGGCAGGAAGGGGGAAGTGAGGAAAATGGGGCAGGAATGGGGGAAATTGGGGCAGGAATGGGGGGAAATGGGATGGGAAGAGGAAAAAAATGGGGCAGGAATGGGGGAAAATGAGGGGTGAGGAAATGGGGCAGAAGTACAAGAAAATTGGGCAGGAAGGGGGAAATGGAGGAAATGGCGCAAGAAAGAGGGAAATTGGGGCAGGAATGGGGAAAATGGGATGGGAAGAGGGAAAAATGGGACAGGAATGGGGGAAATTGTGGGAGAATAGGGCAGAAATGGGAAATTGGGCAGGAAGGGGGCAATGAGGAAAATTGGGGTAGGAAAGGGGGAAAATTGGGGCAAGAAATAGAGGAAATGGTGCAGGAATGGGGAGAAACGGGAAATGGGGGGGTGAGAAAGTGGGGCAGGAATGGGGCCAGAAAAAGGAAAAGTGGGGCAGGAGGAGGGGAAGTGGGGCAGAAATGGGGGGAAGATAGGGGGAAATGAGGGGGGAATGGGGGAAAATGTGGAAAAATGGGGTGGGAATGGGGGAAATGGAGGGAGAGAGAAAAATGGGGAAGAATGAAGGGGAATTGAGGGAAAAAGGGGAGAAAGTGGGGAAAAGGAGGAAAAGTGGGGCAGGAATGGGGAAAAATGAGGAAAATTGGGGGGAATTGTGGGAAAATGGGGCAGGGAGGGGAAAAATGGGGCAGGAAAATGTAGAAAGAGGAAGGGGCAAAACTCGGGAAAAATGGGGCAGAAGCAGAGTTGGGATTGACGCAAAATGGGGCTGGACTGGTTCGAACTGGGGAAGGGGGGAGGTTGTGGGGAGGGCTGGTGGGGGCTGTCTGTGCCCCCGCCCCGATTTCTGGGGTTCTGACCTTCCCCCCATTTTTGGGCTCCTGACCTCTCTCTGTTTTCCCACCCAAATTTTGGGGTCTTGACGCATCTCCCCCGATTTTTGGGGTCCCGACAAGTCTTTCCCCCCAGTTTGGGGGTTCTGACATGTCACCCCCATTTTTGAGGTCCCGATGTGTTGCCCCCCCATTTTGGGGTCCCTGATGGGGCTTTTTGTGCCCCCCACCCCCCATTTTTGGGGTGCTGACGTTCTCCCTGCCCAGGTTTTAGGGTACTGACCCCCCCCTTGACATTTTGGGGTTCCTGATGAGCCTCTCCCCAATTTTGGGGTTTCTGAGGGGTTTTTTTCTGCCCCCCACACCAATTTTGGGGTCCCTGCTGTGTCTCCCCCCCCCATTTTTGGGGTTCTGTCCCCGACTTTGGGGTCCCTGACGCTTCTCTCCCCCCCCAGCCCTGCAGCTGCCGCTGGTGAGCGAGGGGGGCCGGGGGGGGCCCCCCGAGAGCCCCCAGCCCGCGCCCCCCCCCCGGCCCCGGCAGATGCTGGGGCTGCCCCCGCCCCCCTTCCTGGTGCCGCGCAGCCTCGAGAGGTGAGGCCCCGCCCCCAAACCCTGATTGGCCGAGGGGGGAGATCCTGTGTGCTGATTGGGCAGAGGGGCAGAGGGATCGCGTGCTCGGATTGGCCGGAGCAGGGCGTCCTGTGCGCTGATTGGCCAGAGATTTGGGGGGGATCCTGTGCCCTGATTGGCTGGAGATTTGGGGGGATTCTGTATTTTGATTGGCCATAGGGGAGTCACGTGCTCTGATTGGCCAGAGATCAGGGAGGATCCTGTGTTCTGATTGGGCAGAGCTCCAGGGCATTCTTGTGCTCTGATTGGCCTGAGCCGTGCAGGATTCGTTTGTCCGGATTGGCCGGAAGTCCAGGAGAATCGCATGCACTGGTTGGCCAGGGGGCTGGGGGGATCCCGTGCTCTGATTGGCTAGAGGAGGGTCATGCATCCTGATTGGCCGGAGATTCAGGGAGAGCCTGTGCTCTGATTGGCCAGAGAGCCAAGGGGCTCTCTGATTTGCTGGGCAGGAGGCGCTGCACCGCGATTGGTCAGGTGTTCAGGAGCCCACAGGTGCTGATTGGCTGCTGCTCTGAGGGCTCACAGGCCCTGATTGGCCAGAGCCCTGTGCCCTGAGCTGGTTGGCTGGGATCTCTCCATGCCTCGAGCTGATTGGCCGGGATCTCCCTGTGCCCTGAGCTGATTGGCTGGGCTCTCCCCGTGCCCCAAGCTGATTGGCCAGGCTCTCCCCGTGCCCCGAGGTGATTGGTGGGATCTCCCCATGCCCTGAGCTGATTGGCTGAGCTCTCCCATTGCCCCCCCAGCATCGAGATTGACCAGAAGCTGCAGGAGATCATGAAACAGACGGGGTACCTGACTGTGGGGGGGCAGGTGAGCGACCGGGGGGGCCGGGGGGGGGGGCAGGTGACCATGGGGGGGAGGGGTTACCTGACCAAGGGGGGCCAGGTGAGCCTGGAGCTGTCCCAGGTGAGCCCAGGGCTGTCCCAGGTGAGCCTGGAGCTGTCCCAGGTGAGCCTGGAGCTGTCCCAGGTGAGGCCAGGGCTGTCCCAGGTGAGCCCAGGGCTGTTCCAGGTGAGCCCGAAGGTGTCCCAGGTGAGGCCAGGGGGGTCCCGGGTGAGCCTAGGGCTGTCCCAGGGGTGTCCTAGGTGAGCTTGGGGGTGTCCAGGTGAGCCTGGGGCTGTCCCAGTTGAGCCCGGGGGGGGGGGTCCCAGGTGAGCCCAGGGCTGTCCCAGGTAAGCCTGGAGCTGTCCCAGGTGAGGCCAGGGGGGTCCCAGGTGAGCCCGGGGGTGTTCCAGGTGAGCCCAGGGCTGTCCCAGGGGAGCCCAGAGCTGTAGCAGGTGAGCCCGGGTGTACCAGGTGAGGCCAGGGCTGTCCCAGGTGAGCCCAGGGCTGTCCCAGGTGAGGCCAGGGCTGTCCCAGGTGAGCCCAGAGCTGGCCCAGGTGAGCCCAGGGCTGTCCCAGGTGAGGCCAGGGCTGTCCCAGGTGAGCCCAGAGCTGGCCCAGGTGAGCCCGGGGCTGGCCCAGGTGAGCCCAGAGCTGGCCCAGGTGAGCCCGGGGCTGTCTCAGGTGAGCCCAGAGCTGGCCCAGGTGAGCCCGGGACTGGCCCAGGTGAGCCCAGGGCTGTACCAGGTGAGCCCAGGGCTGTACCAGGTGAGCCCGGGGCTGTCTCAGGTGAGCCCAGAGCTGGCCCAGGTGAGCCCGGGGCTGGCCCAGGTGAGCTGGGGGCTGACCCCCCTGTGCCCCCCCAGCGGTACCAGGCGGAGATCAACGACCTGGAGAACCTGGGGGAGATCGGGAGCGGCACCTGCGGGCAGGTGTGGAAGATGCGCTTCCGCAAGACCGGCCACGTCATCGCCGTCAAGGTGGGGCCGTCCCTGCCCCCCGAGCCCCCCGTGAGCCACCCTGGCCCCCCCGACCCCCCCTGACCCCCTCCCTGCCCCCTCCCCACAGCAAATGCGGCGCTCGGGGAACCGCGAGGAGAACAAGCGGATCCTGATGGACCTGGACGTGGTGCTCAAGAGCCACGACTGCCCCTACATCGTGCAGTGCTTCGGCACCTTCATCACCAACGTGAGGGGCTGGGGGGAGCCTGGGGGGCTGCGGGGAACCTGGGGGGCTCCTGGGGGAACCTGGGGGGGCCACGACTGCTCCTATATCGTGCAGTGCTTCAGCATCTTCATTACCAATGTGAGGGGCTGGGGGGATCCTGGGAGGCTCCTGGGGGGTTGGGGGGAACCTGGGGGGCTCCTGGGGGGCTCCTGGGGGGCTGGGGGGAACCTGGGGGGCTCCTGGGGGAACCTGGGGGGGCCACGACTGCCCCTACATCGTGCAGTGCTTTGGCACCTTCATCACCAACGTGAGGGGCTGGGGGGGCTCCTGGGGAGCTGAGGGGAACCTGGGGGGCTTCTGGGGGACTGAGGGGCTCCTTCATCACCAACGTGAGGGGCTGGGGGGAACCTGGGGGGCACCTGGGTTGTTGCTGGGGGGCTGGGGGGCTCCTTCATCACCACAGTGAGGGGCTTGGGGGGCCCCTGTGGGGCCACACCACCCCCTTCACCCCGGCCACTGCGGGAGCTGCTCCCAGTGCCCTCTTGGTGCTCCCAGTGCTCCCAGTGCCCCTCCCAGTGTCCCTCCCGGTGCTCCCAGAGCCCTCCCAGTGCCCCCCCAGCACCCTTCCAGTGCTCCCAGTGCCCCCTGTCCCCGCAGACCGACGTGTTCATCGCCATGGAGCTCATGGGCACCTGCGCCGAGAAGCTCAAGAAGCGAATCCAGGGCCCCATCCCCGAGAGGATCCTGGGCAAGATGACGGTGGCGGTGAGCGGCAGCGGCACGGGGGCACAGCGGGGACACTCAGGGGGTCCCTGGGCAGCGTGGGTGGCACAGGGTGGCACAGGGCACAGTCACCGATGTCTAACAGATCGTGAAGGCACTGCTGTACCTGAAGGAGAAGCACGGGGTGACCCACAGGGGGACACTGGGGACACTCGGGGGTCCCTGGGCAGGTTGACACCTGTAAGGGTGGCACAGGGTGGCACAGGGTGACACAGGGGTGGCACAGGGTGGCACAGGGTGGCACAGGGGTGGCATAGGGTGGCACAGGGTGGCACAGGGTGACACAGGGTGACACAGGGGTGGCACAGGGTGGCACAGGGTGACACAGGTTGGCACAGGGTGACACAGGGGTGGCACAGGGTGGCACAAGGTGGCACAGGGTGGCACAGGGTGACACAGGGTGACACAGGTTGGCACAGGGTGACACAGGGGTGACACAGGGGTGGCACAGGGTGACACAGGGGTGACACAGGGGTGGCACAGGGTGACACAGGGGTGGCACAGGGTGGCACAGGGTGGCACAGGGGTGACACGGGTGGCACAGGGTGGCACAGGGTGACACGGGTGACATAGGGGTGGCACAAGGTGGCACAGGGGTGGCACAGGGGTGGCACAGGGTGGCACAGGGCACAGTCATCGATGCCCCGCAGATCGTGAAGGCGCTGCTGTACCTGAAGGAGAAGCACGGGGTGATCCACAGGGACGTCAAACCCTCCAACATCCTCCTGGACGAGCGGGGCCAGGTCAAGCTCTGCGACTTCGGCATCAGCGGCCGCCTCGTGGACTCCAAGGCCAAGACCCGGAGTGCGGGGTGTGCGGCCTACATGGCGGTGAGGGCATGGGGGACAGGGGACATCCCCTAGTGCCCCCAGAGCATGGGGTGTGCGGCCTACATGGCGGTGAGGGCATGGGGGACAGGGACAGGGGACATCCCCCAGAGCGTGGGGTGTGCGGCCTGCATGGCGGTGAGGGGACAGGGCATAGGGACAGGGGACATCCCCGAGTGTGGGGTGTGCAGCCTGCATGGGGGACAGGGACAGGGGACATCCCCGAGTGTGGGGTGTGCAGCCTGCATGGGGGACAGGGACAGGGGACATCCCCGAGTGCGGGGTGTGCAGCCTGCATGGGGGACAGGGACAGGGGACATCCCCGAGTGTGGGGTGTGCAGCCTGCATGGGGGACAGGGACAGGGGACATCCCCCAGAGTGCGGGGTGTGAGGCCTGCATGGCGGTGAGGGGATAGGGCATAGGGACAGGGGACATCCCCGAGTGCGGGGTGTGCGGCCTGCATGGGGGACAGGGACAGGGGACATCCCCCAGAGTGCGGGGTGTGAGGCCTGCATGGCGGTGAGGGGACAGGGACACGGGATTGAGGGGATGTGGGGGGGTCAGAGGGGTTTGGGGCACTCAGGAAATGGGGGTGTGGGGAGGGAGCCGTGGGTGCCCCCCCCGTGCCCCCAGACCCAGCTGGGTGAAGGGGGGTCCCAGGGGGGCTCAGGGGGTGTCTGGGTCCCCTTGGGCTGGGGGTCCCCAGGATGGCGGGGGCTGCACCCCGGATTTGGGGCTGGGGCTGTGGGGAATCCTCCCCAGGTTTGGGGTTCTGGGGGGTCCCCCAGGTCTGGGGGTTTGGGGGATCCTTCACAGGTTTGGGGTTCTGGGGATCCCCCCAGGGCTGGGGGTGTTGGGGATCCCCCCCAGGTTTGGGGTTCAGGGGTTCCCCAGTTCGGTTTCTGGGGGTGCTGGGGATCCCCCCCAGGTTTGGGGTTCAGGGGTTCCCCAGTTCGGGTTCTGGGGGTGCTGGGGGTCCGTGCCTCCCCCCGGTGCCCCCCAACCCCCCCTCCCCCCAGCCCGAGCGGATCGACCCCCCCGACCCCACCAAGCCCGACTACGACATCCGCGCCGACGTCTGGAGCCTCGGCATCTCCCTGGTGAGCGCCCGCGGCCCCCGCTCGCCCCAGTGGCCCCTGACTGGCCCCAAACTGGCCCCAGCGTCCCCAGTGGCCCCAAACTGCCCTCAGTGACCCCAAACTGGCCTCAGTGTCCCCAGACTGGCCCCAATGTCCCCAATGATGTCTCCAGGCGGAGCTGGCCATGGGGTAGTTCCCCTGCCAGAACTGCAGTGTCCCCAGTGATGTCCCCAATGCCCCAAGGGTGTCCCCAGTGTCCCCAAGGGTGTCCCCAAGGCCCCAAGGGTGTCCCCAATGCCCTAAGGGTGTCCCCAATGTCCCCAAGGGTGTCCCCAATGCCCCAAGGGTGTCCCCAATGTCCACAGTGCCCCCAATGGTGTCCCCAATGGTATTCCCAATGTCCACCGGTGGAGCTGGCCACAGGGCAGTTCCCATACCAGAAGTGCAGTGTCAGTGTCCCAAATGTCCCCAGTGTCCCCAGTGATATCCCCAATGTCCCCAGTGATGTCCCCACTGATGTCCCCAGTGATGTGTCCAATGGTGTCCTGCTGTCCCCAGGTGGAGCTGGCCACGGGGCAGTTCCTGTACCAGAACTGCAGTGTCCCCAATGTCCCCAATGGTGTCCCCAATGATGTTCCCAATGTCCCCAGTGATATCCCCAATGTCCCCACTGATGTCCCCACTGATGTCCCCAGTGATATCCCCAGTGATATGTGTGTGTTTGTGTGATGTCCCCAGTGATGTCCCCAACGGTGTCCTGCTGTCCCCAGGTGGAGCTGGCCACGGGGCAGTTCCCGTACCAGAACTGCAAGACGGATTTCGAGGTGCTGACCAAGGTGCTGCAGGAGGACCCCCCCCTGCTGCCCCCCGCCATGGGCTTCTCCGGGGACTTCCAGGCCTTTGTCCGCGACTGGTGGGTGACACTGGGGACACGGGGGGGACAGGGGGGGGGGGGGGTGGGGGGGACACAGGGACATGGGGGGTGGGTGGGGGGGTGGGGGTGGGGGGGACATGGGGACATGGGGGGGACATGGGGACATGGGGGGGACATGGCGGGGACAGGGGAGGACACAGCCCCGGGGGTCCCCAAGGCACTGACCCCTCGCCCCTCCCCTCCCCCAGCCTCACCAAGGACCACAGGAAGAGACCAAAGTACAACAAGTTACTGGTGAGTGGCGCTGGCACCCGGCGCGCCTGGCACACCTGGCACACCTGTCCTTGTCACAGTGTCCTTGTCACACCTGTTTCTGTCATCTGTCACCTCTCCTGTCACCTGTTCCCTGTTCTCTGTCACCTGTTCCCTGTCAGTGTCCCTGTCACCTGTCACACCTGTCCCTGGCACGTGTCAGTGTCCCCTGTCACCTGTGTCGCCTGTCACAGTGTCACCCGTCCCCTGTTCCCTGTCAGTGTCCCCTGTCACACGTGTCCCTCTGGCCCCAGGGCACCCTTCCTGTCACCTGTGTGGACACGTGTGTTACCTGGGGGGCACATGGGCAGTGCCACCATCCCTGGGGGGCCCACATCCCTGTCACCACCCTCACGTGTGTCTGCAGCCGTGTCCCCCCGTGTCCCCCCGTGTCCCCCGTGTCCCCCCCGTGTCCCCCTTTGTCCCTGTGTCTGTGTTCTCACGTCCCCATTGTCCCCATTCCCTATTGTCCCCAAATCCTCATCCCTTGATGCTCCATCGTCCTGTCCCTGTGTCCCCCCCATGTCCCCCCGTTCCTAAGCCCATGTCCGCAAACCTGTGTTCTCTGTGTCCCCGTGTTGTGTCCCCTGTGTCCCTGCTGTCCCCTGCTGTCCCCGTGTCCCGATGTCCCCGATGTCCCTGCTGTCCCTGCTGTCCCCTGCTGTCCCCGTGTGTGTTGTGTTGTGTTGTGTGTGTGTGTGTGTTGTGTTGCTGTCCCCTGCTGTCCCCGTGTCCCGATGTCCCCATGTGCCCGTGTGCCCATGTCCCCCCGATGTCCCCTGTGTGTCCCCACAGGAGCACACCTTCATCAAGCGCTACGAGACGCTCGAGGTGGACGTGGCCACCTGGTTCAAGGACGTGATGGCCCGGACAGAGTCCCCGCGCCCGGGGGGTGGCCTGGGCCACCACCTGCCCTTCTTCAGCAGGTAGCGCCCGCCCGGCGCCGCCTGCCCGGCCCGGGGGCACCGGGGACACCCTGGGACGCCGGGGACACCCCGTGTGACACCGGGGGCACCCTGAGACACCTGGGACACCCTGTGTGACACTGGGGACACCCTGGGACACCCTGTGTGACACTCTGGGACACCCCAGGGACACCGTGTGTGACACCCTGGGACACCCCGTGTGACACCGGGGACACCCTGGACATCCCGTGTGACACTGCCCAGGACACTACCCAGGACAGGGACACAGGGACACCCTGGGGACACCCCTGTGACACCAGGGACCGCTGGGACACCCCTGTGACACTGCCCGGGATGGGGACACCCAGGACACCCCCTGTGACACCCACCTGGGGTGGGGACACCCCCCTGTGACAGCTAACGTGACAGTGACACCACCACAGCCACCACAGCCCCGGCGCGTCCCAGCACATCCCAGTGTGTCCCAGTCTGTCCCAGCGCGTCCTCTCCCGCTGTCCCCACTTTCCCAAGGCTGGGGGACGCCCCTGTCCCCTCCACATCCCCCTGGCCGTGCCTCAGTTTCCCACAGGGTCCCTTGTGGGGACAGGGCTGGGGACAGGACGGGGACGTGGCACCAAGGATGTGACATTCTGGGAGGTGACACTCGGCTGTGACACTCTGGGACGTGGCTGGGGGATGTGACACGGATGTGACACGGGGCTCTGGGGACGTGGCACTCGGCCCCACGGGGACGGAGGACACGAGGGGACATTGAGGGGACACGGAGATGGCACCAGGACGTGGGGATGTGACGCGGAGATGGCACTCGGGGACACGGAGATGGCACCAGGAGGTGGCACGGGGGACAGGGGACAACGTGGAGACGCAGCAGGGGATGTGACAGCGAGGGGACACAGAAGGATGGCACCGAGATGGCACCAGGATGGCACAGGACAGCGATGGCACCGAGATGTGACACGGGGATGGCACCAGGACGTGACACGGGGCACAGCAATGAGATGGCACCGGGATGTGGCACAGGGACACGGGACAGCGATGGCACCGGGAAAGACATGGGGATGGCACCGAGAAGTGGCACGGGGACACGGGACAGCGATGGCACTGGGAAAGACACTGGGATGGCACCGGGAAGTGACACGAGGATGGCACCAGGAAGTGACACGGGGACACAGCAATGAGATGGCACCGGGAAAGACACGGGGATGGCTCCAGGATGGCACAGGACAGATGTCCCCAGGCTGTGAACCGGGGACACGGGACAGAGATGGCACTGGGAAGTGACACAGGACGGAGATGGCACCAGGATGCGGCACAGGGACACGGGACAGAGGCGTCCCCGGGCTGTGACACGGGGATGGCACCGGGATGGCACCGGGATGGCACAGGACAGAGGCGTCCCCGGGCTGTGGCAGTGGGGACACGGACACGTCACGGATGTGGCAGCGCAGGGCCCTGGCCCGGGGCTGTGGCGCGGGGGCACGGCCCGGGGCGGCCGCGGGTGGCACGGTGACAATCAGGGCCGGGCCGTGTCCCCGCGCTGTCCCCGCTGTCCCCGGGGCCGGTGCAGTTTTAGTGCATTGGGGGCGCGGGCAGCGCCGCCCCCGCCACCCTCATTAATTATTATTATTAATTATTATTATTATTATTATTATAAATGGCATGTGGAACCCGAGGGGCCGCGTCGGCGTCCGGCTCTGGGGGGACGTTGGGGGCACATGGGGGGACATTGGGATGGGGAGGGGGGACAGACACGGGGACCTGGGAGACACGGGGGGACACTGGGGACACGGAAATGCAGGGGGACATTGGGATGGGGACATTGGGGAGGCAGGGAGTCATGGGGGGACATTGGGAAGGAGGGGATGGGGACACGGAGATGGACATGGGGACAGGGGGGGCACGGAGATGGGGATCTTGTGGACATCAGGGACATGAGAGGTGGGACACGGGACAGGATGAGGTTGGGATGGGGACGGGGACAGGATGGGGATGGCCGGGGGGGGATGGGGACAGGGGGCACCGGGGACAGGAGGTGACACCGGGGGGGCGTTGGGGACATCGGGGGGGTGTGGGGGAGATGGGGCCAGGGCGGGGGGGGGCACTGGTGGCACATCAGGGACACGCGGGGGCCCGCGGGTGACGCCCCCCGTGACGTCCCCGCGGCCCAAGGGTGTCACCGGGGCGACGGGGGGGGCACAGGGACATCCGCCGGGGGGGGCACAGGGACATCCCCCCGGCGTGGGCGGCAGCGGGGACAGCGAGGGGACAGCGAGGGGACCCCGATGGCAGCGCCACGGAGCCCCCCCCGCCCCCTCCCCCTCCTCATCCTCATCCTCCTCCTGCCCGGGGGGGGGCCCGCAGGTGGGGGGGGTGTGGGGGGATGTGGGGGGGTCCCGGGGGGCGTCCCCGGTGGGGACAGGGGGACCCCGGGGGGGGACAGGGAGGGACCCTGGGGGGGACATCGGGGCGTCCCGGGTGTCGGGGGGGGACAGGGAGGGTCCCAGAGGTCCCGGGGGGGCCCCGGGGGGGTCCCAGGGCACGGGGCGGGGGCGGGGATGTCCGGGGGGGGAGGGGGGATGGCCGAGGGGGGACACCCAGAGGTGCCCCCTTCCCCAGGGCCCCCCCCGGGCTGGCCGTGGGGTGACCCCACCCCCCCGAGCCCCCCCAGCCCCCCCAGGCCGCGCTGCAGCGGGGACCGGCCCGGGGTGAGTGCGGGCACTGGGAGGGCACTGGGAGCGCTGGGAGGGCACTGGGAGGGCGCTGGGAAGGAACTGGGGGCGCTGGGAGGGGGCACTGGGGGCACTGGGAGCACTGGGGTTCTCTGGGTGCATTGGGGGGGAGTAACTGGGAGCTCTGGGGGGGAACTGGGAGTAACTGGGGGTGGCTGGGAGCACTGGGAAGGTCAAAAGGGAGCACTGGGTTGGAACTGGGAGCACTGGGAGGGGTCGGGGGGATCACTGGGGTTGACTGGGGGGGGCCGGGGGGTCACTGGGAGGGGTAGGGGGGTCACTGGAATCACTGGGATGGTGACAGGGGAGCACTGGGGGTTACTGGGGGCACTGGGGAGCACTGGGAGGTTACTGGGGGGTTACTGGGGGTTACTGGGAGGTGACACCGGCGGTGACGCTGCGGCCGCAGCCGCGGTGCCCCCCCCGCCCCCCCCGGCTCCGCCTGGACGTCGCCCCCTCCCCCGAGTTCCCCCCGGCCCCGGGGCCGCGCGCGGTGCCCGCGGGGGGGCGAGTGTTCGTGCAGGTGAGGGGACACGGGGGGGCACGGGGGGGGCACGGGGGGGGCACGGGGGGGCACGGGGGGGGCACGGGGGGTCACAGCGGGGAACGAGTTCCTGCACGTGGGGGGGGACAGGGGGGACCTGGGGACACCGGGGGGGGGCGTGTTCGGACAGGTGAGGGGGGCACGGGGGGGCACCGGGCACACGGGGGGGGCACGGGGGGGGCCACGGGGGGGGCACGGGGTGATCGTGTTCCTGCAGGTGGTGGGGGGGGCACAAGGGGGACCTGGGGACACCGGGGTTCGGACAGGTGAGGGGGGGCCCCATCGCCCCCCTGTGTCCTCCCCGTGTCCCCCCCCAGCCAAGGTGTCCTGTCCCGCGCCCCCCCTGGTGCCCCCCCGTGTCCCCGCAGGTGTCCCTGTGCCCATCACCCCCCCGTCCCTGGCCCCCCCCGAGGTGTCCCTGTCCCGCTGACCCCTGTCCCTGACCCCCCTGTGCCCCCCACGTCCCCCCTGTGCCCCCCCCCGACCCCCCCGTCCCCGCAGGTCTCCCTGTCCCGCGCCCCCCCCGGCCTGGGTTTCTCTCTCCGCCGCTGTTTCGTCTCCCCTCGCTCGTCCCCGGGCCCCCCCCGGGGCCCCCCCCCGGTGCCGCGACCGCTCGTGGTGCTGCGGGGGGGCTGCGGGGGGCGCGGGGGGCGCGGGGGGGGCGCGGGGGGGGCGCGGCGGCGGCTCCGGGGCTCGTTCGTGCTCCCGGCGCGGTTCCCGGAGCCGCTGCAGTTCCTGCACTGCCGCCTGCGCCTCTGCCGGGAGCCGGGGGGGCCCGGGGCGCCGGGGGGGCTGCCCACGGTACGGACCCCGGAACGATGGGATAGCGACGGGATAACGGGAATGGGATAACGGGAGTGGGGTAACGGGAATGGGATAACGGGATATCCATGGGATAACGGGATATCCATGGGATAACGGGATATCCATGGGATAATGGGAATGGGATAACGGGAATGGGATAACGGGAGTGGGGTAACGGGATATCCATGGGATAACGGGAATGGGATAACGGGATATCGATGGGACAACGGGATATCCATGGGATAACGGGATATCGATGGGACAACGGGAATGGGATAACGGGATATCCATGGGATAACGGGGTAACGGCAATTCCGGCACTGCCGCTTGCGCCTCTGCCGGGAGCGGGGCAGCGCCGGCAGCGGGATCTGCCCACGGTACAGACCCCAGAAACGATGGGATATCCATGGGATAACAGTGGGATAACGGGATAACAGTGGGATAATGGGATAACGGGGCACTGGGGGCGCTGCCCGCAGTGCTGACCCCATAGAGCGGGGGGGCAACGGCGGGAACGGGATAACGGGAATGGGGACAACGGGAACAGGGACTACGGGATAACAGCGGGATAAAGGGAACGGGATAACGGCAATGAGATAACGGGAATGAGATAACGGGAACGAGATGACAGCGGGATAACGGGAATGGGATAAAGGGAATGGGGGACACCGGGAACGAGGGACACGGCGAGCGCGGGACACGCGGGATGGGGACACCGGGAACGGGGAATGCTGGGAATGGGGGAGACGAGGAGTGGGGGACAGCGGGAGCGGGGGGAGCCCCGAACCGGCAGTGGGACACGCTGGGGACACACCGGGAATGGGGGAGCACCGGGAACGGGGAGGGGGACCGGGACCACGGGGACACATCGAGGACAGGTCAGGGACACCGGGAATGGGGAGGGGGACACCGGGAATGGGGAGGGGGACACCGGGAATGGGGAGGGGACACGCTGGGGACACACCGGGAATGGGGGACCCGAGAAGGGACGAGGGCAGCGGGACCCGTGACGGGGGGGGCACCGGGACGGGGGGGGGGCACCGGGGGTGGCTCTGGGGGCTCTGGGGGGGTCGCCCCCCGTTCCCCCCCCCATTAACCCCCCTCCCCCCCCAGTGCCGGGCCGAGCCCTGTCCCCGCAGAGGGGGCGGAGCCTCCGGGTCTGGCCCCGCCCCCCGGCCCCGCCCCCGCTCTGGCCCCGCCCCCGGGCGCGCGCTGCGCACCGTGACCCGGCCGATCGTGGTGACCCTGGGGACCCCCGCGACCCCCGCGCCCGGTACGGGACCCCCGGGCTGGGAACCCCCCCCGGGCCGGGACCCCCGGGCCTCCCACCCGGGACCACCCCCGGGACCTCCCCCCAATTATTCGGGGACTCCCCCCCGTCGACCCGAGAGCGCCCCCGGGACCCCCCCCAATTATTGGGGAACCTCCTCCACCCGGGACCCCCCTGAGCCGGGACGCCCCCAGAGTTGAGACCCCCCCCCCCGGGATCCCCTCCCCAGTTATAGGTGAACCCCTGAGCCGGGCCCCTCCAGGGCTGGGACCCCCCCCGGTTATCGGGGACCCCCCTTCAACCCCCCCCAATTATTCGGGACCCCCCCTCCCCGACCCGAGAGTCCTCCCGGGACCCCCGGACCGGGACCCCCCCGGCCCCATCAGCGAGACGCCCCTGGACCCTCCCTGGATCCCCCCAGCCCCAGGACCCCCCTGGGGACCCCCCCCAACCGTGACCCTCCCCCCCCGGGACCCCCAATTCCCACCCCGGGCAGGAGGGACCCCCACCCCCAACCGGGACCCCCAATAACCGCCCCTCCCCCCCCAGGCGCCCCCCCGGGCCCCCCCCCGCTGCCGTTCCCTCCTCCCCCCGGCCCGCGCCGCCCCCCGGGACCCCCCCGGGAACCCCCCCGGGCCCCCCCCGCGGGTGAGTGACCGGAATGGGGGGGGGCACCGGGACCCCCGGGACTGAGGGGGTTCGGGGGGGTCCCGGAGCCCTGGGGGGGATTTGGGGGGAGGGAGACCCCTGGCTCTCATTTGGGGGGATTCTGGGGGGGGCCCTTTGGGGGGGGATTCCGGGGGGGTCCGGAACCCCTGGGTCCATTTTGGGGGGCCCCGGACCCCTTGGGGGGTGGATTTTGGGGGGCTGGGGGGGGCCCGAACTCCTCAGTCCCTTTCGGGGGGGGTCCCGACCCCTGGGTCCTTCGGGGGGGGGAGGGGAAGTTTGGGGGGCTGGGGGGGGCTCTGGTTCCCTTTTGGGGGGGGTTGGGGGGTCCCGGCCCCCGGGGGGGGTTTGGGGAGGGATTTGGGGGGGTTTTGGGGAGTCCCGGTTCCCGGGGGGGGTCGGGGTTTGGGGGCTGACGCCGCCCCCCCCCAGCCCCCCCCGTGCCCCCCGGGGCCGTGGCCGCCGTTTCCTTCGGCGCCTTCGTGGTGGGGGCGGCGCTGGCGGGGGGGCTCTGGCTCGTGCACGGCCGGACAGGTGAGGGACCCCCCCCGAAATAACCCCCGAGCCCAAAATCCCCCCCTTAAAAAATAATCCCCACCCTCCCAAAATAACGCCCCAAAATATTCCCCACCCCCCCAAATCATCCCTCTCCCCAAAATAATCCAACCCCCCCTTCCCCAAACCCCCGCACCCCCCAAATAACCCCCCCGAATGATCCCCCTCCCCCAAATCCCCCACCCCAAAAATCCCCCCCGAACCCTCCCCTGCCCCCCCCCAGGGCTGGGACCCCCCCAAACTCCCCCTTTAACCCCCCCAGAGACCCCCAACCCCCCCCCGGCCCCTCCAAATCCCCCTCAACCCCCCCAAATTCGCCTCCCGCCCCCCCCAGGACCCCCCCGAGCTCCTCCCCCATTTCCCCCCCTCACCTCTGCCCCTCCCCCCGCAGCCCCCCGGCCCCCCCCGGCCCCCCCCGGCCCCAGCGCTGCCCCCCCGCCCGGGGGAACCCAGGTACGGCACTGGGGGGGCGCGGGGGGATACTGGGAGTACTGGGAAGGGACTGGTGATACTGGGGGGCACGGGGGGGGACCTGGGGGGGGCATTGGGGGGCACTGGGGGCACGGGAAGGGTGGAACTGAAGGGACTGGGGAGAACTGGGAGCGCTGGGAGGGGGGGTTGGGAGGGATACTGGGAGCACCGGGAGGGGCACGGGGAGTGGCACACGGGATACTGGGAGCACTGGGGAGGCACTGGGGGGGGTCACTGGGAGCACTGGGGGGGTCACTGGGGGGGATCACTGGGAGCACTGGGGGAGCACTGGGGGGGTCACTGGAGCACTGGGGGGGTCACTGGGGCACTGGGGGGAGCACTGGGGGGGCACTGGGGGGGTCATTGGGGGGCACTGAGGGGGCACTGGGGGGCACTGGGGGGGCACTGGGGGCACTGGGGGGACACTGGGGAGGCACTGGGGGGGCACTGGGGGACACTGGGGGGCACTGGG
Source organism: Monarcha castaneiventris obscurior (assembly GCA_026261815.1). NCBI lineage: Eukaryota > Metazoa > Chordata > Aves > Passeriformes > Monarchidae > Monarcha > Monarcha castaneiventris. The sequence goes on along the minus strand of JAMPIT010000498.1, from coordinate 178,680 downwards.
AGCACTGGGGGAGCACTGGGGGAGCACTGGGGGCACTGGGGGGGCACTGGGGGGCACTGGGGGCACTGGGGTGGACTGGGGGGCACTGGGGGGCACTGGGGGCCTGGGGGGCACTGGGGGGGCACTGGGGGGGCACTGGGGCACTGGGGGGGCACTGGGGGGTCACTGGGGGGACACTGGGAGGCACTGGAGGCACGGGGGGGCACTGGGGGGCACTGGGGGGCACTGGGGGGCACTGGGGCACTGGGGGCACTGGGGGCACTGGGGGGCACGGGGGGCACTGGGGGGGTGCAGCTCTCCCTCCCCCCCAGCTCAGGACCCCCGAGCTGAAGCCGCCTCCGGCCGGAGCCCCCCTGGGACCCCCCTGAGCCGGGACCCCCCTGCGACCCCCCCCAGTTATCGGGGAGCCCCCTGCGACCCCCCCCAGTTATCGGGGAGCCCCCAATAAAGGCGCTGCCGAGTCCCCCCTGTGCTCATCGGGTTCCCCCCGGGGAGGGGAGGGGGGCAGAGCTGATTTTGGGGCGAATTCCGAAGGTTTGGGGGCCGATCTCCGGGATTCGGGGATTCCAGGAGGTTTTGGGGTGAATTTCAGAGGATTTGGGATCCCAATGGATTTTTTTGGGGTGAAATCCACAGGTTTTGGGGCCAATCCCCAGGATTTTGGGGGTTCCAGGAGGTTGTTTTGGGGTGAATTTTGGGTTTTCTTGGGTTCCAGCGCATTTTTGGGGTAAATTCTGAAGGTTTTGGGGTCGATTTCAGGGATTTGGGGGTTCTGGGCTATTTTGCGGTAAATTTGAGAGGTTTTGGGGTCCCAACAGAGACTTTGGGGTGAATGCCAGAGGTTTTGGGGCCCAACTCAGGGATTTTAGGTTCACAGCTGTTTTGGGGTGAATTCGTGAGGTTCTGGGGTTGATTTCAGGGATTTTGGGGTCCCCACAGATTTTTTAGGGCTGAAATCCAAGTTTTTGGGGCTGATCTCAGGGATTTTAGGGGTCCAGGGGGATTTTTGGGGTGAATTTGAGGGGCTTGGGATCACAGCACATTTTTGTGTGGAACCCCACAGGTTTTGGGGTCAAAGTCAGGGATTTGGGGGCTTCCAGGGAGTTCTTTTGGGGTGAATTTGTGAGGTTCTGCGGTTGATTTCAGGGATTTTGGGGTCCCCATGGATTTTTTTGGGGGTGAAATCCAAGTTTTTGGGGCCAATCTGAGGGATTTGGGGGCTCCAGGAGGATTTTTGGGGTGAATTTGAGGGGTTTGGGGCTGACAGTTGTTTTTTTGGGTGAATTCAAGGGGGTTTTTTGGGAATTCCAGAGGTTCTGGGATCACTCCCGGGGACGTGGGGGTCCCGGCTGGTGGTTTTGGGGTCATTTTGAGGCTTTTTGGGGTCATTTTGAGGCTTTTTGGGGTCCTGTATTTCTGTACAGGGAGAACAGTGGGGGAGGGGAGGGGGTGCCCCCCCCCCCCAAATTGTCCCAGTCCGGCCCCGAGTCCGGGATCCACCCGAGGGATCTGGGATCCATCCAGGGGGGTTCAGAGTCCGGGATCCATCTGGGGGATCCAGAGGGGTCCGGGATCCACCCAGGAGGGTTTCAGGGAGTCCAGGATCCATTTGGGGGGTCCGGAATTCATTTGGGAATCTGGGATCCACCCAGAGGTGTCCGGGATCCATTTGGGAATCCGGGATCCATCCAAGGGGTCCAGAAGTGTCCGGGATCCATTTGGGGGGGTCCAGGGGGGACCCAGGATCCATCCAGGGGGGTCCAGGGGGGTCTGGCCGCGTCCTTGGGGGTCCCACAGCACCCAGGGGACACCGGGTCCGGGATCCACATCCTGGGGTCCAGCTGTGTCCAGGGGTCGGGCGGTGTCCTGGGATCTGTCCCTGCCCAGGAGCCGGTCACTGATCATCCCAGGATCCCTCCCTGTCCCGGGATCGCTGCTCTGGGATCCAGCGGTGCCCTGGGATCCCTCTGTGTCCAGGGGTCCAGCGGTGCCCCAGGACCGGGATGTGCCCCGGGGTCCATCCCTGTCCCTCTCCGGGATCTCTCCGTGTGCGGGATCGGGGCCAGGGGTGTCCCTCGGTGTCCCCCGGACGTCCCAGCTGTCCCTTGGTGTCCCCTGGGTGCCCTCAGTGGCCCCGGAGCGTCCCCTGGGTGTCACAGGTGTCCCTCAGTGTCCCCCCGGCGTCCCTTGGTGTCTCCGAAGTGCCACAGGGACCTTTGGGGGTTCCTCAGTGTCCCCCGGGTGCCACAGGACCCACAGGTGTCCCCTCGGTGTCCCTCAGTGTCCCCTGAGGCCCTGGCAGGGTCCCCCCGAGTCCCCGCGGGTTCCTGGGGTGGCCCCTGGGCCTGGCCCCGATGTCCCCGATGTCCCCCGATGTCCCCGCGGGTTCACGGTGCTGTGGTGCCCCTCAGGCTCGGTGCCACCGCTGTCCCCAGCATCCCCCGCTGTCCCCATGGGTCCCTGGGGTGGCTCCTTGCACTGTCACTGCGGTCCCCAGGGTCCCCTGTGGGTCACGGTGCCAGGGCTGCCACCTCGGGCTGTCCCCGATGTCCCTCAGGTGATGGTGCCGGGGGGGCCCCTGGGGCTGTCCCCGATGTCCCTCAGGTCACGGTGCCGGGGGCGGCCCCTCGGGCTCGCTGTCGCTGCTGTCCCCGATGTCCCCGTGGGTCCCTAGGGTGGCCCCTGGGGCTGTCCCCGATGTCCCCGATGTCCCTCAGGTCACTGGGTCGGGGGCGGCCCCTCGGGCTCGCTGTCGCTGCTGTCCCCGATGTCCCCGATGTCCCCCGGCGTCAGGGCGAAGGGTGGCAGCTCCTCGTCGGACGAGCCCAGCGAGTCCTCATCCCCCAGGGGCGTCCCCAGGGCCACTGCCCCGAAGGACAGCGGCCCCCGCAGCAGCCGGATCTGGGGACAGGGAGTGGACAGGGACAGGGGACACAGGGATGGGGACAGGGGATGGACAGGGACAGGGGACACAGGGATGGGGACAGGGAGGGGACAGGGGACACAGGGATGGGGACAGCCAGGGACAGGGACAGGGGACACAGGGATGGGGACAGGGGATGGACAGGGGACACAGGGATGGGGACAGCCGGGGACAGGGACAGGGGACACAGGGATGGGGACAGGGGACAGGAAAGGACAAGGAGAGGAGTGGGAGAGAGAAGGGGACAAGGGATAGGAGGGGCCAGGAGGGGCCAGGAGGGGCCGAAGGGCAGCACAGAAGGGCAGGAGGGAGGGCCAGGGGGGACACGTTGTCACCAGCTGTCCCCAGCCCATGCGGCGCTGAGGGGACATCGGGGCCACCCCCGGGGCTCACCCGGCCCGGGGGATGGGGCCCTGGGGACAGGGGTGTCCCCACGGTGTCCCCAGAACCTGGGGGTGTCACCCGGGGGTTCCCAACCCCTGCCACCTCCCCTGGGCCCCCTGGGTGCCACCCAGGTGTCCCCAGCCCGTGTCCCCACCTCGGCCTTGAGCTCCTCGATGTGTCCCTTGAGGTGCCGGATGTACTGAGCCGCGTCCGAGTGCTCCAGCTGCCCCTGCAGGCGGCCCTCCTCCCGCTGGGGGGACAGGGGGGACACTGCTGTCACCTCCTGTCCCCTCCTGTGCCACCTCCTGTCCCCTCCTGTGCCCCTGCATCCCCTCCTCCCGCTGGGGGGACAGGGGGGACACTGCTGTCACCTCCTGTCCCCTCCTGTGCCACCTCCTGTCCCCCTTGGTCCTCTCCTGTGCCCCTGCATCCCCTCCTCCCGCTGGGGGGGACAGGGGGGACACTGCTGTCACCTCCTGCCATCTCCTGTGCCCTCCTGTCCCCCTGGGTCCCCTCCTGTGCCCCGGTCCACACGTCCCTTCATCCCTCTCCTGTCCCATGTTCTGCCCATCCCCTCCACATCCCCATGACCCCCCCATGTCCCCCCGTGTCCCCCGCCCCATCCCCGTACCTGGATCTCGAGCTCGGCCACGCGCTGTCTCATCTCGGCCAGTGCAGCCATGCTGTCGGCCTCGCGCAGCCGCACGGCCATCACCTCCTCCTTGCTCTGGGGACAGCCCTGTCACCGTGGGGACACCCAGGGACCCCCAGGGACACCCCAGGGATCCCCAGGGACACCCCCAGGGACAGCCCCAGGGATGGGGGGGGGCAGCCCTGTCACCGTGGGGACACCCCAGGGACCCCCAGGGACACCCCAGGGATCCCCAGGGACACTCCCAGGGACAGCCCAGGGACAGCCCTGTCACCGTGGGGACACCCCAGGGACCCCCAGGGACACCCCAGGGACACCCCCAGGGACCCCCAGGGACACCCCCAGGGCACCCCAGGGACACCCCCAGGGACAGCCCTGACACCCCCAGGGACAGCCCAGGGACAACCCCCAGACAGCCCAGGGACACCCCTGGACACCCCCAGGGACACCCCAGGACACCCCCAGGACAGCCCAAGGACACCCCCAGGACAGCCCAGGGACACCCCTGGACACTCCCAGGGACACCCCTGGACACCCCCAGGGACACCCCAGGACACCCCCAGGACAGCAGTGTCACTGGGGACAGTGCAGGGACACCCTGGGACACACCTCCGGTCCAGGGGACACCAGGGACATCCCATGGACACCCTGGGGATACCCTGGGGACACTCCAGGACACTCCACGGGCACCCTGGGGACACTCCAAGGGCACTAGGGACACTCCAGGGACACCCCAGGGCCACTGTCCACCCGCCATGGGGACAGCCCAGCCCCCGGGGACAAGGGAAGGCCAGCGGAGGGGACACCTGCAGGGAGGTGACACTGGGACCCCAAAGTCCATAGGGTGTCCCTGGGGAGGGGACAGGGGTGAGCCCAGGACAGGACAGGGGTGTCCCTGGGGAGAGAACAGGGGTGACCCCGGGACAGCACTGGGGTGTCCCTGGAGGGGCAAACGCTGCCCAAGGGACAGGGAGGGGACAGGGACCCACCCCGGTGCCCTCGGGAGGAGCCACAGGAGCCCCGTGAGGCACCCCCTCTGTCCCCAGCTGTCCCCTGGTGTCCCCTCGCTGTCCCCCTCTGTCCCCTGGTGTCCCCTCTGTCCCCTCAGTGTCCCCCGTGTCCCCTCAGTCCCACCTTGCACTGAGCCTCGGCGTGTTTGCGGTGGCTCTCGCTGAGCTGGGCCTGCAGCCCCTGGCTCTGGGCGGCCGCGGCGCGGAGCTGCTCCCGCAGCCCGGCACAGGCCTGCTCGGCCCGGCCCAGCACGGACCGCTGGATCCGGCCCTGGAACCGGGACAGAGCCGGGATTAACCCGGGACACAGACCCCCCTGTCCCCGCTGTCACCCCCAGCCCCATTCCTGCTCTCCCGGTCTCTTCCAGTGGTCCCCGTCCTGTTCCCAATCCCTCCCAGTGCTCCCAGTTACCTGAGTCTCCAGCTTCAGCACCCTCTGCCTCAGCACCCCCAGCCCCATTCCCAGTCCATTCCAGTGCTCCCAGTCCATCCCAGTTACCTGAGTCTCCAGCTGCAGCACTCTCTGCCTCAGCACCCCCAGCCCCATTCCCAGTCCATCCCAGTGCTCCCAGTCCATCCCAGTTACCTGAGTCTCCAGCTGCAGCACCCTCTGCCTCAGCGCCCGCAGCTCCAGCTGGGCCTGGGTCTCCCTGAGCCGCGCCCCCAGCACGGCCTCGTGCAGTGCCCGCGGCTCCTTCCAGCGGCCCCCGCGCGACACCTGGGACAGCGGGACAGGGCTGGGCACACCTGGGGACACCCGGGAACCCCCCTGGGGGGGTGGGCACACCTGGGGACACCCGGGAACCCCCCTGGGGACACCTGGGGACACCCTGGGGACAGCGGGCGGGCTGGGCACACCTGGGGACACCCGGGAACCCCACTGGGGACACCCAGGAACCCCCCTGGGGACAGCGGGTGGGCTGGGGACAGCTGGGCACATCTGGGGACACCCGGGAAGCCCCCTGGGGACAGGCGGGGGGGACAGGGCTGGGGACACCTGGGGACACCTGGGGGTGGGAACAGCAGGATAGGGCTGGGGACACCTGGGAAGCCCCCGGGGGACAGCTGGGGATACCTGGAGACGCCTGGTGACATGCAGTCGAGCCCTGGGACCTGGGGGCTGTGGGGACACCGACAGCCAGAGGGCACCCGGGGGGACGGGAGGTCCCCAAGGTCCCTGTGTGTCACCTGCCTGGTGTCCCCAGTGTCCCCCAGGTGTCCCCAGTGTCCCCAGTCTCACCTGCCCAGTGTCCCCAGTGTCCCCAATGTCCCCCAGTGTCCCAGTCTCACCTGCCAGGTGTCCCCCAGATCCCGGACCTGTCTCTGCAGGTCGCTCAGGGCGCTCAGCGCCTCGGCCTCGCGCAGGGCCAGCCCCTGCAGCTCCTCCTGCAGCCGCACCACGTTGGCCTCGTCCGGCAGCAGCGTCTGGCGCTGGGGACACACGGGACATCAGGGGGGATGGACAGGGACAGCAGGGGGGACAGGGACAGCAGTGGGGACAGGGACATCGGGGTGACAAGGGACAGTAGTGGGGACAAGGACAGCAGGGGGGACAGCAGGCAGGACAGAGACAGTAATGGGGACAGGGGACATCAGTGGGGACAGGGACAGCAGGGAGGACAGCAGGGGGGACAGCCATGGGGACAGCAGTGGGGACATCAGGGGGCACGTGGGGACATTCCTGGGGACATTCCTGGGACAGGGACACCCCGGGGAGGGGCTGCTCCTCTGGGGACATCCCTGGGGACATCCCTGGGGACCTTCACAGGGCTGCCCAGGACAGTCCCTGTCCCCTGGGCCACTTGTGTGACACCCCCACACCCAGGGCCACCCAAGGGACCCTCCCTGTCCTCAAGACCATTTATGTTGACACCTCCAACCCCAAGGGCCACTCGTGTCACCCTCCCTGTCCCCAGGGCCACCCATGGGACCCCCCCCATCCCAAAGGCCCCTCCCTGTCCCCCGTGGTGTCCCTGCGTCACCTTCTCCATGTCCAGGACCTTGTCCTGCATCTCCTGGACACCTCCCTGTCCCCAGGGCCACCCAAGGGACCCTCCCTGTCCTCAAGACCATTTATGTTGACACCTCCAACCCCAAGGCCCCTCGTGTCACCCTCCCTGTCCCCAGGGCCACCCATGGGACCCCCCCCATCCCAAAGGCCCCTCCCTGTCCCCAAGGCCACCCATGGGACACCCCCCATTCCCGGTGCCACCCTGGTGTCCCCGTGGTGTCCCTGTGTCACCTTCTCCATGTCCAGGACCTTGTCCTGCATCTCCTTGAGGGCCCCCAGGGTTTCGCTCTCGCGGAGCCGCGACTGCTCCAGCTCCGTCTCCAGCTGCGCCACGAACTCCTCGGTCAGCCGGGGGTTCCCCTGCCACCGGTGTCACCCAGTGTCACCAGGTGTCACCCGATGTCACCCAGTGTCACCCAGTGTCACCAGTGTCACCCAGTGTCACCCAATGTCACCAGGTGTCACCCAATGTCCCAATGCACCGTGTCACCCAGTGTCACCCAGAGTCACCGGTGTCACCCAGTGTCCCGATGTCACCCAGTGTCACCCAGTGTCCCCCGGTGTCACCCAGAGTCCCAGGTGTCACCAATTGTCACCCAGTGTCACCCAGTGTCACCAGTGTCACCCAGTGTCACCCAATGTCCCCAGGTGTCACCCAATGTCACCCAGTGTCACCAGGTGTCACCCAGTGTCACCCAATGTCACCCAGTGTCACCGGTGTCACCCAGTGTCACCCAATGTCACCAGGTGTCACCCAATGTCACCGGTGTCACCCAGTGTCCCCCAGTGTCACCCAATGTCACCAAGTGTCACCCAGTGTCCCCGATGTCACCCAATGTCCCCTGGTGTCACCCAATGTCCCCGGTGTCACCCAGTGTCACCCAGTGTCACCGGTGTCACCCAGTGTCACCCAATGTCACCTAATGCCACCGGTGTCACCCAGTGTCTCCCAATGTCACCCAATATCCCCCAATGTCACCCAACGTCACCCGATGCCACCCAATGTCCCCCAGTGTCACCCAATGTCCCCAGTGTCACCCAATGTCACCCAATGTCACCAACTGTCACCTGGTATCACCAGGTGTCACCAGTGTCACCCAGTGTCACCCAATGTCACCAAACATCACCCAATGTCACCCAATGTCACCCAGTGCCACCAAATATCGCCCAATGTCACCAGGTGTCATCAAATGTCACCCAATGTCACCAAGTGTCACCCAGTATCACCCAATGTCACCCAATGTCCCCTGATGTCACCTCCCCCCTGCCACAAGCTCCTCGCTCACCCGGAGGATCCCCGTGTCACCAACACGTCACCAACACGCCACCGGCCCTGTCACCTCCCCCTCGCTCACCCGGGGGGTCCCTGGGGCACCAAACGGCACCAAACGGCACCGAGGTGTCCCCAGAGCGTCACCTCCCCCACCCCCCGGCCGGGGAGTCCCTTGTGTGACACAGGTGGCACAGGGGACACACAGGGACACATGGGGACACACGGGGACACACGGGGACACACGGGGACACATGGGGACACATGGGGACACACAGTGACACATGGGGACACACAGGGACACATGGGGACACACGGGGACACATGGGGATGCATGGGGACAGTGACACAGGTGACATACAGGGACACACGGGGACACACGGGGACACACGGGGACACACGGGGACACATGGGGATGCATGGTGACACACGGGGACACACGGGGACACATGGGGATGCATGGGGACAGTGACACAGGTGACACACGGGGACACACGGGGACACACGGGCACATGGGGACACATGGGGATACATGGGGACACACAGGGAACAGGGGGGGGCACAAGGACACTGGGGACACAGGGGACCACAGGGCACGGGGACACACGGGGACACAGGGACACCGGGGCTGGGGACACACAGGAGGACACACGGGGACACACGGACACAGGGACACCGGGGACACAGGGACACCAGTGACACAGGGGACACACGGGACACACGGGGACACACAGGGACACAGGGACACATGGGGACACAGGGACACAGGGGACACACAGGGACACAGGGGACACCAGGGACACAGGGACACTGGGGACACACAGGGACACAGGGGAACACAGGGACACGGGGACACCGGGGACTGGGGACACATGGGGACACCAGGGAACACGGGGACACAGGGGACACACGGGGGGACCAGGGGACCCGTGCTGGGGACACCGGGACACAGGGGACACCAGGGACACGGGGACCAGGGACACACAGGGACACACGGGGACACAGGGACACACGGGGACACACGGGGGGTGGGGGGGGGTGGGGGGGGTGGGGGGGGGGGTGGGGGGGGGGGGGTGGGGGACACATGGGGACACATGGGGATGCATGGGGACAGTGACACAGGTGACACACGGGGACACACGGGGACACACGGGGACACACGGGGACGCATGGGGATGCATGGGGTATCAGGGCACACACATGTGACACAGTGACACACCTGCAGCTCACGGATGGTGCTCTGTGCCCGCCGCAGGCTCTCGGTGGCCGAGCTGCAGCGTTGTCACCACAGGGACAGTGACACGCAGGGACAGTGACACAGAGGTGACACAGGTGACACACAGGTGACACAGAAGTGACAGTGACACACAGAGGTGACACAGAGGTGACACAGGTGACACACAGGTGACAGTGACACACCTGCAGCTCCCTTATCGTGCTCTGTGCCCGCCGCAGGCTCTCGGTGGCCGAGCTGCAGCGTTGCCGCACCAGCGCCAGCTCCCGCCGGATGACGTCGTTCTCCTCGGCCTCCTGCGCCCGCGTCACCTGGCCCTGGGGACAGGGGGACAGCAGCGTCACCTCCTGCCATCGGCACAGCCAGAGCAGGCGTGCTGGCACTGGGGGACAATGGGTGGCACTGGGGACACGGGGACAGGGGACAGCAGCGTCACCACTGGCCAGCGGGGTGGTCAGAGGGGGACAGGTGGCACTGGGGGACAAGGGGTGACACCGGTGCCACAGGATGGGGTTGGGGACAAGGGGTGACACTGGGGACAGTGGGGTGGCACAGGGGACAGCAGGGACAGCGTCACCTCCAGGGCATTGGGGTGGAGCCAACACGGCTCAAAGGGACACTGAGGTGGCACTGGGGGACAAGGGGTGACACCAGGGACCACAGGGAATGGGGCTGGGGACGCTGGGGGGACACTGGGGACAGCAGGGCAGTGCCACCTCCTGCCAGGGTGGTTCTGTCCCCTCCCCCGGCTCAGGGACACCGGGAGGGGTTTGGGGGCAGCAGGGGGACAAGGGGTGACACTGGTGCCACACGGGGTGACACTGGGGAGGACACTGGGGACGGGGGGGATGTGTCTGCAGGGAGGGGTGGCACCAGCCCTGGGGGTGACAGCGAGGACACGGAGGTGACAGTGAAGATGGGGAGGTGCCCCCAGCCCCAGGAGGGTGACACCGAGGACAGAGAGGTGACAGCGAGGACAGGGAGATGCCACTGGCCCTGGGAGGTGACGCTGGGGACAGGGAGGTGCCACCGGGGAAAAGGAGATGATGCTGGGGGCAGGGAGGTGACAGTGAAGATGGGGAGGTGGCCCCAGGCCCAGGAAGGTGCCCCCAGCCCCAGGAGGGTGACACCGAGGACAGGGAGGTGACTGAGGACAGGGAGGTGACATCAGCCCACAAAGGTGACGCTGGGGACAGGGAGGTGACAATGAAGACAAGGAGGTGCCACCAGCCCTGGGGGTGACACCGGGAACAGGGCGGTGCCACCGGGGAAAAGGAGATGATGCTGGGGACAGGAAGGTGACAGTGAAGATGGGGAGGTGCCCCCAGGCCCAGGAGGGTGACACCGAGGACAGAGAGGTGACAGCGAGGACAAGGAGATGACACTGGCCCTGGGAGGTGACGCTGGGGACAGGAAGGTGACAGTGAAGATGGGGAGGTGACACCGGGGACAGGGAGCTGCCACCGGGGAAAAGAGATGATGCTGGGGGCAGGAAGGTGACAGTGAAGATGGGGAGGTGCCCCCAGCCCCAGGAAGGTGCCCCCAGCCCCAGGAAGGTGCCCCCAGCCCCGGGAGGTGCCACCGGGGACAGGGAGGTGCCCCTGGCCCTGGGAGGGTGGCACCAGCCCCGGGAGGTGACAGTGAGGTGCCCCCAGCCCCGTGGGGACCTCCAGGGCCATTCGTCCCCTCCCCCAATCCCACCCGAACTCCTCCAATCGCTGCTTTTCACCCCAATCTGTCCCAAACCCCCCCCATCCCCCATCCCAAATCCCCAAAATTCCCCCAAATCCCGCTGCCCCCCCCACCCCCACCCCGAGCGGGGAAGGGGCGCGGGAGCCTCCGGAAAAGCAGGAAAAAACAACAAAAAAAAGGCAGAAAAAGGGAAAACCCGCCCCAAAACGGGGCTGGGGGGGGAGGGAAGGGAGGAGGAGGAGGAGGAAACGGTGGGAAAAGAGGGAAAAAGAAGGCGCAGTACCTGGATGAGGCGATCGGCCAGGGCCGCGCTCTCCTGGGGCGGGGGGGGGACAGCAACAGAGGCCGCGTCAGCGGGGACAGCGACAGCCGCGACAGTCGCGATAGTGACAGAGACCCGCGATAGCGACAGAGACCCGCGACAGTCGCGATAGTGACTGACAGAGACCCGCGATAGCGACAGAGGCACCCGCGATAGCGACAGAGGCACCGCGCCCTGCCCGAATTCCCGAAACTCCCCAGGATTTGTGGGGGTTTTTTGTGGGGTTTTTTTTTTTGTTTTTTTTTGGTTTTTTTGGTTTTTTTCTTTTGCTTCCCGGAGCGCTTATGGGGGGGTTGAACCCAAAATGGGGCGGTTTGACCTCAAATTGAGGGGGGGGGTGGCCCGGAATGGGGGGGTTGTGACTAAACTGAGGGATTGGACCTCAAAAAGGGGGGATTTTGACCCTTAAAGGAGGGATTTCGACCCTAAATTGAGGGATTTTACCTCAAAATGAGGGAATTTTGTCCCTAAATGAAGGGATTGTGACCCTAAATGAGGGGATTTTGTCCAAAAATGACATTTTGTCCCAAAATGAGGAGATTTTGTCCCTAAATGAGGGAATTTTGTCCCAAAATGGAGAGATTTTACCTCAAAATGGGTAGCCCTAAATGGAAGATTTTGTCCTTAAAAGGCGGGATTTTACCTCAAAATGAGGGAATTTTGTCCCAAAATGAGGATATTTTGTCCCTAAATGGGGGGATTTTGTCTGAAAATGAGAACATTTTGTTCCTGAATGGGGATATTTTGTCCCTAAATGGAGGGATTTTACCTCAAAATGAGGGAATTTTGTCCCAAAACGCCTCAATTTTCCCTGAAAATGGGAGGATTTTTCCTCAGAAAGGGGGATTTTGCCTCAAAGTGGGGATTGTGTCCCAAAATGAGGCAATTTTACCTCAAAATGGGGGGATTTTGTTCCAAAATTGGAAGATTTTGTCCCTAAACACAAGGATTTTGCCCTAAAATTGGGAAATTTTGCCCCAGAATGGGGGATTGTGTCCCAAACGAGAGGATTTCACCCCCAAAACGGAGACTTTCCCTAAAATCCAGGGGATTTTGTCCCAAAAGTGGCGATTTGGATTAAACCCAGAGATTAGATCCCAAAACAGGCAGATTTTATCCCAAAATGGGAGAATTTTACCTCATTAAAGGGGAGATTTTATTCCAAAACAGTGATTTTGCCTCAAAATGGGGGCATTTTGCCCCAAAACAGGGGAATTTTGCCCAAAATGGGAGATTTTGTAAGAAAATGGGGGAATTTAAACCCCAATATGGTAGGATTTTGCCTCAAAATGGGCGATTTTGTCCCAAAATGGGAGGATTTTGTCCAGAAATTGAGGGATTTTACCTCAATACAGTATTTTGTCTAAAAATGGGAGGATTTTACCTCAAAATGGGTATTTTGTCCAAAAATGAGGGGATTTGGCCTCAAACTGGTGGGATTTTATTGCTAAATGGGAGGATTTGACCTCAAAATGGGAGGATTTGTCCCAAAATGGGGATTTTACCTCAAAACGGGAGGTTTTATCCCAAACTGGGGAGACTTTATCCCAAAAAGGATGGATTTTGCCTCAAAATGGGGGGAATTTGCCTCAAAATGGGGGGAATTTGCCCCAAATTAGGACTTTTCTCCCCGAACAGGAGGATTTTTTCCCCAGAATTTTTTTTACCCCAAAACTGGAGGATTTTGCCCTGAAATGGGGTGGTTACCCCAAAATGGGGAGGTTGTGTCCCAAAACCAGGAGGTTTTACCCCGAAACAAGGCATTTTTGTCCTAAAAGGAAGAGACTTTATCCCAAAATGCAGAGATTTTGCCTCAAAACGGGGGGATTTTGTCCCAAAATGAGGGATTTTATCCCAAAACGGGAGTGCCCAAGCAGGTTTGGGTTCCTTGGGGGATTTTGGGGTTCCTTGGGGGACTTTTGGGGTCCCCCAGGTGGTTTTTGGGGTTCCCCGGGTGTTTTTGGGGTTCCAAGGGGCATTTTTGGGTTCTTTGGGGTGATTTGGGGGGTTCTCCTGTGTGGTTTTGGGTTCCCCTGGGTATTTTTGGGTTCCCCCAGGTATTTTGGGGTTCTATGGGACATTTTTGGGGTCCCCCAGGGGTTTTTGGGGTTCCCCGGGATGTTTCTGGGGTTCCCCAGGTGTTATGGGGAGTTTTTGGGGTTCCAAGGGGCATTTTTGGGATTTTTGGGTTCCCCTGGGGGTTTTTGGGGTTCCCCTGGGTTCATTTTGGGGTCCCCCGGGTGTTTCTGAGTTCTTTGGGGTGTTTTGGGGTTCCCCAGGGGTTTTTGGGGTTCCCTTGCAGGTTTTTGGGGTTTTTGGGGTTTCATGCAGTAGGGGTTTTTGGGGTTCCCTGTGGGGTTTTTGGGGTTCCATGCAGTGGTTTTGGGGTTCCCCAGGAGGTTTTGGGATTTTTTGGGGTTCTCTGTGGGGTTTTTGGGGTGCCCCCAGGTGTTCTTGGGGGTTTTTTTGGGCTTTCATGCAGTTTTTTGGGGTTTTTGGGGTTCCCCGGGGGATTTTTGGGATGTTTTTGGGGTTCTGTTTTGGGGTTCCCCAGGATGTTTGGGGGTTTTTGGGGTTCTCTGGGGTGTTCGTGGGTTTGTTTGGGGTATATTTGGGGCCCCATGCATTGTTTTGGGGTTCCCTGGGGTGCTTTTGGGGTTCCATGCAATACTTTGGGGTGGTTTTGGGGTCTCCCCAGGTGGTTTTGGTTTCTTTTGGGGGGGTTCCATGCAGTGGTTTGGGGTTCTTGGTGCTCCCTGTGGGGTTTTTAGGTTTCCTGTGGTGGTTTTGGGGTTCCATGCAGTGTTTTGGGGTGTTTTTGGGGTTCCCTGGGCTGTTCTTGTTTTTTTGGGGCTCCCTGTGAGGATTTTTGGGTTCCATGGGGTGTTTTGGGGTTTTTGGGGTTCCCGGGGTGTTTTTTGGGGTTCCCCGGGGTGTTTTTGGGGTTCCATGCAGTGCTTTGCCGTTTTTGGGGTCCCATGAAGTGTTTTTGGGGTGTTCTTGGGGTTTCCCCAGGTGTTTTTGGGGTTCCACACAGTGTTTTGGGTTTTTGCAGTTCCGTGCAGTGGTTTTGGGGGTTCCCTGTGGGGTTTTTGGGGTCTCTCACCTTCTCCAGGGTCTCAATTCGCTGCTTCAGCAGCCGATTCTCAGAGCGGAGCCGCTGGGGACAGAGAGGGACAGAGGGACAGGACAGAGGGACAGAGGGACAGAGGGACAGGACAGAGGGACAGAGGGACAGAGGGGACAGAGGGACAGAGGGGACAGAGGGGACAGAGGGACAGAAGGACAGAAGGACAGAGGGGACAGAGGGGACAGAGGGGACAGAGGGACAGAGGGGACAGAGGGACAGAGGGGACAGAGGGACAGAGGGGACAGAGGGACAGAGGGACAGAGGGACAGAGGGACAGAAGGACAGAGGGACAGAGGGACAGAGGGACAGAGGGACAGAGGGACACAGGGACAGAGGGGACAGAGGGGACAGAGGGGACAGAGGGGACAGAGGGACAGAGGGGACAGAGGGACAGAGGGACAGAGGGACAGAGGGACAGAGGGACAGAGGGACAGAGGGACAGAGGGGACAGAGGGACAGAGGGACAGAGGGACAGAAGGGACAGAAGGGACAGAGGGACAGAAGGACAGAGGGACAGGACAGAGGGGACAGAGGGGACAGAGGGACAGAGGGACAGAGGGACAGGACAGAGGGACAGAGGGGACAGAGGGACAGAGGGGACAGAGGGGACAGAGGGACAGAGGACAGAGGGACAGAGGGGACAGAGGGGACAGAAGGACAGAGAGACAGAGGGACAGAGGGACAGAGGGACAGAGGGACAGAGGGGACAGAGGGACAGAGGGACAGAGGGACAGAGGGACAGAGGGACAGAGGGACAGAGGGGACAGAGGGACAGAGGGACAGAGGGACAGAGGGACAGAAGGGACAGAAGGGACAGAGGGACAGAAGGACAGAGGGACAGGACAGAGGGGACAGAGGGGACAGAGGGACAGAGGGACAGAGGGACAGAAGGACAGAGGGTGAGTTACTCCAGGAAAGGAGCAGGGGATGTCCCCAAAGGGTCACTGACCCCAGGGACAGCCCAGGGACAGGGGGGGAGGTGGCCCCGAGGAGGCCAAAGTGACCCTGGGCTGACCCAAAGTGGCCCCAGCCCGGCCTGGGTGACCCCAGGGACGGCTCAAGGTGCCCCTGGCATGAGCCAAGGTGGCTCCAGGACAGCTTTGGTGATGCCAAGGATGGGTCAAGTGGCCTTGGGGTGGCTCAAGGTGACCCTGGGTGGCTCAAATGGCGTGGGATGGCTCAGGATGACCCCGTAACGACCCAAGTGTCCCCGGGGTGCCCCAGGGGTGTCCCAGGGGTGTCCCCAGGTGTCCCAGGGGTGTCCCAAATGTTCCCAGGTGTCCCAGGGGTGCCCCAGGTGTCCCAGGGGCGTCCCCGGGGGTGTCCCAGGGGGGTCCCCGGGGTGCCCCAGGAGTCCCAGGGGTGTCCCAGGTGTCCCAGGGGCGTCCCCGGGGGTGTCCCAGGGGGGTCCCCGGGGTGCCCCAGGAGTCCCAGGGGTGTCCCAGGGGTGTCCCAGGAGTGTCCCAGGGGTGCCCCAGGAGTCCCCCAGGTGTCCCCGGTGTCTCACCTTGATCTCGATCTGCTCCTCCATCTCCTTGCTCTTGAGGGCAGCGTACTCCTTCTCCAGCCTGCGGGGACAGCGACGGGGCCGTGGGACAGGGACGGGAATGGGGACAGGGAATGGGGACAGGGATAGGGAATGGGGACAGGGATAGGGATGGGGGATGGGGAACGGGGAATGGGACAGGGATGGGGATGGGGCTGTGGGACAGGGATGGGGCCAGGACCAGGGTGGGAGGGTAGGGTTGTGGGATGGGGCCGGGGATGGGGAATGGGGATGGGAAATGGGGACAGGGACGGGAACGGGACCATGGGATGGGGAATGGGGACAGGGATGGGAACAGAGCCGGGGACACGGGACAGGGCCGGGGGCGTGGGACTGGGCTGTGGGATGGGGAATGGGGACAGGGATGGGGAATGAGGACAGGGATGGGAACGGGGTTGAGGATGTGGGACAGGGCTGTGGGATGGGGCCAGGGGCCAGGGATGGGGATGGGAACGGGGCCAGGGTCTGGGAAATGGGGCCAGGGGATGGGGAACAGGGCTGGGGATGGGGCCAGGGCATGGAGCCAGGGCCATGGGACACGGATGGGGGCGTGGGACTGGGCTGTGGGATGGGGACAGGACAGGGGATGGCGCGGTGGGATGGGGTGGGGGACAGAGACGGGGATGGGGCTGTAGGATGGGGAATGGGGATAGGGACGGGAACAGGGGCATGGGACATGGATGGGGGCGTGGGACTTGGCTGTGGGATGGAGACAGGACAGGGGATGGGGAATGGGGACTGGGGCCGGAAGACAGGGATGGGAACGGGGCTGTGGGATGGGGAAAGGGGACGGGCATGGGAACGGGGCTGTGGGATGGGGAATGGGGACAGGGATGGGAATGGGGCTGTGGGATGGGGAATGGGGACAGGGATGGGAATGGGGCTGTAGGACGGGAATCAGGGAC
Organism: Monarcha castaneiventris obscurior; assembly: GCA_026261815.1. Lineage (NCBI taxonomy): Eukaryota > Metazoa > Chordata > Aves > Passeriformes > Monarchidae > Monarcha > Monarcha castaneiventris. Next base: position 161,601 of record JAMPIT010000498.1, on the reverse strand, counting down.
AGGGATGGGAACGGGGCTGTGGACACGGGACAGGGCCATGGGACAGGGATGGGGGCGTGGGACTGGGCTGTGGGATGGGGGCAGGACAGGGGATGGGGCTGGGGCTGGGGAATGGGGACAGGGACAGGAATGGGGATGGGGACAGGGCCATGAACAGGGCCAGGGGTGTGGGACTGGGCTGTGGGATGCGGAATGGGGACAGGGATGGGAACGGGGCTGTGGGATGGGGAAAGGGGACAGGGATGGGAATGGGGTCGAGGACGTGGGACAGGGCCATGGGATGGGGACAGGGCGGGGGATGGGGACAGGGATGGGGCTGTGGGACGGGATGGGGAATGGGGCCAAGGGACAGGGGACAGGGACAAGGCTGGGAATGGGGTTTGGGATGGGGAATGGGGACAGGGATGGGGCTGTGAGACAGAGAATGGGGCCAGGGAATGGGGATGGAGAATGGGGCTGGGGATGGGGCTGTGGGACAGGGCCAGGGAATGGGGATGGGGAATGGGGCCGGGATGGGGCTGGGAATGGGGCCGGGGCCGGGGCCGGGGCTGGGGCTGTCTCCCCCACATGCTGACCTCTTCATCTTCTTGGGGTTGTACTTGACCTGGCAGGCCCTGAGGATGAGCTTGTCGGGGCAGGAGTCGAACTGGTGTGGGATCACCTTCTGGAAGTACTGGGGACAGCGGGGACGGCATCAAAACCACGACAGCCGACCCCAGATGGGGGAAAGCCAGGACAAAATGGGGGAAACCAGCACAAAACGGGGAAAAACCCACCCAAAATGGGGGAAGCCAGCACAAAACGGGGAAAACCCCACCCAAAATGGGGGAAACCAGCACAAAATGGGGAAAACCCCACCCAAAATGGGGGAAAACCAGCACAAAATGGGGAAAACCCCACCCAAAATGGGGGAAACCAGCACAAAACGGGGAAAAACCCACCCAAAATGGGGGAAACCAGCACAAAACGGGGAAAAACCCACCCAAAATGGGGGAAACCAGCACAAAATGGGGGAAAATGAGCACAAAACAAGGAAAACCCTACCCAAAATGCAGAAAACCAGCACAAAATGGGCAAAACCAGCACAAAATGGGGAAAACACACCCAAAATTGGGGCAATCTGCACTGGGCTGTGGCCAAAATCCAGAAATCTGTCCCAAAATGGGACTCATGGCAGGAACTGGCCCAAAAATGTGGCCCAGATTGGACTCAGGAGAGAGCTGGGTGCAGAATTCCAGCCCAAAACCCATCCCGTTCCCAAATCCATCCCAAAACTCAACCCAGTGGCAAAACCCACCCCAAACCTATCCCAAAATTCATCCCATTGACCAAATCCATCCCATAACATGACCCCAAACTCATCCCAGTGACCAAACCCACCCCAAATCCCACCCCATTGGCCAAACCCATCCCAAAACTCATCCCATTGACCAAATCCATCCCAAAACTCAACCCAATGGCCAAATCCATCCCAAATTCCACCCCATTGGCCAAACGCATCCCAAATCCCATCCTATTGACCAAACCCACCCCAAAATTCGTCCCATTGACCAAATCCACCCCAAACCCCATCCCACTGACTGAATCCATCCCAAAACCCATCCCATTGGCCAATTCCATCCCTAAACCCACCCCATTGGCCAAGTCCACCCCAAAACATGACCCCAAACCCCACCCCAGTGGCCAAACCCCCCCAGCCCCGCTCCGGGGGGTACCTGGGACATCCCCTCCATGTCCAGCTGGACCAGCTCGGCCTGGTTGAACTGGAGCAGGGCCATCCCCACGCGGAACACGATCTCCAGCCCCTGCCCACGGCCCCGCCCGGTCACTGGGGCCGGCCGGGGCCACCACAGCCACCCCGGGGCCACCTCGGGTCATCCTTGGGTCATTTAACCCAGCCTTGGGGCCACCGTGGGCACCCCGGGGCCACCTCGGGTCATCCTTGGGTCATTTAACCCAGCCTTGGGGCCACCGTGGGCACCCCGGGGCCACCTCAGGTCATCCTTGGGTCATTTAACCTAGCCTTGGGGCCACCACAGCCACCCCGGGGCCACCTCGGGTCATCCTTGGGTCATTTAACCCAGCCTTGGGGCCACCATGGGCACCCCGGGGCCACCTCAGGTCATCCCTGGGTCATTTAACCCAGCCTTGGGGCCACCACGGCCACCCTGGGGCCACCTCAGGTCATCCTTGGGTCATTTAACCCAGCCTTGGGGCCACCATGGGCACCCCAGAGCCACCACAGCCACACTGGGGCCACCTTGGGCCATCCTTGGGTTATTTAACCCAGCCTTGGGGCCACCGTGGGCCACAGCCACACTGGGGCCACCTTGGGCCATCCTTGGGTCATTTAACCCAGCCTTGGGGCCACCATGGGCACCCTGGGGCCACCTTGGGTCATCCTTGGGTCATTTAACCCAGCCTTGAGGCCACCACAGCCACCCCAGGGCCACCTCATGTCATCCCTGGGGCCACCACAGCCACATTGGGGCCTCCACAGCTGCCCCACGGCCACCTTGGGTCATCCCAGGGTCACTTTGGCCAGACCTGGGGCGACTTCTGGTCATCCCAGGGTCACCTGGGCTGGCCTGGAGCCACCACAGCCACCCTGGGGCCACCTGGCTCATCCCAGGGTCACCTGGCTCGTTCCCAGGGCCGCTTTTGTGGGATTTGGTTCCACTCCAAACTCATTTTTGAGGGAGTTTGTTCCGCCCCAAACCCAAACTTGTGAGGGATTCGATTCCATCCCAAATTTTCAGGGATTTGGTTCCCACCCCAAATCCTGAGCGGTTCGATCCAACCCAAGCTCACTTTTGAGCCCAAATTCTGAGGGATTTGGTCCCACTCCAAACTCATTTTGGAGGAATTTGCTTCCACCCCAAATTCTGAAGGATTTGATCCAACCCAAACCCATTTTTGAGGGATTTGATCCATTCCAAACTCCCCTTTGAGCCCAAATTTTGTCCCCTCTGCTCCCACCCCAAATCCCGAGGGATTCTCCCCCCGTCCCTCGGGCCGTGGCCGTTCTGGGGCGGAAGGGGCGGGTTTTGGGATACCTCGTACATGAAGATGTCGAAGACGCGCGTGGCCACGGGCAGGGGGAAGGTGGTGAGGAACAGCGTGAGGAACCAGGACGAGGCGTACATGGAGGTCAGGAAGCTCTGCGAGCGGAAGTGCACGTTCAGCTCCGGCAGCTGCTCCTGCAACCCCAAACAAAAACCACCCGGAGTTCGGGATCTGCCCAGGGTGGGACGGGCTCGGGATGGGGTCAGGAGGGCTTGGGGGGGAGGGCCTGAGGGATGGTTCTGTGTGAGGGGGGGTTGGGGTGGTGCCCAGGGCATGGGTGGAGCCTGGATGTCATGGATGGCCCTTTTGAGGGTGTCGTGGATGGTCCCTGGATCCATGGATGGTCCCTGGATGTCATGGATGGTCCTTTTGAGGGTCTCATGGATGGTCCCCGGATCCATGGATGGTCCTTGGATCTCATGCATGGTCCTTTTAGGGTGTCCTATGGATGGTCCTTTAGGGGTGTCACACGTGGTCCCTGGAGTTCACGGATGGTCCTTGGATCTCATGCATGGTCCTTTTGAGGGTCCCATGGATGGTCCTTTCGGGTGTCCCATAAATTGTCCCTTTGAGGGTCTCATGGGTGGTCCCTGGGTCTCCTGGATGGTCCTTTTAGGGATCTCATGGATGGTCCTTTTGGGGATCTCATGGATGGTCCTTTTTAGGGTCTTGTGGATGGTCCTTTGGGGTGTCCCATAAATCATCTCTCTGGGGGTCTCATGGATCATCCCTGGAGCTCATGGATGGTTCTGTTGGGGTCTCATGGATGGTCCTTTGGGGGGTCCCATAAATTGTCCCTTTGAGGGTCTCATGGGTGGTCCCTGATCTCCTGGATGGTTTCCTTGAGGATCTCATGGATGGTCCTTTCGTGGGTGCCATGGATGGTCCTTGGATCTCATGGATGGTCCTTTTGGGGTCTCATGGATGGTGCCTTTAGGGGTGTCATAGATGATCCCTTGAGACGTCCTTTAATTCATCCCTTTGAGGATCTCACGGATGGTCCCTTGAGGGATCTCATAAATTGTCCCTTTCAGGGTCTCACAGGGGTTCCCAGGCTCCCATGGATGGTCCCATTAAGGATCTCATGGATGATTCCTAGATCCATGGATGGTCCCTTGGGAGGTCTCATGGATAGTCCCTGGATCCCATGGATGGTCCTTTAGGGGTCCCATGGATGGTTCCTTTGGGGGTTTCATGGATGTTTTTGGGGGTCTCATGGATGGACCTTTTGAGGATCTCATGGAAGGTGCCTGGAGCACCTCATGGATGGGTTTCGGGGGTCTCATGGGGGTTCCTGGGCTCCCATGGATGGTCCTTTGGGGGTTTCATGGATGGTCCCTTTGGGGATCCCATGGATGGTCCTTTGGGGATCCCACGGATGTTCCCTTTGGGGATCCCATGGATGGTCCTTTGGGGATCCCATGGATGGTCCCTTTGGGGATCCCATGGATGGTCCTTTGGGGATCCCATGGATGGTCCCTTGGAGTGCTCCATAAACAGTGCCATTGGCGGTCCCACAGATGGTCCCTGGATCTCATGGATGGTTCTGGGGGTCCCATGGATGATCTTTGGGATCATGGAGGTCCCCAGCTTCCCACAGATGGACCCTTTGGGGGGGTCTCACTGATGTCCCCCTTGAACCACAGATGGTCCTTGGAGCACCTCCAAGACATGCCAGGATCCGGCCATGGAGGATCCCGCTGAGGGCCCACCTCAGCCCCCGTCCCTGTCCCCATCCTGTCCCCGTCCCATCCCTGTCCCTCTCCCATCCCTGTCCCCGGCAGCCCCACCTGGAGCAGGAACTCGAACTGGTAGATGCAGAGCCCCAGCTCGGCCATGCTGGGCTTGAAGAGCTCGCGCAGCCGATACTCCTGCATCAGGCGCACGAAGACGCAGAACGCCTCCTCCTCCGGCATCTGCGGGGCCACAGAACGCCCGGGGTCCCCATGGAACCACCGGGATCCCCATGGAACCACCAGGATCCCCATGGAACCACCAGGATCCCCACGGAACCCCCGGAATTCCCAGGGAACCACCGGAATTCCCATGGAACCACCGGGATCCCCATGGAACCACCAGGATTCCCACCAAACCTCCCCTCATTCCCACCACACACACAACGCCTCCTCCTCTGGCATCTGCGGGGCCACAAAACGCCCGGGGTCCCCATGGAACCACCAGGATTCCCATGGAACCACCGGGATTCCCACCAAACCACTGGGATTCCCACAAAACTCTCAGAATTCCCATCAAGCCCCTGGAATTCCCACCAAAGCCCCAGAATTCGCACAAAACCTCCCCAGTTCCCACCAAACCCCTGGAATTCCCATAAACCCCCTGGAATTCTCACTAAACTTCCCTCAGTTCTCACAAAATCCCCAGAATTCCCATCAAACCCCTGGAATTCCCACAAAATCTTCCCCATTGCCACCAAACCTCCTCAGAATTCCCACAGAATTCCTGGAATTCCCATCAAACCCCCAAAATTCCCATGGATCTCCTGCAATTCCCATCAAATCTTCCCCATTCCCACCAGACCTCCGAATTCCCACCAAACCCCCAGAATTCCCACCAAACCCCCAGAATTCCCACAAAACCCCTGGAACTCCCACAAAACTCCCAGAATTCCCACCAAACCTCCCCAGAATTCCCAGGAAACCCCTGGAACTCCCACAAAACTCCCGGAATTCCCACCAAACCTCCCCAGAATTCCCAGGAAACCCCTGGAATCCCCACCTGCATCAGCAGCAGTCCCACGATGAAGGCACTGCCCTGGCAGTACCCGACCTCCCGATCCACCAGGGAATAGGCCTGGAAAAGGGGGGAAATCCCAAAAAAATTCCATGGATTTGGGCAGGGCAATCTGGGGTCACGGCCCCTGCTCCGGATGCTCCTCGGGAGGGAAGGCCTGGCAACGGGAATTGGGATTTTTTGGGTGGACGGCAACTCCCGGGATGGGGATGTGGCTGGAAACTCGGATTTAGATCCTGAAAAAGTTCAATTTTTGGGTCGGGAATTCCAAATGAAACTCAGCGGGAAAAGCGAGGTTGGGAATGAGGCGGTTTGGGGAGGAAAAGGGGAAAATGAACAGTGGTGGATCCGGACGGAACCAAATCCCTCAAAAATGGGTTTGGGATGGAACCAAATCCCTCAAAAATGGGTTTGGGATGAAACCAAATCCCTCAAAAATGAGTTTGGGATGGAACCAAATCCCTGAAAAATTTGGGGTGGAACCAAATCCCTGAAAAATTTGGGGTGGAACCAAATCCCTCAAAAATTTTGGAGTGGCACCAAATTCCTCAAAACTTGGGATGGAACCAAATCCCTCAAAAATGGGTCTGGGATGGAACCAAATCCCCCAAAAATGGGTTTGGAATGGAACCAAATCCCTCAAAAATTTTGGAGTGGCATCAAATGCCTCAAAAATGGGTGTGGGTGCAACCAAAAATGAGTTTGGGATGGAACCAAATCCCTAAAATTCGGTTTGGGGTGGAAAACAAATTGGAACTAAATCCCTCAGAATTGTGTTTAGATTGGAACCAAATCCCTCAAAAATTTGGGATGGAACCAAATCCCTCAAAAATGGATTTGGGGTGGGAACCAAACCCCTCAAAAATTTTGGAGTGGCACCAAATGCCTCAAAATTTGGGGTGGAAGGAAATCCCTCAAAAATGGGTTTGGGATGGAACCTCAAACCCTTCAAGATTCATTCTGGGGTGGAAACCAAACAAATTGGAACCAAATCCCTCAGAAATGGGTTTGGGGTGGAACCAAATCCCTCAAAATTTGAGGTGGAACCAAATCCTTCAAAAATTTTGGGGTGGAAACCAAATCCCTCAGAAATGGGTTTGGGGTGGAAACCAAACCCTCTTGAAAAATGAGTTTGGAGTGAAACCAAAAATGGGTTTGGGATGGAACCAAATCCCTCAAAAATTCTGGATGGAAACCAAATCCCTCAAAAATGGGTTTGGGTAGAACGAAACTCCTCAAAATTTGAGGTGGAACCAACTGAACCAAAACTAAGTAAAATGAGTTTTGTGTGGAACCTCAACGAGGTAGAACCAACTCTCTCCAAAGTGCATTTGGGGTGCAACCAAAAATGGCTTTGGGCTGGCCCCAACCCCTCCTGAGGCCTCTCCATCCCTACCCCATGGAGGTCCCAGGATCCATGTCACCTTCATGACGTTGTCCCCATCCCACCCCACCCCATCCCTGTGTCACCTTCATGACATTGAGGAGCACCTCCTGTCCCTGTCCCCATCCCTGTCCCACCCTGTCCCCATGTCCCCAAACCCCTGTCACCTTCATGACTTTGCACAGCACCTCCTGTCCCTGTCCCACCCTGTCCCCATGTCCCTGGTCCCTGTCACCTTTGTGACGTTGAGGAGCATCTCCTGTCCCTGTCCCCACGGCCCCAAACCCCTGTCACCTTCATGACTTTGCACAGCACCTCCTGTCCCTGTCCCACCCCACCCTGTCCCTGGTCCCTGTCACCTTCATGACGTTGAAGAGCATCTCCTGGCCCTGTCCCACCCCATCTGGCCCCGTGTCCCCAAACCTGTCACCCTCATGACGTTGAGCAGCACCTCCTGGCCCTGTCTCACCCCACCCCACCCCCATGTCCCCAGATCTGTGTCACCTCCATGATATTGCAGAGCACCTCCTGGCCCTGGCCCTGGCCCTGTCCCACCCTGTCCCCAGATCCGTGTCACCTTCATGACATTAAGGAGCACCTCCTGGCCCTCTCCCACCTCACCCCAGATCCATGTCCCCAAACCCATGTCACCTTCATGACGTTGCAGAGCACCTCCTGTCCCTGTCCCACCCCAAATCCGTGTCCCCAAACCCATGTCACCTTCACGACGTTGAAGAGCACCTCCTGTCCCTGTCCCTGTCCCTGTCCCTGTCCCTGTCCCACCCCACCTGGCCCCGTATCCCCAAACCCGTGTCACCTTCATGACGTTGAAGAGCACCTCCTGGCCCAGGCTGTCCTGGCCCTTGAAGAAGTCGTGCTCGGGGTAGGTGCGGGCGATGTCGCGGCGGATCAGGCGCTCGCAGGGCGACGACATCCGCAGCAGCTCCGAGTACTGGTGCCGCAGGGGCAGCTCGGCCGCGCTGCACAGCAGCTGCCACACGATGGCCCGGAAGTGGTGCGGGATCCCCTTCCGGATCAGCTCCTGGGGACGGGGGACACCGGGGTCAGTGGGACCCCAAACTCACCCCTTTGACCCCAAATGTGACCCCAAACTCATCCCATTGACCCCTACTCTGCTGCCCCAGAGTACAGCAGCTGCCACACGATGGCCCAGAAGTGGTGTGGGATCCCCTTCTGGATCAGCTCCTGGGGTCAGGGGACATCGGGGTCAGTGGGACCTCAAACTCACCCCATTGACCCCAAATCTGACCCCAAACTCATCCCATTGACCCCAAACTCATCCCATTGACCCCAACTCTGCTGCCCCAGGGCACAGCAGCTGCCACACGATGGCCCAGAAGTGGTGTGGGATCCCCTTCCGGATCAGCTCCTGGGGTCAGGGGACATCGGGGTCAGTGGGACCCCAAACTCACCCCATTGACCCCAAACCCCATCCCACTGCCCCTGCCCCAGGGCACAGCAGCTGCCATACGATGGCCCCAAACTGGTGTGGGATCCCCTTCCAGATCAGCTCCTGGGGATGGGGGACACCAGGGTCAGTGGGACTTCCAACTCATCCCATTGACCCCAAACTCATCCCGTTGACCCCAACTCTGCTGCCCCAGGGCACAGCAGCTGCCACAGGATGGCCCTGAGCTGGTGCGGGATCCCCTTCCGGATCAGCTCCTGGGGACGGGGGACATCGGGGTCAGTGGGACCCCAAATGTGACCCCAAACTCATCCCATTGACCCCAAACGCGACCCCAAATGTGACCCCAAACTCCATCCCACTGTCCCTGCTCCAGGGCACAGCAGCTGCCACCCCACGGCCTGGAATTGCTGTGGGATCCCCTTCGGGATCAGCTCCTGGGGACTATGGGGACAATGGGGTCAGTCTCACCCGAAATGTGACCCCAAATGCACCTTGTCTGACAAACCCACTGCAAACCACGGCGCATCGGACAAATCCACCCCAAAACACTTCCTTTTGGGATAAATCCACCCCAAAACACGTCCTTTTGGAACAAATCCACCCCAAAACGCCCTTTTGGGATAAATCCACCCTAAAACACGACCACTTGGACAAATCCACCCCAAAACACAACCCCGTGGGACGAACCCACCCCAAAATGGCTGCCATGGCCTCAATCAGCCCCAAACCCACCCAAGCCACATCGCATTCGACAAATCCACCCCAAAACGTGTCCCATTGGACAGACCTGCCCCAAAATGCGACCCAAGCCACGTCCCATTGGGTGAATCCATCCCAAAGTGGGTCCAGTTGGATGAATCTGACCCAAAACGGGACCCAGAGCGATAAATCCATCCCAAAACTCATCCTGTTAGCCACATCCATCCCAAAACACAACCCACTGGACAAATCCGTCCCCAGACATCTCCCTTTGGGACAAAGCCATCCCAAAACAGGACCCATTGGACAATTCCATCCCCAAACACCTCCTTTTGGGATAAATCCATCCCAAGCCACATCCCATTGGACAAATCCATCCCAATGTGACTCCAGTGGACCAAATCCACCCCAGAACACCACCTGGTGGGACAAATCCATCCCAGAGCATGTCCAGTTGACCAAATCTGCCCCAAAATGTGACCCAAGCCATGTCCCATTGGACAAATCCATCCCAAAACTCATTCCATTGGATAAATCCATCCCAAAACACAACAAATTGGACAATTCCACCCCAAAACCCACCCCAACGGCCAAGTCCATCCCAAAACTCATCCCATTGGACAATTCCATTCCAAAACTCATCTCATTGACTAAATCCATCCCAAAACCCAACACACCGGACAAATCCACCCCAAAACTCATCCCACTGGAAAAAACCATCCCAAAACACGACCTTTTGGACAAATCCCTCCCAAAACTCATCCCGTTGGCCGAATCCATCCCAAAACTCATCCCATTGGCCAAACCCATCCCAAACCAGATCCCATTGGATAATTCCACCCCAAAACTCACCCCATTGACTAAATCCATCCCAAAACACAACAAACCGGGACCAATCCGGTGTCACCTTGAGCAGCTTCTCCTTCTTCTTCCTCCACTCGTCCCACTCGTTGACGATGCGGCCCCAGAGGATCCAGGTGTCCTCCTCCAGGTGGCTGAGGTTGGACGAGGCCGAGGAGCTGGACACCAGCGAGGAGCCGCTGTTCCGCCGGGAGCCGTTCATGGAGCGCATGGACTTGGAGTCGGCCTCCAGCAGCCTGGGGGATACCGAGCGGCCCAAAAGTGACCGAAAAGTGACCCACAGAGAGTGGGGGTGACCCGAAACTGACCCAAAACTGAACAAGAGGAGACAGTGACCCAAAAGTGACTCACAGAGGGTGGGAGTGACCCGAAACTGACCCAAAACTGACCCAGAGGAGACAGAGACCCAAAACTGCCCCTAATTGCCCCAAAAGGGACCCAAAGGAGGAGGAATTGACCCAAAATACCCCAGACAAGAAGGAATTGACCCAAAATTACCCCAAAATGACCTAGAGAAGCTGGGATTGACCCAAAACTGACCCAGAAAAGGAAGCATTGACCCAAAACAATGTCCCCGGAGGACGAGGGATTAACCCAAACCTGCCCCAAAACTGCCCCAAAGGAGCTGGGATTGACCCAAAACTGACCCAGAGCAGGTGGGAGAGACCCAAAATGTCCCCAGAGGAGCTGGGATTGACCCAAAACTGACCCACAGAGGGTGGGAGTGACCCAAAATGTCCCCAGAAGAGGTGGGAGTGACCCAAAACTGACCCAGAGGAGAAGGGAGAGACCCAAAACTGACCCAGATGAAGAGGGATTGTCCCAAAATGCCCCCAAAGGAGGTGGGATTGTCCCCAGATTGCCGTAATTTGCCCCAAAATTTCTTTTAACTGCCCCAGAATGTCCCCAAAGGACGTGGAATTGTCCCAAGATGTCCCCAAAGGAGGAGGGATTGACCCAAAATAACCCCAAATGAGGAAGGATTCCCAAAAAACTTCCCTTAAGGAGGAGAAATTCCCCCAAACCTTCCAGAAAATGGAGGCATTTCCCCAAAACCACACCAGAAGTGGAGAAATTCCACCCAAAACGGAGCCATTCACCCAAAATAGCCCCAAAACCACAGATCTTTCTCCCAAAAATGGAAATATTCCTCTCAAGAATGGAGAAATTCCCCCCAAAATTGACATATTCCTCCAAAAATGGAGAAATTCCCCCCAAAATTGACATATTCCTCCAAAAATGGAGAAATTCCCCCAAAAATGGAGCTATCTCTCCAAAAATGGAGAAATTCCCTCCAAAAACGGAGAAATTCCCTGAAAAATTGAGATAGTCCCCCAAAAAACGGAGATAATTCTCCCAAAAATTGAGATATTCCCCCCCCAACTGAGAAATTCCCCCCAAAAATGGAGAAATTCCCCCCAAAATGGAGAAATTCCCCCAAAATGGAGATATTTCCCCCAAAATGGAGAAATTCCCCCCAAAAATGGAGATAGTCCCCCAAAATCACCCCAAAAATGAAGATATTGCTGCCAAAAATTGAGATATTGCTGCCAAAAATGGAAAAATTCCCCTCAAAAATGGAGACATTTCCCCCAAAAATGGAGATATTACCCCAAAATCACCCCAAAAATTGAGATATTCCCCCCAAAATGAAGATATTCCTCCCAAACCACCTCAAATTGATTTTAAAGCAAATTCCTGCCCAACAAAAGGTGGAAATGCTGGGAAAGCAGCTGCTCCCTCACCGGTTCTGCTCCTCCAGCTTGGCCAGCAGCTCCAGCTCGTCCGGGCTCAGGTTCTCCGAGTCGGACGTGGGGGATCCGCCGGGGGCCGAGGGGCCGGACGAGGGCCCCTCGTGGGACGATGAGTCCGGGCTGGCGGCCGGAGAGGCCATGGCCGGGGCTGGGCTCACCTGGACAGCGGGAACAGCCCAAACCCCACAGTTCAGTCAAAAAATCCCACAGTTCAGCGTCAAAATGCACATTTCATTCAAAAAATCCCACAGTTCAGTGTCAAAATGCACATTTCATCCAAAAAATCCCACATTTCAGCCCCCAAATCCCACAGTTCAGTATCAAAATCTCTATTTTCAGCCTCAAAATCCCACATTTCAGCCCCAAATCCCACATTTCAGCCCAAATCCCACATTTCAGCCTCAAAATCCCACATTTCAGTGGCAAAATCCCACATTTCACCCCAAAAATCCCAATTTTCAGCCTCAAAATCCCACATTTCAGCCCCAAACCCCACAGTTCAGCCAAAAAACCTCACAGCTCAGTGTCAAAATACCACATTTCAGCCCCCAAATCCCACATTTCAGTGTCAAAATCCACATTCCATCCCCAAAATCCCACATTCCATCCCCAAAATCCCACATTTCAGCATCAAAATCCCACAGTTCAGTCCTGAATCCCACATTCCAGCTCCAAGTCCCACATCTCAGCCCGAAATCCCACATCTGAGCCCATTTTTCCCCTCAGCCCAGCAGGATTCACCCGGGGATCCCAGGCAGTGACCAGGAAGTGCCCTGATCCTTCCTTCCCGCTCAAATCTCCCCAAAAATCCCAATTTTAGCCAATCTGATGGAAATCGGGATGCACCTCACAGAGATTTTTCACTGAATTCCCTAAAAAAACCCCATTTTAGACAAATTCTCCCCTCAGGCCAGCAGGATTCTGGGGCCGCACCTGGGAAACCGAGTCCAGGACCAGGCCGTGACCCCCAGCTCTTCCCTCCTCCCACAGAGCCTCAAATCTCTTAAAAATCCTGATTTTAGCCAATCTGGTGGAAATTGGGATGCACCTCACTGATGTTTTCACTGAATTCCCTAAAAAAACCCATTTTAGCCAAATTTTCCCCTCAGCCAACTGAGATTTCAGGGTCTCACCTGAAAAACCGAATCCATGACCAGGATGTCTCCCACGATCCTTCTCTTCCCACCACAGCGCCTCAAATCTCCCCAAAAATCCCAATTTTAGGCAATCTGGTGGAAATCAGGATGCACCTCACTGAAATTTTCACTGGATTCCCTAAAAATCCCAACTTCCGCCCATTTTTCCCCTCAGCCCAGCAGGACTCACCTGGGGATCCCAGGCAGTGACCAGGATGTCCCCCGTGATCCTTCCTTCCCGCTCAATTTTCCTCAAATCTCCCCAAAATCCCAGTTTTAGCCAATCTGGTGGAAATTGGGATGCACCTCACTGACATTTTCACTGAATTCCCTAAAAAAACCCATTTTAGACAAATTTTTCCCTCAGCCCAGGAGGATTCTGGGGCCCCACCAGGAAAACCGAGTCCAGGACCAGGCCGTGACCCCCAATTTTTCCCTCTTCCCACAGCACCTCAAATCTCCACAAAAATCCCATTTTTAGCCAATTTGATGGAAATTGGGATGCACCGCACTGAGATTTTCACTGGATTCCCTAAAAAAAACCATTTTAGCCAAATTTTCCCCTCAGCGAATTGAGATTTCAGGGTTTCACCTGAAAAAAACGGATCCAGGACCAGGATGCTCCCCACAATCCTTCTCTTCCCACCACAGTGCCTCAAATCTCCCCAAAACACCCAATTTTAGCCAATCTGATGGAAATTAAGATGCAGCTCACTGAGATTTTCACTGGATTCCGTAAAAAAACCCCATTTCAGCCCATTTTTCCCCTCAGCCGAGCTGGACTCACCTGGGGATCCCGGTCAATAACCAAGATGTGCCCTGATCCTTCCTTCTCGCTCCAATCCCTCAAATCTCTTAAAACCCCCAATTTTAGCCAATCTGATGGAAATCTGGATGCACCTCACCGACATTTTTCACTAAATTCCCTAAAAAAGCCCATTTCAGCCAAATTCTCCCCTCAGGCCAGCAGGATTCTGGGGTCTCACCTGGGAAACTGAGTCTAGGACCAGGCCGTGACCCCCAGTTTTTCCCTCCTCCCACAGCACCTCAAATCTCCCCAAAAATCCCAATTTTATCCAATCTGATGGAAATTGGGATGCACCTCACTGACATTTTCAGTGAATTCCCTAAAATAAAAAACCATTTCAGCCCATTTTTCCCCTCAGTCAATGGAGATTCCAATGGTTTCACCTGAAAAACCAAATCCAGGATCAGGATGTCCCCCACAATCCTTCTCTTCCTACCACAGTGCCTCAAATCCCCGCAAAATCCCCAGTTTTAGCCAAACTGATGGAAATCTGGATGCACCTCACAGAGATTTTTCACTGAATTCCCTAAAAATCCCAGTTTTCCCCTCAGCCCAGGGGGATTCCAGGCCTCACCTGGGAAACCGAGTCCAGGACCAGGCCGTGACCCCCAGCTCTTCCCTCCTCCCACAGAGCCTCAAATCTCTTGAAAATCCCGATTTTAGCCAATCTGATGGAAATTGGGATGCACCTCACAGAGATTTTCACTGAATTCCCTAAAAAAACCCCATTTTAGCCAAATTTTCCCCTCAGCCCACCGAGACTTCAGGGTTTCATCTAAAAAACCGAATCCATGACCAGGATGTCTCCCACGATCCTTCTCGTCCCGCTCAAATCTCCTCAAATCTCCGCAAAATCCCCAATTTTACCCAATCTGGTGGAAATCAGGATGCACCTCACAGAGATTTTCACAGAATTTCCTAAAAACCCCCATTTAATCCCATTTTTCCCCTCAATCCCGGTGTCAGCGCCTCATCCCGGCTTTGCCCTGCCCCGGCTGAACTGGATTAACCAAAATCCCTGGAATTAAGGCTGCTATTCCCTCGTTTTGGGGAGGAACGGGCCAATGTGGGAAGCGAGGAATTCCCTGGCAGGGATTGACCCACTCCCAGTTTGCCCATTTTGGTGTTTTTTTACAGAAAAACGGCTCCCTGGGGAGGGAGGAACTGTTTGGGATCACAGGAATGGGGTGGAAAATGGGGAGTTTGGGAATGTGGTAAAAAAGCAGGATTTAACTTGGATTCAGATCCTGGCGAAACTGCATTTTTTTGGGGTGAAAAACTCCCCTTTCTGTGAAAAGCTGCTGCTGGCGAGCGGGAAAATGAAGCTGCAGCGGCTGCCGTGGCCAAAGGAGATGGAAAAATCGGAGGAAAGAAGGAAAATCCCAAAGGAAGAGCCGAGAATGTGGGATTTGCCTGATTTTGCCTTAATTTGAAGCTCCAAACCAGGGAGGTTTTAACCAAAATCCACATTTCTTATCACTTTTGGTTTATTTTTTTTGCGAAAAACGTGTTGGAAAAGCCAAAGGATCCTGGAGGAGGGAAGTGCTCGGGCAGCAGGGAAAAATCCTGGGATTTGGCTCGTTTTCCCCAAAATAATGGAATTTAATGCATCAATCGTTAACAAGATCATGGAATTTTTATAAAGAAAACTCCTGGATTATCTTTAACTCATTAATTAATTAATGCTCTGGAATTAATAACTCCTGCCAGGATTTGCTGGTTGGGATGGGGTTTGGACATGCGAAAAAAAGAGGAATAAAGGGAATTTGGAGAAATTCAATGAGGCTTTTTGGGGAGAAATCCTCGGTTCTGGGAGTGGAGGAGGCACCTGGGGGGGCAGAATTTCCTGGGAATGCCTCAATTTGGAGGGAAAAAGCAAAAGGTTTGGGGGATTGACAAAGATGTGGTGAAAATTGGGGAGAAAAAGGGTGGAAATGGGGCTGGAAATGTGGGAAAAGGACCCAAACATGGGATCGGTGCAAAATTCCCCAAATTTCATCTCTCAGATGTAAAAAAAATCCCAAATTTGGCCGGAAATCCAAAATTCTGCCCTCAAACCCGAGTGTTTGGGGCTGGAAATGTGGGAATTTCTCTCCTTGAACTTCAGATTTCCCGATTTCTGGAGGTTATCCCCCATTTTTGCAGCTTTTCCCCGGAGTTCCAACCATTTCCATTGCGTTTTCTGCCTTTTTTTGCCTTTTCCAACCTGTTTTTGTCCCTTTTTTTTCCCCCTTTTTTGCCCCTTTCCCCCTTTTTCTGTTTCATTTAAATTCCTTTTATTCCATTTTTATGCTTTTTCCACCATTTTGCCCCTTTTTTGCCTCCTTTTATTCATTTTCTGCTTCTTTTTACACCTTTTCCTCTTTTTTGCCTTTCTCTCTCTTTTTATGCTTTCCGCACAATTTTTACCCCATTTTCTGCCTTTCCCACCTTTTTTTTCCCTTTTCTATCCCAATTTAAATGTTTTTTTCTGCATTTTCCTGCCATTTCTCCACCATTTACCACCTTTTTTCTGCCTTTTCCACTTCATTTTTGCCCCATCTCGGAGTTTTTTTTTCCCATTTTTCCTCTCTCCTAAAAGTTCCTCAAAACAGGGATTCACCCCCAATTCCAGCAGCGATTTTTGGACTTTTCCATGGAGCAGGAACCAACCAAAACTCCACCAATTTGCCCCAAAATCCCAATTAAAGAATGGAAAAAGGGACTGACAAAGCAGAAAATATCGGATTCAACCCCAAATATTCCAACGGGATGATCCACAGCTGGCAAAAAAAAGGGAGGAAAATGGATAAAAATGGGCTTAAATCCCACATTTTGCTGACACCGAGGAAAAACAGGTGGAAATTTTCAATCCCCCGAATCAAAAATGACCAAAAATGGGGGGAAAATAAATCAAATTTAGCACCAAAATGGAACAAGGAAACCACCCCTTCCTCCCCCCATCCAGCCACCTGCATTCCCAAATGAGGGATTTTTG
The DNA here is from genome assembly GCA_026261815.1 of Monarcha castaneiventris obscurior. Lineage (NCBI taxonomy): Eukaryota > Metazoa > Chordata > Aves > Passeriformes > Monarchidae > Monarcha > Monarcha castaneiventris. The sequence goes on along the minus strand of JAMPIT010000498.1, from coordinate 144,733 downwards.
GGAAAACTCCCCAAAACGCCACCGGGGAAGGGAATTTTGTGCTTTTCCCAGCATGAAATTGGGTGGAAAAAGCCCAGAACTGGGATCTTCCGCCAAAATTGCAGCTTCCTCCTCCCACCGGGGCTGAGGTAGTGGAAAAGCAGCAGGAAAAGGGGAAAAATCCCAGCAGGAGGGGGAATTTGGGGGAAAAACGTGGGAATCGATGAGGGGTTGATTGACAGCTCCCGGTGCAGCCAAAATCCCGGGATTTGAGCCCAAAGGAGAGGCCGGGCTGGCACAAAGGGAGAGGGGGGACCCCAAAATCCCTCCCCAAACCTGGGGGGGGTCAGGGAGGGGAAATTCCCCCCCCTAAATAAAGGAGATTTGGGGATGGATTTGGGGGGGTTCCGGTGCCCCTCCCCCCCTTTGTTTTTAACCAAAACCTCGGGATTTGAAGGGAAAAGGGAGCGAGGGGCAACACCCGGAGAGCCCCAGAATGGGGGGGACAAGGGGCGACCCCCCCCAAAACAGCCCTGAGTTACCCCAGGCCATGCGGGGACTTCTCCAGGGTGGGCAAAAACCCTAAATCCCCCCCAAATTGGGGGTCCCATTCACCCCCTCAGGCTGGGGGGGGTCATCGCAATCCCCCCCCCCCAAAAAAAGGGGGACACAGAGGACGGGGGGACCCCAAACCCCCCCATTTGGGGGGTGACAGCCTCAATAATCCCCTCTTAAAACCCCCCCTCAGAGCCTGGGGGGGCTGGACCCCAAAGCCCCCACAAAGGGAGGGGTCACCCCAAAAATACCCCACAAAGGGGGGTCAGGCCAAGACCCCCACAAAGGGGGGGGGCTCACTCCAAACCCCCCCAATGGGGGTGACCCCTAAAACCCCTCAAGGGGAGGTGACCCCAAACCCCCCCAAAAACGGGGGTGACCCCAAACCCCCCACACAAAGGGTCAGCCCAAGACCCCCCACAAAGGGGGAGGTCACTCCAAACGCCCCCCAGGGCTGTCACCCCCACACACAAAGGGAGCGGGACCCCCGGCGCCCCCCCAGCCCCCACTGCGGGGGTCACCCCCATTCCCCCCTCAGGGGGCGACCGGCCCCGCCCCCCGCCCATCCCCTCACCCTCAGGGGGTGCGACCCCCCCATTGTTCAGTGACAGCCCCCCCATCGTCCCCCCGCCCCCTCCTACCTGCGGGCCGTTGCCATGGCGACCCCCGGCCGCCCCCCCGGGGGGGCCCCGCGCCGCCCCCCCCGCGCCGGGAGCCCCGCGCCCGCCGCCATCGCGGAGCCGCCGCCGCCCCGGCCGGCGCTGACTGACAGCGGGCCCGCCCCGCGCCCAATCAGCGCTCGAGTTCCGCGTCTGTGCCCGCCTCCCGCCGCGTCTCCGCCAATCACAAGGTGGAACAGCAGTGACAAGCCCCGCCTGCCGCGCACGAAGCCAATAGAATGGCGCACGGGTGTTGATGGGCATGTACTTTATCCAATGAGAGCCAAGGAGATGCTTGCCGCCCACACCTCCGTGGGGGGTGTGGGGACTGACGAATGGCAGACGCAGGTGTCGATGATTGATGGGTAGAATAGCCAATCAAACGCCGAGTGCATCTTGGAGCGGCAGCTGGCTGACAGGAGAGGACAACAAGCCCCGCCTCTCCACCTGCAGGTTTTGATGTGATTGACAGGTATCTCAGCCAATTGCTGGGCAGACCCTCTAAGACAGCCAATGGAAGGGCTGGTCCGAGGAGTCGTCCCGCCCTCCGGCACTAGGCAATGGTCCCGCCCTCCTGGGGAGATTCGCGGCTTCTATTGGCTGATGGGATGATGGACAAGCAGCTCCTCCTATGGGGCGTCGAGGAGCCCTGTGGCGAGGGGGAGCGGCGCCCTTGGGGACCCCCAGGGATGGGGAAGAGTGGTGAGGAGATCGTCCAGGATGGGGTGAGGGGGTCCCTCATTCCCTCAGGGATCTGAGTGTGGGGGTTTCCTGGGATGGGGTGAGGCGGTCCCTCATTTCCTCAGGGATCTGGATATGGGAATGCCCAGGGAGGGGGTGAGGGAATCCCTCATTCCCTCAGGGATCTGGATATGGGAATGCCCAGGGAGGGGGTGAGGGAATCCCTCATTCCCTCAGGGGTCTGAGTGTGGGGGTTTCCTGGGATGGGGTGAGGGGATCCCTCATTCCCTCAGGGATCTGAGTGTGGGGGTTTCCTGGGATGGGATGAAGGGATCCCTCATTCCCTCAGGAATCTGGATATGAAGATCCCCACGGATGTTCCCAGTGCCGTCCCAGTACCCCCTGCCTGATTCCCAGTGCTCTCAGTAAACCCACCCCAAGTCCCAGTGCTCCAAGTGCTCCCAGTGCCCTCCCAGTGCCCCCGTCCAGTTTGCCGGTGCTCCCAGTACCCTCCCAGTGCTCCCAGTAACCCCCAGTCCCAGTTCCCGGTCCTTCCAGTGCCACCCAGTTTCCCCCCATGATCCCCAGGAGCAGCTCCCACCTCCTTCCCAGCCCATTTTTCCACCACAAATGAAGATTTGGGACAAATTTGGTATTTGGGTCAGTCACACATTTTATCGAGGGTTATTTTGGGGGCTTTGGGGTTTTTTGTGGGGTGGACTGTGGGGTTTTTTTGGGGGGGGTATTTTGGAGAGTTTTGGGGTTATTTTGTGAGATTTGTGGTTTCCTTGGGGGCAGAATGGGGTTTTTTTGGTGGGCTTTGATTATTTTTTTAGGCTTTGGCAGGGGGGTTGGGTTATTTTTGGGGGGCCTTGATGGAGTTGGGTTTTTTGGGGGCATTGAGATTTTTTGGAGGGTTTTGGTTATTTTGGAGTGTTTGGGGATATTTTGGGGAGCATTTGGGGGGTTTTTTTGAGTGTTTTTGTTTATTTTGGGGAGGGTTGGTTATTTTTGAAGGCTTTGGGGCTTTTTTGGAGTGTTCGGGATTTTTTGAGGGGTTTGGTCATTTCGGGGGGGGGTGGGTTTTGGGGTGGTGGAATTTTTTTGGAGTCCTTATTTGAGCTGAAAATCCCTTTTTCCCCCCAGTTTGGGGAGTCACGGGGATTTTACAATTTTTTGTGGTTTGTACAGATTTTTTAGGGAGTTCATAGATTTTTTTAGGGAATCTGATGGATTTTTTAGGGAATTTGATGGATTTTTAAGGAATTTTCAGGTTGTTCAGAAGCAAAAATCGGGATCGCGGAGCCTCCGGATGCCCCCGGAGCTCATCCAGCTCTGAGCAAAGCGCTTCAAAGTTCCGGGTTTTTGCGGTTTGTTAATGGATTTGTTGGAAATTGCCCGGAAATGGGGGGGAAAAGGTGGGAATTCAGCAATCCCAGGATTTCTCGCAGATCCAGCGGTTGAGTTTGGAGCAGCGCTCGTTGATCCAGCGGCCGTTGGGTTTCATGGCTCCACAATCCTTGTGCTCCTTGTCCGGGTCCTCCGCCCACACATCCCAAAACCTGGGGGAGGGAAAAAGGACGGAAAAGGGAAAATAATTGAGGCGTAACAAGCAAGTGGGAGAAGCTCAAATTGGAATTTCAAGGGGGAAAAGACCACAAAAAACTCATTTTTTTCTGGCGCTAGGCAGAAAACACTCCAATAATCCTGATTTTCCCTCTCACGTTTCCCGCCCTTTTCCCCTCACGTTTTCGCACCCTTTTCCCCTCACGTTTCCCGCCCTTTTCCCCTCACATTCTCCCGCCCTTTTCCCCTCACGTTTTTCCACCTTTTTCCCCTCACATTTTCCCGCCTTTTTCCCCCTCATGTTTTCCCGCCTTTTTCCCCTCATGTTTTCCCGCCTTTTTCCCCCTCATGTTTTCCCGCCCTTTTCCCCTCACGTTTCCCGCCCTTTTCCTCATGTTTCCCGCCCTTTTCCCCTCATGTTTCCCCTTTTTCCCTCACTTTCCCGCTTTTTTTTGTTTTTTTTTTTTTTTTTTTTTTGTTTTTTTTTTTTTTGTTTTTTTTTTTGTTTGTTTTGACGTTTTCCCGCAGAACTCCCTAATTTTGTTTGGGACTTGTTCCCAAAATCCCGCGTTTTGGGGCTCAGCTTTCTCATTAATTTTTGGATTGTTTGGGGATTCCCGGCGGGAATTTTTACCCGAAATTTGGAGTTTCGCCGGTGACCCAGGCCCACTTCCCCTCGTGCTGCTCGTCCGTCACCCCCATCCAGTAGGAGTTGTTGGCTTGGATTTTGCTCATCAGAAATGCCTGGAAAAGCACAAGTCCTTAAAACGGCCCCAAAAATGCATCGTTCCGGTGGATTACGGGGTTTAATTCCCAGGTTTTTTGGGGTTTGGGGTTATTTGGGATTTGGGGTTTGGGATTTGGGACTGGGGATTATTTGGAATTTAGGGTTTGGGTTTGGAATTTGGGATTGATTTGGGATTTCAGATTTGGAGTTAGGGATTTGGGATTGATTTGGGGTTTGGGATTTGGGATTATTTGGGATTTAGGGTTTGGGGTTGGGGATTTGGGATTATTTGGAATTTAGGGTTTGGGGCTTGGGATTGATTTGGGATTTGGGATTATTTGGAATTTAGGGTTTGGGGTCTGGGATTGATTTGGGATTTGGGGTTGGGGATTTGGGATTATTTGGAATTTAGGGTTTGGGGCTTGGGATTTGGGATTTCAGATTTGGGGTTGGGGATTTGGGGTTTGGGTTTATTTGGAATTTAGGGTTTCGAGTTTGGGATTTGATTTGGGGTTTGGGATCAATTTGGGGTTTGGGATTTGGGGTTTGGGATTATTTGCAATTTAGGGTTGGGGATTTGGGGATTTGGGATTGATTTGGGATTTTGGATTTGGGGTTTGGGATTTGGGATTAGGGACTATTTGGAATTTAGGGTTCAGGATTTGGGATTGGGGATTTGGGGTTTAGGATCAATTTGGGATTTAGGATTTGGGATTTGGAATTTGGGGTTTCAGGTTTAGGATTTGGGGTTTGGAATTGATTTGGGATTTGAGAATTTGGGGTTTGGTGTTTGGGATTGGTTTGTGATTTGCGGTTTGAGATTGGTTTGGGATTTTGGGTAGGTTTGGGATTGGTTCGGGATTGGTTCGGGGTTGGTTTGGGATTGGTTAGGGCTGGTTCAGGGTTGGTTCAGGGTTGGTTCGGGATCGGTTCAGGGCTGGTTCGGGATCGGTTCAGGGTGGTTGGTGGTTCAGGGTTGGTTCAGGGTTGGTTCAGGATCGGTTCAGGGCTGGTTCAGGATCGGTTCAGGGCTGGTTCGGGATCGGTTCAGGGTTGGTTCGGGATCGGTTCAGGGTGGTTGGGTTGGTTGGGTGGTTGGGTGGTTGGGTGGTTCAGGATCGGTTCAGGGTTGGTTCAGGGTTGGTTCGGGATCGGTTCAGGGCTGGTTCGGGATCGGTTCAGGGCTGGTTCGGGTGGTTAGGGCTGGTTCAGGGTTGGTTCAGGGCTGGTTCAGGGTCGGTTCAGGGTTGGTTCGGGATCGGTTCAGGGCTGGTTCAGGGTTGGTTCAGGGTTGGTTCGGGATCGGTTCAGGGTTGGTTCGGGATCGGTTCAGGATCGGTTCAGGGTTGGTTCGGGATCGGTTCAGGGTTGGTTCGGGATCGGTTCAGGATCGGTTCAGGGTTGGTTCGGGATCGGTTCAGGGTTGGTTCGGGATCGGTTTAGGGTTGGTTCGGGATCGGTTCAGGGCTGGTTCAGGATCGGTTCAGGGTTGGTTCAGGGTCGGTTCAGGGTCGGTTCAGGGTTGGTTCAGGATCGGTTCAGGGTTGGTTCGGGATCGGTTCAGGGCTGGTTCAGGATCGGTTCAGGGCTGGTTCAGGGTCGGTTCAGGGTCGGTTCAGGGTTGGTTGGGTGGTTGGGTTGGTTGGGTGGTTGGGTGGTTGGGTTGGTTGGATCGGTTCAGGGTTGGTTCAGGATCGGTTTAGGGTTGGTTCGGGATCGGTTCAGGGCTGGTTCAGGATCGGTTCAGGATCAGTTCAGGATCGGTTCAGGGTTGGTTCAGGTGGTTCAGGGTTGGTTCGGGATCGGTTCGGGATCGGTTCGGGTGGTTCGGGTTGGTTCAGGGTTGGTTCAGGATCGGTTCAGGGTTGGTTTGGGATCGGTTCAGGGTTGGTTCAGGCGGTTCGGGATCGGTTCGGGATCCCCCGACCTGCTCGGCCTCGCTGCTGACCACGGCCAGGTGGGAGCCGAAGGCGGCGCAGGCGCTCCGGGCCCCGGCCCAGCTCCGCGCGTGCGGGGAGAAAAAGTAGCAGCTGCTCTCGAAGAATTCCCACCCGGCTGGGCACTTCCTGGAGTCCTCGATGGTCCGGCAGAGCAGCTCTGGGAAACGGGGGGAGAACGCGGAGAAACGGTGAAAAAACGGGGAGAAATGTGGAAAAAACGGGGAAAAACATGGAGAAACGGTGAAAAAACAGGGAGAGATGGGGAGAAAACGGGGAAAAAAGGGGGAGAAGTGGGAAGAAAATGGGGAAAAACCGGGTGAAATGGGGGAAAATGGGGAGAAATGGGGCAAAATAGGGAAAAATGGTGAAAAAATGGGGAGAAACGGTGAAAATCCAGGGGAAAATGGAGAGAAATGTGGAAAAATGGCCAAAATAATGCCCAAAATCCCAGTAAAACATAGAGAGATGGGAAAAATCAGGGAAAAAACATGGAGAAATGGTGAAAATCCAGGGGAAAAATGGGCAAAATTGGGAGAGAAGTGTGGAGAAATGGTGAAAATCCGGGGAAAAGTGTGGAGAAATGGCCCGAAATGCCGGTAAAAATAGGGAGAAATGGCCAAAATTGGGGTAAAAACGTGGAGAGATGGCCAAAAAATGCCCAAAATCCTGGTAAAAATGTGGAGAAATGGGAAAAATCGAGGGAAAAACGTGAAGAAATGGCCAAAAGTGGATCCGAGGTAAAACATAGGGAAATGGGAAAAATCCAGGGGAAAAATATGGAGAAATGGCCAAAACTGGGCGGGGGGGAAGTGGAGAAATGGGAAAAATCAGGGGGAAAATGTGGAATAATGGTGCAAAATAAGACCCAGAATGCTGGTAAAAATAGGGGAAAATGGCCAAAATTGGGGAAAAATGTGGAGAAATGGCCAAAAAATGCCCAAAATCCTGGTACAAGTGTGGAGGAATGGTGAAAATTGGGGGGAAAATGGGGAGAAACGGGAAAAATCAGGGGAAAAATGTGAAAAAATGGCCCAAAATAACACGCAGAATGCTGGTAAAAATAGGGAGAAATGGCCAAAATCAGGGGAAAACGTGGAAAAACGGCCAAAATAATGCAGAAAATCCCAGGAAAAACATGGAGGAATGGTGAAAATTGGGGGGAAAACGTGGGGAAATGGCCCAAAATGACACCCCAACTTCTAATAAAAATGGACAGAAATGGCCAAAATTGTGGTAAAAACATGGAGAAATGGCCAAAATAATGCCCAAAATCCCAGTAAAAATGTGGAGAAATTGGAAAATCTGGGGGAAAAAATGTGGAGAAATGGGAAAAATCAGGGGAAAAACGTGGAGAAACGGCCAAATCCAGTTAAAAGCATGGAGAAATGGCCAGAATCTGGGGGAAAATGTGGAGAAATTCCCAAATCTGGATAAAAATCTGGAGAAGCAGCCAAAATTTGGGGTAAAATCTTGGAAAAATGCCCAAATCCTAGTAAAAATCCAGAGAAATCCAAAAATCCTTTGGGAAAATCCTGAGAAAATCCCAAATCTGGGTAAAAACCCTGGGAAAAAAATCCCCAAATCCTAGTAAAAAATGGGGAAAACCCCACGAATCCAGGTAAAACCATGGATAAATGGCCAAATCCCTTGGGAATTCCAGAGAAAGCCCCAAATCCCGGTAAAATCCCAAATTCTCCACTGGGAACGTCCTCAAAATGCCCTGCAAATCATAAGGAATCGCCCTGGCTGCTTCTGGGGGATTTGGGGGAATTCCAGGGGGTTTTGAGAGAATTTTAGGGAGTTTCAGGGGAATTCTAAAGGTTTTAGGGGGGAATTGCAGGAGTTTTTGGAGAATTCCAGAGGGTTTGGGAAGAAATTCTGGGGGTTTTGGAGGGAATTTTAGGCGTTTTGGGGGAATTCCAGGGGGCCTAGGAGGAATTCCAAGGGTTTTGGGAAGAATTCCAGGGGTTTTGGGGGAATTATGTGGTTTCTTTTTTGTGGGAATTCTGGGGTTTGGGGGAATTCCTGAGGGTTTGGGGGGAATTCCAGGGGTTAGTGGGAATTCTGGGGGTTTGGAGGGAATTTTAGGGGGTTTTGGGGGAATTCCAAAGGTTTTGGGGGAATTCAGGTTTTTGGGGGAATTCCAGGGGATCTGGGGGGGAATTCTGGTGTTTCTTGTGGGAATTGCGGGGTTTCTGTGGGAATTGCGGGGTTTCTGTGGGAATTCCTGAGGGTTTCTGTGGGAATTCTGGGGTTTTTGTGGGAATTGCGGGGTTTCTGTGGGAATTCCTGAGGGTTTCTGTGGGAATTGTGGGGTTTCTGTGGGAATTGTGGGGGTTTCTGTGGGAATTGTGGGGTTTTTGTGGGAATTCCTGAGGGTTTCTGCGGGAATTGTGGGGTTTCTATGGGAATTGTGGGGGTTTCTGTGGGAATTTCTGAGGGTTTCTGTGGGAATTCCTGAGGGTTTCTGTGGGAATTGCGGGGTTTCTGTGGGAATTCCTGAGGGTTTCTGTGGGAATTGTGGGGTTTCTGTGGGAATTCCTGAGGGTTTCTGTGGGAATTCCTGAGGGTTTCTGTGGGAATTGCGGGGTTTCTGTGGGAATTGTGGGGTTTCTGTGGGAATTGTGGGGTTTCTGTGGGAATTCCAGGAATTCGGGCTGTTACCGTTGATGCCCCTCAGCTCCATCTGGTGCCGCTGGACCTCGCTCCGGGTCTGCTGCAGCTCCTGCCACGCTGGGGGGATCCCAGAGCTCCCAGTACGGCCCAGTACGGACCAGTACAGCCCAGTACGGACCAGTACAGCCCAGTACGGACCAGTACAGCCCAGGACAGCCCAGTGCCTCCCAGTGTTTCCAGTACATCCCAATACATCCCAGTGCCCTCCCAGTACCCCCTGCCTAATTCCCAGTGCTCCCAGTAAACCCGCCCCAAGTCCCAGTTCCCTCCCAGTGCCTCCCAGTGCTCCCAGTACATCCCAATACATCCCAGTGCCCTCCCAGTACCCCCTGTCCAATTCCCAGTTCCCTCCCAGTTCCCTCCCAGTCCATCCCAGTCTCTCCCAGTTCCTTCCCAGTCCCTGTCCATCCCAGTCCCTCCCAGTCCATCCCAGTACCCCCAGTCCAATTCCCAATTCCCTCCCAGTGCCCTCCCAGTCCATCCCAGTGCCCTCCCAGTCCCTCCCAGTCCCTCCTAGTCCATCCCAGTACCCCCAGTCCAATTCCCAGTCCATCCCAGTTCCATCCCAGTCCATCCCAGTTCCCCCCAGTCCCTCCCAGTCCCTCCCAGTGCCCGCAGCCGTACCCTGGGCCCAGCTCCCGGAGCCGTTGGGTCGCAGCAGCTCCAGCTCCTCCCTCAGTTCCGCCTCTGGAAGGAAAACCCCGGAAAAGCTCCTGGGCCCCGCCGGGAATTCCCAGATCCCCCCAGGTTTGGGGCCGAGCCGGGAACTCCCGAGCGGATCCCAGAATTCCCGGGGATTGATCCCCTTGGGAATGGGGGGAGAGATCCCGGAATTCCCGTTCCGAGGTGGGGATTAAATCCCAAAATTCCCATTTTAAAGTGGAATTAAATACCAAAATTAAAATTGGAATTAAATCCCGAAATTCCCATTTAAAAGTAGAATTAAATCCCAAAATTAAAATTGGAATTAAATCCCAAAATTTCCATTCCAAGGTGGGATTCAACCCAAAATTCCCACTTCAGGGTGGAATTAACCCGAAATTCCCATTTAAAAGTAGAATTAAATCCCAAAATTAAAATTGGAATTAAATCCCAAAATTTCCATTCCAAGGTGGGATTCAACCCAAAATTCCCACTTCAGGGTGGAGTTAACACGGAATTCCCATTCCAAAGTTGGAATTAAACCCCAAGTTCACATTTAAAAGTGGAATTAAAGCCCCCAAATTCCCATACCAAAATTGGAATTAAATCCCAAAAATTCCCATTCCAAGGTGGAATTCAATGCTAAAATTCCCACTTTTGGGTGGAATTAACCCCAAATTCCCATTCCAAAGGAAGAATTCCATTCTGAAATTCCCAACGTGAACTTAAACCTTAAAACTCCCATTTTGGGTTGAATTTCATCCCACAATTCCCGTACCGAAATTGGAATTAAATCCAAAAATTCCCTTTCCAAAGGGGATCTTAGACCCCAAAATTCCCATTCAAAAGTGGAATTCAACCCAAAATTCCCATTCCTGGATGAAATTCCATCCCAAAATTCCCATTCCAAAGGTGAACTTAAACCTTGAAATTCCCATTTTGGGCTGAAATTCATCCCAAAATTCTCGTTCTGGGGCAGAAACCCCAAAAATTCCCATTTAAAGGTGGAATTAACCCCTAAAATTCCCATTCCCAGGAGTAATCCCATTTGAAAATTCCCACTTTGGGATGAAATTTAACCCAAAAATTCCGATTCTGAGGTGTAATTAACCCCAAAATTCCCACTTTTGGGTGGAATTAACCCCGAAATTCCCAATCCAAGCTGGAATTCAACCCTAAAATTCCCATTCCAAAATTGGAATTAAACCCGAAATTCCCATTTAAAAGTGAAATTCAACCCTAAAATTCCTATTTGGGGTGCAATTAACCCCTAATCCCCATTTTGGCCTGAATTTCATCCCAAAATTCCCATTCTGGGGCAGAAACTCCAAAAATTCCCATTCCCAGGGATTATCCCGTTTGAAAATTCCCATTTTGGGATGAAATTCGACCCCCAAAATTCCCATTTAAAAGTAGAATTAACCCCAAAATTCCCACTTTTGGCTGGAATTAAACCCCAAAATTCCCATTCCTGGGTGAAATTCCACCCCAAAATTCCCATTCCAAGCTGGAATTCAACCTTAAAATTCCCATTTAAAAGTGAAATTCAACCCTAAAATTCCCATTTTGGGGTGCAGTTAACCCCAAATTCCCATTTTGGGCTGAATTTCATCCCAAAATTCCCGTTCCCGCTCGTGAGCCCCCAACATTCCCGAGGTTTGGGATCCCAAATCCCTTTTCCGGGGCCGTTTCCCGCCTGTCTCACGGTTTTTCAGGGACACTGCCAGGAGGCCGCCCCACACCAGGCAGCTCAGGCCCAGCAGCAGGGACAGGACGAGCACCGGAGTCGATTTTCTGGGATTCGATTCCCGAATTTCCGGAGCCGGGTGAGGAGCCCGGGACGGGGCGTGGCTCGGAGGCACCGCGGTGATGCCGATTCCTGGGGGGAAAAAGGGAATTTTAGGGGACTTTTGGGGAGGTTTGGAGTCAAATCCTGGCCCAGGGAGTTCCTGGGATTCAGGGAATTGTAGGAATTTCCCCAGTTGGTGGCGTTTTCTGGAGAATTCCAGAGTGGAGTTTTCCAAATTTGCCCCATTTCGGGAATTTTTCGGGGGTTGAGGGAGGAGTTACAGAGTGGATTTGCTCCGGATTTCTCCATGTTGGGAATGGGGGGGGAAACCCCAAAATTCCCAATTCCAAGGTGGAAATCAATCCCAAAATTCCCATTCTGAGGTGGAATTAAATCCCAAAAATTCCTATTCTGAGGTGAACTTAAATCCCAAAAACTCCCATTCCGAGGCAGAATTAAATCCCAAAAATTCCCATTCCAAGGTGGAATTCAATCTCAAAATCCCCATTTCTGAGGTGGAATTAAATCCAAAAATTCCAATTCTGCAGCCAAATTCAATCCCGAAATTCCCATTCCCAGGCGGAATTAAAGCCTGAAAATTCCCATTCCCAGGCAGAATTAAAGCCTGAAAATTCCCATTCCCAGGCAGATTCAATCCCGCAGCTCCACATCCCGAGGTGGAACTGAGCCCTGACATTTCTGGAATCAAATCCATGGAATTTTCTGGCGGATTTGGGGCTGTTTTGGGGCCCAATCCGGATCCTTTGGGATCCACCTTGGCTCCGAGGGGCGGCTCCGGGCGCTGGCGATTCCCACATGGACGCGTCTGGGCTGCTGGAAAAGAGGGAAAACGAGGAAAAAATCAGGATTTTTGCTCAGCCAGGAATCGTGGCTTCTTCGGGAAGCTCCAAAAGCAGAAATTCCCCCTTTCCCTGCGGTGATTCCCAGATTTTTCCGTGTTTTCCCTCCGCGTTTATCGACTCTCCCATTTCCCTCCTCGTTGGATTCGGCTCCCGAGTTGGATTTCCCGGCAAATCCCCCAAATCCGCGGAATTCCGGCTCTTTCCGCCGTGATTTGGGGCTGGGAAGGTGCAAATTCCAGCTCCAGGAGTGAGGACGGAGCCAAAAATTCCCTCGGAATTCCCCCAGCGTGGGATTCCCGGATATTTCCAGGATTCTTGGCCGGTTCCCAATCCCAGTTTGGGAGCGGAATTCCGAGGAAATTGAGCCAATTTCTGGCCAATGGAGCCGGAAATTGAAACTCGAGGAGTTTCGCTTCCCATCCGTGCTGGAAAAACCTTGGGAAAAACGGGAAAAATGAGATTGAGCCGATCTGGAGAAAATCCCAGCCAAAAATTGGGAAAAAAAAACCCTGGGAAAAGAGCCCTGGGGGGGATGGGAGGATCCCAAAATTCCCAAAATTCCTGAAGGAATTCGGTGCCTGTCCCACCCAAACCGAGGCGAATCCCGCAGATTTTGGGGCTCTCGGATTCCCAAATCCACATCCGGCCCCGAGGGATGCTCCGAGGACACGGAAAAATGCAATTCCCTGGATTTGCCGTCAGTTTCCTGCTGGAAACTCCCGGAAATCGGCCGGAAAATTCCGACTTTGCGACGCCATCGGAAGCAGCGGAAGCGGGAACTCGCCCCGAGGATCCGTGCCCCGATCCCATGTTCGCGGTGAGAATTCCCGGGGGAATCCGGGATTCCCGCTCAGACGCGTTCCCGGCCGATCCGTAACCACGATTTTCCCGGAATTCTTTCCCGCTGGAATTCCGTTGGAGGCTTCGTTTTCCCCGAATCCCCCCCCAAATCCAGGCCGGTTTTTCCTCGGGCTCATTCCGGGCCCGGTTGTTTTCCCAGAAAACCCCGGAATTCCTCGTTCTCGGGCCGTTCCCAATTCCAGCCCCGTTGATCCCAGGTTTTTGCCTGTTTTTGCTCCTTTTAGTCTCATTCTGGGAGATGAATTCTTTTTGTCTTGATCCCGGGGAGGTTTCTCCGCTTCCGCTTTTCCGGGAGAGTTTGTGTCCTTTGGGACAATTCCCAGAATTCCTGAAATTCCATTTTCCAGCGTTTTGGGATGACTCCGGCGTTTAATCCCAAAGTGAACAGCATGGACACGGCAACGATCCCAGGGGTCCCGAGGATCCCAATGATCCCAACGATCCCAATGATCCCCACGATCCCAGTGATGCCAGCAATCCCAGTCATCCCAGTGATCCCAGTGGTCCCAGTGATCCCAACAGTCCCAGTGATCCCAACAGTCCCAATGATCCCAATGGTCCCAGTGATCCCAAAGATTTCAACAACCCCAATGATCCCAACAATCCCAAAAATCCCAGTGATCCCAAAGATCTCAACAACCCCAGTGATCCCAATGATCCCAAAAATCCCAACAATCCCAATGATCCCAACAATCCCCAAAATCCCAATGTTCCAGGCAATCCCAATTATCCCAGTGATCCCAATGATCCCAGTGATCCCAATAATCCCGACGATCCAAATGATCCCAAAAATCTTAACAACCCCAATGTTCCCAACAATCCCAATGATCCCAATGGATCCCAACGACCCCAATGATCCCAATGACTTCAATGATCCCAAAGATCCCAACAACCCCACTGACTCCAATGATCCCAACAATTCCAATGATCCCTAAAATCCCAATAATCCCAATGATCCCGATGATCTCAATGATCCCAGTGATCCCAAAAATACGGATGATCCCGCCGATCCCAATGATCCCAAAAATCTCAACAACCCCAATGTTCCCAACAATCCCAGTGATCCCAACGATCCCAGTGATCCCAGCAATCCCAAAAATGCCAACATCCCCAACGATCCCAGTGATCCCGAAAACCCAAATGATCCCGATCATCCCAACGATCCCAATGACCCCAATGATCCCAGTGATCCCAACAATCCCAACAAGTCCCTTTTGGGGCCGTCTCCGACCCGGCCCCCCCGGCCCCGGATCCGGGGGGATTTTCCCTTTTCCTGCCCCTTTCCCACGTGGGACATTCCCGGATTTGGGAATTCCGGGGATTCCCGAGGCCCTCGGGCCCCGCTGGGGGCTGGGGGGCTCTGGGGATGCGGGAGCTGAAGTTGGAATGGGAATGATTTCATTGGAATGGTGTTATTGATGGAAAATAGTAGTGTTATTAGTGATTATTATTAAGTAGTAATAATAGTATTAATTATTAATTATTAATAAATAATAGTATTGATATTTTAATTGTAATAATTTCTATTTTAAGAATTAAAATTGAGTTTTCTGTTTAGCTTCATTATTAATTAATGATTGTTTATTATTTATTATTTATAATCTATTATTAATTAATAATTAGCTGGATCTATTTAGCCTTGAAAATTAGATTAACTGCTAGATTAATGAATATTAATAAAGATGGGTTTAATAAATATTAAGAAATATTAGATTTAGAAATACTAGTAAACATCAATAAATATTAAACTAATAGATATTAATAAACAATAATTTACTAAATATTGTTATATATTAATACATATTAATATTTATTAATTCATATTAATACATACTAATTCATATTAGATTAAAAATACTAATGAATATTAAATTACTAAATATAGGTAAATATTAATAAATATTAGATTATTAAGTGCAAAAAATAGTAACAAATGAGTATGAATATATATGAATAAATAATACACTAATACATGTTAGTAAGTATTTACAAATATTAGATTAATGGGTATTAATAAATATTAGATTATTAAATACCAATGCATATTAATAAATATTAGATTAACAATTATATTAATAACCTAATATTCATAATAGAATTTTTGTACATTATATTGATTTTATATAAAACGTGTTGTATTTCTAATATATTTACCACATTAAAATAATATTTCATCTCATATTTATTTTAATAAATTAATAGTAATTAACAAATTTAATAAATTGAAATATATTAATAAATATGGAGTATTATGTTGATATCTTTAGCTATTAGTACATGACACAATGATCAATTTAATATTAATGTTTAATTCGTATAACAGGGATAATTGAGTATAATCATAATTAATAGGTGTAATTAGGTTGTTAATAAGTTTAATGAGCTAATAAATTTAATAATTAATTTAATAATATATAAAGCATAAATAGTGTAATACGTATTTCATATCTATAAAATATATTCTTTAATAATTTATTTGGCTTGTTAATATACATAATAATCCAATAAGAAATAGAATATAATCCCTACTATTAATTATACCTATTAATTCAGTGTAGTCATACCTAACTAATTGGTGTAATTAGGTTGTTAATAAGTTTATTGAACTAATAAATTTAAGAATTAACCTAATAATATATAAAACAATGCAATGGGTATTTTGTATCTATAAAATATATAATTTAATCATTTCACGTGTTAATAGAGTTAATAATCTAATAATAAATAGAATATGATCTGTAATATTAATGAAATTCAGCATATATTTTATACACGATGTAATAAATAACTTCGCTGATAACTCTTATCACTTTCTTTTCAGTCGCTCCCTACCGTTTTTTGGGGAGGTTTTGTGGTTTTTGGTGGTTTTGCCTTTTTTTGGTGGGTTTTGATATTTTTTGCCGATTTTTTGGGGTTTTTTGATATTTTTTGCTGATTTTTGGGTGTTTTTTGATATTTTTTGCTGATTTCTTTAGTGGTTTTTGGTATTTTTTTGTATTTTTTTGCTGATTTTTTGGTGTTTCTTTGGTCATTTTTTGATATTTTTGCTGGGCTTTTCCCTGATTTTTTTTCGGTGTTTTTTGATCTTTTTGCTGATTTTTTGCGTGATTTTGGCGGGGGGGGGAGGGTTGGTGTTTTTTGCTGACTTTTTGGTAATTTTTTTGATATTTTTTGCTGAATTTTTTTTGTTATTTTTTTGGGTGTTTTTTGGTATTTTTTGCTGGTTTTTGGGGGGGATTTTTTTTTTTTTGTTTTTTGCTTCCCATCTCCACCCTCCATCCCCTGGAATTCCCACACTTTCATCCCAAAATCTCCCATTGGAACCTCCCAAACTCCGGCGTCACCCGAGGACTCTCCCATCAAAACAAGAAGTGGCCGATTTCTGCCTTTTTCCCCCCAAACTCCTCTTATCTCTGCCGCCTCCCTTATCTCTGCCGCCTCCTTTATCTCCCCCTGCAGCTGCTCCCTCTCCGTCCTCCCCTCAATTTCCATTTTCTTCCCCAAACCCAAATATTTAAAGGAAACTTCTCCAGTTTTGCCCACTTTGAACCTTTTTCTCCTCGTTTTCCTTCTCGAACCCTGAAACTGAGGGATCCAAAAGCATCGGGGCAGCACCGAAACCCTTCTGCCATCGGGGGCGACTTCGCAAAATTAAAAATATTCCGGAATCCGTCATTTCAGCCCATTTTTGTTCCCAGTCTCAGGTGGAAGAAATTTTTAAAGTCTAAGGAACCATTTTTGAGCCATTTTGCTCCCGATTTTAATTTATACCAAGGCCGCCACGGATTGAAATATTTAATTTAGTGTTACACTGATACTTAATTAAATTGATCTTTAATTAAATTAAACTTTAATTAAATTAATATTTAATCAAATTGATATTTAGTTACGATTTAATGAAATAATTAAACTGAAAGCTAATATTGGATTAAATTACTATTTCATTCAACACTGAATTAAATTAAAAGCTAACATTTAATAAAATTACAATTTAATTTAATATTTAATTAAGTTACTATTTATTGAAATGTTTGCTTAAATTAATAGCTCATATTTAATTAGCTATTTAATTTAATTAATTCTCCCTGTTCCTGCTGTTCCACCGGTGGAGCCCAAACATCCTCCAATGTTTCAATATTCATCCAAGTGGTGGTTTTTTTCCAAAAAAAAGGAGAAAGGTTCCAAAATCCCAAAATCACCCAGGTCCAAAATCCCACAAAACCAGGTTCTAAAAGAACCAAGTTTCAAAATAACCCAGGTCCAAAATACCAAAAAACAAACCCCAAAATGCCAGAAAACCAAATTCCAAAATCCCAAAATCCCCCAGGTCCAAAATTGGAAAAAAAAAAATCTAAATCCCAAAATAACCCTGGTCTAAAATCCCAAAAAATCAAATTCCGAACAAGCAGGAAATGAGGTTTGAAAATCCCAAAATTTCCCCGGTCCAAAACAGCACAAAACCGAATCCCAAAACCCCAGAGTTTTGAGTTCCAAAATCCCCCAAAACCAGGTTTGAGAACCCCGGAATGGCCCCGTTTCAAACCAGCAGAAAACCGAATTTAAACAGAGCAGAAAACCGCGTTCGAAAATCCCAAAATAGCCCCGTTTGGGAATCCCAAAATAGCCCCGTTTGGGAATCCCAAAATAGCCCCGCTCCAACCGACCCCAAACCCAGGGCAAAAATCCCCAAAAACCGAATTCCAAAGTCCACGAAAACCAAATTCCAAAATACTCAAAAATCCAATTCCAAAATAACCAAAAACCAAATGCAAAAATCCCCAAAAATCCAATTCCAAAATGCCCAAAATCCCTTGGTTTTAAGCAACCCTAAAACTGAGTTCAAAAACCCCAAAATAAACCAAAATCCCGCGTGGAAATCCCAAAAATCCAATTCCAAAATGCCCGAAGAATCTCGGTCTCAAAAATATTACAGAAATGAATTCCAAAATCCCAAAATTGCCCCGTTTGGAACGACCACGAAACCAAATCCCAAAAAACCCCAAAATCCCAGAAACTGCCGAAATCGGCCGCTTTCGAAATCCCAAAGTAGCCCCGTTTGGAAGTGCCAAAAGAGCAAATTCCCAAATCCCAATATCCCCCGGGTTGGGAATGTTGATGGTAAAATTCCAAATTCCCAAAATTCCAAATTCCAAAATTCTGAATTTGAAAATTCTGAATTCCAAAATTCCAAATTCCAAAACTCCAAAATACTAAATTCTGAAATTCTGAATTCCAAATTCTCAATTCCAAAATTCCCAATTCCAAAATTCTGAATTCCTAAATTCCAAATTCCAAAATTCTGAATTCAAAAATTCCAAATTGCAAATATTTGAATTCCAAAATTCTGAATTCAAAAATTCCGAATTCCAAAAATTTGAATTCCAAAATTCCGAATTCCAAAATTCAAAATTCCAAAATTCTGAATTCCAAAATTCCAAATTCCAAAATTCCTAAATTCCTAAATTCCGAATTCCAAAATTCCAAATTCCAAAATTCTGAATTTTAAAATACCCAATTCCAGAGGTCCCAGATGGCCAAAATTCCCAAAAAAAAGCCCGAACCGGGGTCTCACCTGTGCGCTAAATAAAATCTGGGAGATTTGGGATCTCCTCCAGGAAAATCCCGAACAACCCTCGGCAGAGCTCGGTGAGAAATGAGCCCGGAGCCGGCAGGAAATGGAATTTGGGGCAGAATTTGGGATCCGGGGAAGCCGGAATTCCTTATCAGCGCCGCGTCCCCGCCCCATCCACGTCATCCCCCTCATGAATATTCATGAGCACCCCTCCATCAACGCTGCATTCCCAAATTTCCTCTGCCGGAATTCCCTTTGAGGCCTCATCCGCAGAGGTCTCGGGGGGTCGGGGTTTTTTCCCCGAATCCCCCACAAATTCCAGGGGGATTTTCCGGGAATTCCGGAGCCTCCCCAATGCGGAAAAATCGTTGTTTGTCCCCAAAAACGCGCCGAGGCGTGGGATTGCTCCTTATCTGCTTCCCGCAGCTCCGGGGCCGTTATCAGCTGAGGGCCCTGAGCCCTTATCTCGGCCGCCGACCCCAACGGCCCCGTGGAAATGGGAATGGGAATGGGAATGGGAATCCGCGTTCTCCTCGGGGCTCGGGAATTGGCCAGCCTGGAGTGGGAATGGGAATCCTGGAATGGGAATGGGAATGGGAATCCGCGTTCTCCTCGGGGCTCGGGAATTGGCCAGCCTGGAGTGGGAATGGGAATGGGAATGGGAATGGGAATCCTGGAATGGGAATGGGAATGGGAATGTCCAGCCTGGAGTGGGAATGGGAATCCTGGAATGGGAATGGGAATGGGAATGTCCAGCCTGGAGTGGGAATGGGAATCCTGGAATGGGAATGGGAATCCTGGAATGGGAATGGGAATGGGAATGTCCAGCCTGGAGTGGGAATGGGAATCCTGGAATGGGAATGGGAATGTCCAGCCTGGAGTGGGAATGGAAATGGGAATGGAAATGGAAATGGAAATGGGAATGTCCAGCCTGGAGTGGGAATGGGAATCCTGGAATGGGAATGGGAATGGGAATGTCCAGCCTGGAGTGGGAATGGGAATCCTTGGAATGGGAATGGGAATCCTGGAATGGGAATGGGAATGTCCAGCCTGGAGTGGGAATGGGAATCCTTGGAATGGGAATGGGAATCCTGGAATGGGAATGGGAATGTCCAGCCTGGAGTGGGAATGGGAATGTCCATCCCGGAACGGGGATGGGCACCCTTGGAATAGGAACATCCACTCTGGAATGGGAATGGCCAAGCCTGGAACGGGAATGTCCAGCCTGGAGTGGGAATGTCCACTCTTGGAATGGGAATGTCCACCCTGGATTTGGGGGACCCCAGCTGGAGTGGGAATGTCCATCCTGGAGTGGGAATGGGCACCCCGGAGTAGGAATGTCCACTCTGGCATGGGGATGTCCAGCCTGGAATGGGAATGTCCACTCTGAAGTGGGGATGTCCACTCTTGGAATGGGAATGGGCACTCCTGGAATGGGCATGTCCAGCTTGGAATGGGAATGGCCATCTTGGAATGGAGATGTTCATCCCAGAATGGCAGTGTCCACCCTGGAATGGGAATGTCGATCCCAGAATGGGAATGGCCATCCTGGAATGCAGATATTTATCCTGGAATGGGAATGGGCACCCCTGGAATGGGAATGGCCAGCCTGGAATGGGAATGGGCACCCTGGAGTGGGATTGGCCACCCTGGAGTGGGAATGTCCACCCTGGAATGGGAATGGGCACCCCTGGAATGGGAATGTCTAGCCTGGAATGGGAATGGACATCCTGGAATGGGAATGTCCACCCTGGAGTGGGAATGGACATCCTGGAATGGGAATGGGCACCCCTGGAATGGGAATGGGCACCCCTGGAATGGGAATGGCCAGCCTGGAATGCAGATATTAATCCCGGAATGGGAATGTCCAACCCGCAGTGCAGATATTCCCACCGGGAATTTCTGCCCGTCCCAAATTCCCCAAAGCACCGATTTTTACCTTAAAAATCCAAGAAAAATTGGGCACGAAAATCCCGGGATTTGGGGCATTGTTTTAACTGGAATTCCGGGGATTTGGGGATTTTTTTTAAAGCTACAATTCCCTAGATTTTGGGAATTTTTAAAACTGGAATTTCTTGGATTTTAGGAATTTTTTTTTTACCTGGAATTCTCTGGATTTTGGGAAATTCTTTTGGCCAGAATTCCCAGGCTTTTGGGATTTTTTAAAATCCAGATTCCCGGGATTTGGGGAACTTTTAAACTGGAATTCCCTGGGTTTTGGGAATTTTTTAGCTGGAATTCCCTGGATTGGGGGAATTTTTCAAGATGGAATTCCCCAGATTTTGGGATTTTTTTTAGCTGGAATTCCCTGGATTTGGGGAATTTTTCCACCTCTGGACATGCTGAGGATTTTGGGGCTAAAAACGACTGAACTGGTTCATGTTCAAAAATATCAATTTATTGGGGGAAGGTGGGGGGGGCTGAGGGGGAAAAGGAGCAGAGTTGGGGGATTTTGGGGCTTTTTGGGCCTTTTTGGGGTCTTTGGGGTGTTTTGGTTATTTCATGTTATTTTTGGAGGATTTGGGGTTATTTTGGGTGGGCTTGGGGTTTTTTGGGGGGATTGGAGTAATTTTGAGGTGATTTGGGGTTATTTTGGGGGATTTGGGTTATTTTGGAGGACTTGGGCTTATTTTTAGAGTGGGTTGTTTTGGGGGAATTTGGGGTTATTTGATAGATTTGAGGTTATTTGGGTGGATTTGGGTTATTTTGAGGGAATTTGGGGTTATTTGGAGGGAATTGGGTTATTTGGGGGGATTTGGGGTTATTTTTAGAGGGTTGGGGTTATTTTGAGGGAATTTGGGGTTATTTGGTTGGATTTGAGGTTATTTTTAGAGGGTTTGGGGTTATTTTGGGGGATTTTGGGTTATTTTGGGTGGATTTGGGGTTATTTTTAGAGGGTTTGGGGTTATTTTGGGGGATTTGGGGGGATTTTGGGTGGATTTGGGGTTATTTTTAGAGGGTTTGGGGTTATTTTGGGGGATTTTGGGGGATTTTGGGTGGATTTGGGGTTATTTTTAGAGGGTTTGGGGTTATTTTGGGGATTTTGGGGGATTTTGGGGGATTTGGGGTTATTTTGGGGTGGGGTTATTTTGGGGGATTTTGGGTTATTTTGGGGGATTTGGGGTTATTTTGGGTTTGGGGTTATTTTGGGGGTTATTTTGGGGGATTTTGGGTGGATTTGGGGTTATTTTTAGAGGGTTTGGGGTTATTTTGGCCTTGGGGGCCCCGCTGGGATTTGGCACTTGGCAAAGGAAGGGATAAACATGGAAAAACACCTTGGAAAAATTGGGAAAAACCCAGATTTCCCAGAAACTGGTTTTTCCCAGGATTGACCAGAAACCTCGACCTGGAACTGGGCGGGAAAAGGGAAAAAACTCGGAGCCGCTGAAAACTGGGATTGGGATTTTTTGCCTCTTTGAGTTGGTTTTGAACCATTTCAGTCCTTTGGGAGCCGAAAATTCCCTTTTTTCCCAGGGTTTGGGGCGCCGGGTTGGGATTTTGCAAGGTTTTTTGGGAATTCGATGGATTTTTTCGGGAATTTGATGGATTTTTCAGGAATTTCAGAGGCAAAACCTGGGATTGTGGAGCCTCCTGGTTCTCATCCAGCTCTGACCTTCAAAATTCCGGGGAAAACCTCCGTTTTTTTAAAGTGGATCCGCTAAAAAAGTGGCCCAGAAATGGGGGAAAAAGCGGGAATTCAGCAATTCCAGGGTTTCTCGCAGATCCAGCGGTTGGGGCGGGAGCAGCGCTCGCTGATCCAGAGCCCCTTGGGGCCGAGGGCGGCGCAGTCCTTGTGCTCCTTGTCCGGGTCCGCCGTCCACATGTCCCAAAATCTGGGGGGAAAAAGAGGGAAAAGGGAAAAAAAAATCCAGGGGAAAAAAAAAATCCAGGAATAAAAACAACCACCCCCAAAAAACCCCTCCCGAAATCCTGTTTTTCCAATGGAAAACTCCCCAAAAAATCAGGTTTTGAGGGTCAAATTTTCTCTTTCTCATCAATTTTCCCTCTCTGGGGATTCCTGGCGGGAATTTGTAGTGAAAGTTGGGAATTTTTAGCGAAAATCAGGAATTTTAATCAAAAATTGGGAATTTTTACAGAAAATCTGGCATTTTTACAGAAAATCGGGAATTTTTACCAAAAATTGGGATTTTTTTAACAAAAAACCAGGAATTTTTACCCAAAATCAGGAAATTTCATGGAAAATCAGGAATTCTTCTAGAGAAACCGGGATTTTTTTTTCCCTCCCTGAAAAATCAGGATTTGTCTTCTGGAAAATCAGGAATTTTTTTCCTGGAAAATCAGGAACTTTTCCCCCACCCTTGGAAAATCAGGCTTTTTTCCCCAGAAAATTGGGATTTTTGTCTGGAAAACAATGAACTTTTTCTGGAAAATCAGGGAATTTTCCCGGAAAATCAGGATTTTTTTTCTGGAAAAGTGGGGATTTCCAGGAAAAGCAGGAATTTCCCAGAAAAGCAGGAATTTCTGGGAAAAGCAGGAATTTCCCAGAAAAGCAGGAATTTCTCCAGACAAGTGGGAATTTCCGAGAAAAGTGGGAATTTCCAGGAAAAGCAGGAATTTCTGGGAGAAGTGGGAATTCCCAGAAAAGCAGGAATTTCCGGGAAAAGCGGGAATTTCCAGAAAAGCAGGATTTCCGGAAAGCGGAATTCGAAAAGTGGGAATTTCTGGGAGAAGCAGGAATTTCCCAGAAAAGCAGGAATTTCCAGAGAAGCAGGAATTTCCAGAGAAGCAGGAATTTCCCGGAGGAGCAGGAATTTCCCAGAGAAGCAGGAATTTCCCAGAGAAGCAGGAATTCCCAGAGGAGCAGGAATTCCCAGAGGAGCAGGAATTTCCCAGAGAAGCAGGAATTTCCCAGAGGAGCAGGAATTTTCCCGGAAAAGCAGGAATTTCCCAGAAAAGCGGGAATTCCCGGAAAAGCAGGGATTTCCGGGAAGAGCAGGAATTCCCAGGAAAGCAGGAATATCCCAGAAAAGCAGGAATTTCCCAGAGAAGCAGGAATTCCCAGGAACAGCAGGAATTTTCCCGGAAAAGCAGGAATTTCCCCAGGAAATCAGGAATTCCCAGGAAATGGGGGTCCGTACCCCAGGTCCAGCGCCTCTCCCGTCACCCACTGCCAGGAGCCCTCGCGGCGCCGGTCGCTGGCCCCCAGCCAATAACGGAGCCCGCGCTCGCGGCTCTCCAGCAGGAACAGCTGCGGGAACGCCGGGAATCAGCCCTGAGGGCTGGGCCTGAATTCCCGGGAATCAGCCCTGAGTGCTGGGCCTGAATTCCCGGGAATCAGCCCTGAGGGCCGGGCCGGAATTCTGGGAATCAGCCCTGAGTGCTGGGCCTGAATTCCCGGGAATCAGCCCTGAGTGCTGGGCCTGAATTCCCGGGAATCAGCCCTCAGAGCCGGGCCCGAATTCCGGGAATCAGCCCTCAGGGCCGGGCCGGAATTCTGGGAATCAGCCCTGAGTGCCCAGCCGGAATTCTGGGAATTATCCCTGAGTGCTGGGCCTGAATTCCCGGGAATCAGCCCTCAGAGCCGGGCCCGAATTCCCGGGAATCAGCCCTCAGTGCCGGGCTGGAATTCTGGGAATCAGCCCTCAGAGCTGGGCCGGAATTCCGGGAATCAGCCCTCAGGGCCGGGCCCGAATTCCCGGGAATCAGCCCTCAGGGCCGGGCCCGAATTCCCGGGAATCAGCCCTCAGAGCCGGGCCCGAATTCCCGGGAATCAGCCCTCAGTGCCGGGCCCGAATTCCCGGGAATCAGCCCTCAGGGCCGGGCCCGAATTCCCGGGAATCAGCCCTGAGCGGGCCCGAATTCCCGGGAATCAGCCCTCAGAGCTGGGCCCGAATTCCCGGGAATCAGCCCTCAAGAGCAGAGCTGGGCCGGAATTCTGGGAATCAGCCCTGAGTGCCAGGCCCCAATTTTCAGGAATTCCCTCACTGCTGGGCCCCAGTTCCTGGGAATTCCCTCAGTGCCGGGCCCCAATTCCCGGGAATCTTCCCTGAGTCCCAGGCCCATTCCTGGGAATCATCCCTCAGTGCCGGGCCCCAATTCCCGGAATTCTCTGAGTGCCGGGCCTGAATTCCCAGGAATCATCCCTGAGTGCCAGGCCCCAGTTCCCAGGAATTCCCTCAGTGCCAGGCCCCATTCCCGGGAGTCATCCCTGAATCCCGATCTGGAATTCCCGGAGTTCCCAGGAGCCAGGCCTGAATGCCAGGCCCAAATTCCCGGAATTCCTGCGGGAACGAGCCTGAATGCCAGGCCCGAATTCCCGGATAATTCCCGGGAATCCAGCCCCGAATGCTGCCCGAATTCCCGGAATTCCCGCAGGGCCGGAAGCGCTCAGGGCTCCCTCAGATCCGGAATTCCCGGGAATTCCCGCAGGGGCGGAAGCGCTCAGGGCTCCCTCAGATCCGGAATTCCCGGAATTCCCGCAGGGCCGGAAGCGCTCAGGGCTCCCTCAGATCCGGAATTCCCGGAGTTCCCGGAATTCCTGCAGGGCCCAGAGCACTCGGGGCTCCCTCAGATCCAGAATTCCCGGAATTCCCGGAATTCCCTCAGATCCGGAGGCGCTCGGGGGCTCCGGGCCGGGCTCGGGTCGGGTCCGATTGGGAATTGGGCAGCTGCTGATCAATGCATGGGCTGCTCATTGATCTTATTGATAACCTCATTAATAATCCATGTGATTGATGGAATTATTAATTAATAGCCAAATAAATAAACAATTCTATTATAAACTTAATTAATAATCAATGTGATTTATGCAATTATCAATTAATTTTATTAATAACATAATTAGCAATCAATGTAATTCATGTAATTATTAATTTTATTATTAACCAAATTAATAATTGACATGATTGGTGTAATTATTAATTAATAGCCAAATTAATAATTGATTTTATTAGCAACTTAATTAATAATGTGATTTATGACATTAATAATTTTATTAATAACCTAATTAAAATCAATGTCATTTATGTTATTATCAATTAATTTTATTAACAACATAAGTAATAATCAATTGGATTTATGTAGCTATTAATTAATTTTAGTAATAACGTAATTAATAATCAATTTCGTCGATGTAATTAGTAATTTTATTAACAACTTAATTAATAGTCAATCTAGTTTATGTGACTATTAATTAATTTTATTAATAACCTAATTAATAACTAATGTGATTTATGCACTTATTAATTAATTTTATTAATCAATCAATTAAGGAATTTGAATTGATTTTGGAATTGGGGTTTGGGATTTGGGAGTTGGGACTTGGCATTCGGGATTTGGGATTGATTTGGGATTAATTTGTGATTTGGAATTTGGGATTTCGGAATTGGGGTTTGGGGTTGATTTGGGGATTTGGGATTGATTTGGGATTGGGGATTTGGATTTTGGGGTTTGGGATTTGGGATTGATTTGGCATTTGGGATTTGGATTTTGGGAATTGGGGTTTGGGATCTGGGATTTGGGGTTTAGGATTGATTTGGGATTGGGGATTTGGGATTAATTTGGGGTTTGGGACTGATTTGGGATCTGGGATTTGTTGTTTGGGATTCATTTGGGATTTGGGATCAATTTGGGATTCGGGATTTGGGGTTTGGGATTCGTTTGGGGCTTGGGATTCAGGATTGATTTGGGATTCGGAATTTGGGATTGATTTGGGATTCGGAATTTGGGATTGATTTGGGATTCGGAATTTGGGATTGATTTGGGGGTTTGGGATTTGGGATTTATTAGGATTTGGGGTTTGGGATTAATTTGGGATTTGGGGTTTGGGATTCAGGATTGATTTGGGATTTGGGATTCGGGTTTTGGGATTCAGGATTTGGGATTTGAGATTGGTTTGGGATTTGGGATTAATTCGGGGTTTGGGATTTATTTGGGATTTGGGGTTTGGGATTTATTTGGGATTTGGGATTAATTTGGGGTTTGGGATTTATTTGGGATTTGGGATTAATTTGGGGTTTGGGATTAATTTGGGGTTTGGGATTTGGGATTAATTTGGGATTTGGGATTAATTTGTGATTTGAGGTTCAGGATTCAGGGTTGATTTGGGGTTCGGGATTTGGGGTTTGGGATTCAGGGTTCGGGATTAATTTGGGATTTGGGGTTCAGGATTCAGGGCTGATTTGGGGTTCGGGATTTGGGGTTGGGGATTCAGGGTGCTTTGGGGCCGGGGATTTGGGATTGATTTGGGGTTTGGGATTTGGGATTTGGGATTAATTTGGGATTTGGGGTTCAGGATTCAGGGGTGATTTGGGGTCGGGATTTGGGGTTCAGGATCCAGGATTGATTTGGGGTTCGGGATTCAGGGCTGATTTGGGGTTGGGGATTCAGGATTGATTTGGGGTTCGGGATTCAGGGCTGATTTGGGGTTGGGGATTCAGGATTGATTTGGGGTTTGGGATTTGGGGTTTGGGATTTGGGGTTGGGGATTCAGGTTTGATTTGGGGTTGGGGATTCAGGGTGATTTGGGGTTTGGGATTTGGGGTTGGGGATTCAGGGTGCTTTGGGGTTGTGGGATTCAGGGGTGATTTGGGGTTCAGGATTTGGGGTTTGGGATTAATTCGGGATTTGGGGCCGGGGTTCCCTCACCTGCTCCTGCTCCGAGTTCACCACCACCAGCTGCGCTCCCAGCTCGGCGCAGGCGGCGCCGGCCCCGGCCCAGCCCAGGGCATCCATGGAGAAGGAATAGCAGCTGCTGCCGTGGGATTTCCACCCCGCCGGGCACGGCCGGGAGCTGCCCAGCGTCCGGCACAGCAGCTCTGCGGCACGGGAGGGAAACGGCCCTGGGAATCCCGGGAAATCCCAGGGGAAATCCCGGGAAATCCCCACATCCCTGGGAGAAATCCCGAGAAATCCCCAAATCCCAGGGGAAATCCCGAACGCCCTGGGAGAAATCCCCAAATCCCTGGGTGAAATCCCTAAATCCCAGGGGAAATCCCGAGAAATCCCCAAATCCCAGGGAGAAATCCGAGAAATCCCCACATCCCAGGGAAAACTGAGAGAAATCCCGAAATCCCTGGGATAAATCCCCAAATACCAGGGAGAAATCCCCAAATCCCAGAGAAAATCCCGAGAAATCCCCAAATCCCTGGGGAAACTGGGAGAAATCCCCACATCCCTGGGAGAAATCCCCAAATACCAGGGAGAAATCCCCAAATCCCAGAGAAAATCCCGAGAAATCCCAAAATCCCTGGGAGAAATCCCCACATCCCAGGGGAAGTCCCGAGAAATCCCAAAATCCCTGGGAGAAACCCTAAAATCCCAGGGAAAATCCTGAGAAATCCCAAAATCCCTGGGAGAAATCCCGAGAAATCCCAGGGAAAATCCGGAGAAATCCCCAAATCCCAGGGGAAATCCAGAGAAATCCCCAAATCACAGGGAAAATCCTGAGAAACCCCGAAATCCCAGGGAAAATCTGGATAAATCCCCAAATCCCAGGGAGAAATCCCAAAATCCCAGGGAAAATCCCAAGAAATCCTGAAATCCCTGGGAGAAATCCCCAAATCCCTGGGAAAATCCCAAGAAATCCCAGGGGAAAGCCAGAGAAATCCCAGGGAAAATCCAGAGAAATCCCCAAATCACAGGGAAAACTGAGAGAGATCCCAAAATCCCTGGGAAAATCCATAGAAATCCCAGGGAAAATCTGGAGAAATCCCCAAATCCCAGGGAAAATCCTGAGAAATCCCAAAATCCCTGGGGGAAAACTGGGAGAAAGCCCCAAATCCCTGGGAGAAATCCCAAAATCCCAGGGAAAATCCGGGGAACCCCCAAAATCAGCGGGAGAAATCCCGAAATCCAGGTGAAAAAACTTGGAGAAATCCCCAAGTGCAGGTAAAAACCTGGAGAAATCCCAAAAGCTGGGTAAAAATTGGGAGAAATCCCCAAATCCCAGAGAAAACAAGGAGAAATCCCAAAATCTAGGTGAAAAATTGGAGAAATGCCCAAATCCCAGTGAAAATTGGGAGAAATCCTCAAATCTGAGTAAAAAAACCTGGAGAATTCCCCAAATCCTGGGGAAAATGTGAAGAAATGCCTGAAATCCCAGGGAAAACCTGGGAAAATCCCGAAATCCAGGTAAAAATTTGGGAGAAACTCCCAAATCCCAGGGAAAATCTGGGAGAAATGCCCAAAATCTGGGAAAAAGCTGGAGAAATTCCCAAATCCCAAAGAAACTCCAGGAAAATGCCCAAATCCAGTTCGAAACGTGGAGGAATTCCCAAAATCGAAGTAAACAACATGGAAAAATGCCTGAATCCAGGGAAAACCATGGTGAAATTCCCAAAATCTGGGAGAAAAACCTGGAAAAAGCCCAAAAATCTGTGAGAAAAGCTGGAGAAATCCCCAAAATCCGTGAAAAAAATCTGGAGAAATTCCAAAATCTGGGAAAAACCTGTAGAAATTCCCAAAATCTGGATTAAAACATGTAGAAATTCCCAAAATCTGGGTAAAAAAACAGGAGAAATCTGGGGAAAAGCCTGGAGAAATTCCCAAATTGCGATAAAATCCCGATAAAATCCCAGGAAAATCCCGAGTTTTCCACTGGGAACATCCCAAGGGTTTCCCATGGAGGGAACGCTTCCAAATGGGCCGAAATTGTCCCAATTTTCCGGGATTTTGGCCCCTGTGGGAATTCCAGGGGTTTTTGGGGGAATTTTTGGGGAATTTGGGGAATTTTGGGGGGATTTTTTGGGGATTTGGGGGATTTGGGGTTTTGGGGGGATTTTGGGGATTTGGGGGAATTTGGGGAATTTTGGGGGGATTTTTTGGGGATTTGGGGAATTTTGGGGGGATTTTTTGGGGATTTGGGGGAATTTGGGGAATTTTGGGGGGATTTTTTGGGGATTTGGGGAAATTTGGGGAGTTACCGGCGAGTTCCTGCAGCTCCAGCTGGTGCTGCTGGATCCCGAATTGCAGCCGGGTCTGCTCCTGCTGGACTGGGAGCGGGGGACGAGATCCCAGTGTTCCCAGTACAGCCCAGTGCAGCCCAGTGTCCTCCCAGTGCCCTCCCAGTGCCCTCCCAGTACAGCCCAGTGCTCCCAGATCATCCCAGTACCCTCCCAGTACAGCCCAGTACAGCCCAGTGTTCCCAGTATATCCCAGTGCATCCCAGTGTCCTCCCGATGGCCTACCAAGGCCCTCCCAGTACAGCCCAGTGCCTCCCAGTGATCCCAGTGCTCCCAGATCATCCCAGTACCCTCCCAGTACAGCCCAGTGTTCCCAGTGCCCCCAGTGCCCTCCCAGTGCTCCCAGTGCTCCCAGTACATCCCAGTGTCCTCCCAGTGCCCTCCCAGTACCCCCTGTCCAATTCCCAGTGCTCCCAGTAAACCCGCCCCAAGTCCCAGCACCCTCCCAGTGCCCCCCAGGACGAGTGTCCCCACCATTCCCTCATTTTTCCCTCATTTTTCCCTCTTTTTTCCCCTCTTTTTCCCCAAATCCGGAATTTTCCCGCCCTTTGGATCCTCCCCCGTCCCTTTCCCGCCGTTTTCCCAGGATTTTTCTGTGGTTTTGATCCCTTTTTTTTTTTCCCCCCCATAATTCCCTGGAATTCATTGATTCTCAATAATTCAGGATTCAATCCCATTTTTCCCAGGTTTTCCGACAGATTCTCCCCTTTTCCAGGAAAATCCCAATCCCAGAAAGATCCCGAGGGCTCTGTCCCAATCCGGGGGAAATTCCTTCATTTTGGGCCCAATTTGGGATTTCCACAGCTCCGGGATGGTCCCGGGGGGGATCAGGGAAAGAAAAAGGAGCAGAACCAGGAAAAATTCCCAGGTTTTTTTTTTTTTCCTGGAATTTACATCAAAAATGGAGGAAAAGGATGGAAAATTCTGGGAAATCTGGGGAAAATCTGGAGAAATTCCCAAAAATCTGGGAAAAATATCTGGAGAAATTCCCAAATCCTGGTAAAAACATCCCAAAATCCAGATAAAAATGTGGAGAATTGCCCAAATCCTGGTGAAAACCTGGAGAAATTCCCAAAATCTGGGGAAAACGTGGAGAAATTCCCAAATCCTGGTATAAAGTGGGAGAAATGCCCCAAAATGCGGCTAAAACCCCCCAAATCCCCCAAATCCCATTCCTGTGGGATGTGATTCCAGCACCTACCGGAATCCCAAATTTCCGACAAATTCGACTTCAGGAGCTCCAATTCCGCCTTCGTTTCCTTCTCTGGGGGGAAAAACATGGAAAAATCCCGGAATTCCCGGAGATTCATCCCAAATTCCCATTCCGGGTGGAATTCATCCCAAAATTCCCACTTTTTAGATGGAATTAACCCCAAAATTACTGTTTTGAGGTGGAAAACTCAAAATTCCCATTATGAGGTCAAATTAAACCTCAAAATCCCCATTTTTAGATGGAAAACCCCAAAATTCCTATTCTAGGTGGAATTAACCCCCGAAATTCCCACTTTTTAGGTGGAATTAAACCCCAGAATTGCCAGTCCAGGTGGAATTAATCCCAAAAATTCCCATTCTGGGTGGGATTAACCCCTAATTTCCCACTTTTTAGATGGAATTAGACCCCAAAATTCCCATTTTTAGGTGGAAAACCCCAAAATTCCCATTCTGAGGTGCAATTAAACCCCAAAATTCCCACTTTGAGCTGAAATTCCACGCAAAAATTCCTATTCCAGATGGAATTCACCCCAGAATTCCCATTCCGGATGGAATTAAGCCCAAAATTCCCATTTTGAGCTGGAATTCAACCCCAGAACTCCCATTCTGGGTGGAATTCACCCCAAAATTCCCATTCCACATGGAATTAAATCCCAAAATTCCCATTCTGGGTGGAATTAACCCCCAAAATTCCCATTCTGAGGAGGAATCCACCCCAAAATTCCCACTTTGAGCTGAAATTCAAGCCCAAAAATCCCACTCCTGCAGGAATTCACCCCAAATTCCCATTCCCTCTGGAATTCACCCCAAATTCTCATTCCCACTGGAATTCAATCCCAGAATTCCCGTTCCCGCTGGAATTCACCCTAAAACTCCCATTCCCTCTGGAATTCACCCCAAATTCCCGTTCCCTCTGGAATTCAATCCGAAAACTCCCGTTCCCTCTGGAATTCAACCCAAATTCTCGTTCCCTCTGGAATTCATCCCAGAATTCCTGTTCCCTCTGGAATTCATCCCAGAACTCCCATTCCTGCTGGAATTCACCCCAAAATTCACATTCCCTCTGGAATTCACCCCAAACTCCCATTCCCGCTGGAATTCAATCCCAGAACTCCCACTCCCGCTGAAATCCACCCCAAACTCCCGTTCCCGCAGGAATTCACCCCAAAATCCCATTCCCGCTGGAATTCACCCCAAACTCCCGTTCCCGCAGGAATTCCGAGGGAATCCCGCCCCACTCACGCTTCCCGAGGGCCAGGGCCAGGATCCCGCCCGCGGCCACGAGGCTCAGGGCCAGCAGCAGCCCCAGCGCGGCCACCCCACGGCGGGAACTCGGGGCCGGAGCCCGGGAATTTGGGGCCGGATCCCGGGAATTTGGGGCCGAATCCTCCGGATCCTTCAGGGACGGGGCTTGGGAAGAGCCCGGGAGCCCGGCCATGAGGTAAACGCCTGCTGGGAGTGGGAAAAACGGGAATTTTTGGGGATTTTAGGGGATTTTGGGAGCAAATCCCGATCCGGGGGGTTCCTGGGATTCAGGGAATTGGGGGAAATTGTGGGAATTTCCCTCAGTTTTTTGGGAATTCCAGGGCGGGTTTATTCCAGATTTATCCCTGTTGGGAATTGGGAATGAAATCCCGAAATTTCACTTTCTGAGGGGGAATTAAATCCTGAAAATTCACAAATAGAGGTGGAATTAAATCCTAAAATTCCCATTCCCAGGAGAAATTAAATCCCAAAATTCCCATCCCAACTCAGAATTTCATCCCAAAATTCCCATTCTGAGCTGGGAATGAAACCCTAAATTTTATATCCTAAAATGCATCCATTTCAGGGGATTTTGGGACATTTTGGGATCAAATCCTGATCCAGGGGGTTCCTGGGATTCAGGAAATTGGGGGAAATTGTGGGAATTTCCCTCAGTTTTTTGGGAATTCCAGGGCGGGTTTATTCCAGATTTATCCCTGTTGGGAATTGGGAATGAAATCCCGAAATTTCACTTTCTGAGGGGGAATTAAATCCCGAAAATTCACAAATAGAGGTGGAATTAAATCCTAAAATTCCCATTCCCAGGAGAAATTAAATCCCGAAAATTCCCATCCCAACTCGGAATTTCATCCCAAAATTCCCATTCCGAGCCGGGAATTAAACCCTAAATTTTATATCCTAAATTTCATCCATTTCAGGGGATTTTGGGACATTCTGGGGCAGAATCCTGTTCTGGGGCAATTTTTGGGATCCACCTTTGCTGGGGGGCTCCGGGCGGCTCCGATCCGACCCCGGCACGGAGATGTCGTCGTAATCGTCCTCGAAGCTGTCGGGAGACGCTGGAAAAGAGGGGAAAATGTGGAAAATTGGGATTTTAGGTGGGCTGGGAATCCCGGGAATCCCAGGGTTGCAATTCCCGGGAGATTTTCCCATTTTTTTCGCCTCTGTTTTTATGGATTCGGTTGATTTTTATCCCTTTTTCTGCCAGAGCTGAGCTCTTCCCTTTTGCCTTTGGGAATTCCCAGATTTTTCCAGGTTTTTCCTGTATTTTCTCCCAGTAAAATTGGTATTTTTTAACGTGGACTAATTCCATTGGTTTCTGCCCCAAATCACTCGGTCCTGGTCCTGCTGAGCCTCATCCAGCTGCTAAAAAATTCCCAAAATCGTGGGAATTCTGGATAAAAAAATTCCCCAAATTCCAGGGAATTCCAGCTAAAAAATTCCCCAAATCCAAGGAATTGCAGCTTAAAAAAAATCCCCAAATCCAGGGAATTCCGGGTAAAAAAAATCGCAAAATCCAGGGAATTCCAGCCAAAAAAATTCCCAAAATCCAGGGAATCCCAGCTAAAGAAATTCCCCAAATCCAGGGAATTCTGGGTAAAATATTTGCCAAATTCAGAGAATTCCAGCCAAAAATATTCCCAAAATCCAGGGAATTCCAGCTTAAAAAATTCTCCAAATCCTGGGAATTCTGGGTAAAAAAATTCGCAAAATCCGGGGAATTCCAGATTTACAAATTCCTCAAATCCAGGGAATTCTGGCTAAAAAATTCTCAACATCCAGAGAATTCCAGCCAAAAAAATCCCAAAATCCAGGGAACTTCAGCCAAAAAATTTCCCAAAATCCAGGGAATTCCAGTTAAAAAAATTCCCAAAATCCAGGGAATTCCAGTTTAAAAAATTCCCAAAATCCAGGGAATTGCCCAATCCTGCTTGAAAATTTCCTGGGAATTCCCTCTTCCCCAAAAATTTGGGAATTTCGCCTCTTTCTGCCATGGATTTGGGGCTGGGAAGGTGCAAATTCCGGCTCCAGGAGGGAGGACAGAGCCAAAAATTCCCTTGGAATTCCCCAAGTGCGGAATTCCCGGATATTTCTGGGATTCTTTGGCACCAGGATCCCAATTTGGGATAAAAATTCCAGGGAAATCGAGACTTTTTTGGGAAAAATGGACCTTGGGGAGGAACCTCGGGGATTTTGGTTCCCAAAATCCGGGAAAACGTTGGAAAAGGGGGAAAAAGGAGAATTTACCTGGTCTGAAGTCACCCACTGGGGACATCTTCCCGGCCACGGAGTAAATTCCTGCCAAAAACGGGGAAAAACGAGGGAAAACGGGAAAAATGGGGGAAAGTGGGGGGAAAATGGGGAAAATCAGGGAAAAAATGGGAAAAAATGGGGGGAAATGGAGGAACAAAAGTGGGAAAACAGGAAAGAAGGGTAAATCAGGTAAAAAATTAGGAAAAACGAGGAAAAATGGGGAAAATGGGTGGAAATGGGGAAAACTGGGGGAAGAATGGGGGAAAATCGGGAAAATGGGGAATGAAAGGGAAAAAATGAGGGAAATCAGGAAAAAATGTGGAAAAATGGGAAAATGGAGAAAATCGGGGAAAAAATTGGGAAAAAATGGGCAACAGTGGGGAAAAACCAAGGAAAAAACGGGGAAAAATGGGCATAAATGGGGAAAAATTGGGAAAACTGGGGGAAAATGGGGAAAACGGGGGAAAAAGGGTTAAAAATAGGAAAAAAACCCGCAGGAAAAGAGCATTGGGAAGAACAGGAGCATCCCCAAATCCCCATCGGGAATTCACCGCCGCTTCCACCAAAACCGAGGCAAAACCCGCGGATTTTGGGGCTCTCGATGGCCCCAAATCCGGCCCCGGATTCCTCCGCCCTCCACCGAGCCCGAAGGTCGCTCGGAGGGTGCGAAAAGTCCCGGAAAAGGGGGAATTTGGGGGTTTTGCCTGGGAAAGGAGGGATTTGGGGTTTACCTGGCTGCCTCGCCAGGCGCTTGGGGGGCACGGGGCCCAGCCAGTTGCCGTAGGTCTCCTGCTGGGCCATGGCTTGGAGCTGTGGGGTCCCAAATCCCCTCCCCGGCCCCAAATCCACGCCCCGACCCCGAGCTCACGCCCCGGCCCCAAATCCACGCCCCGGAGCCGCCGGATTTGGCCGCGGTGGGGGGGTTTCGGTTCCTCCTCAACGGGGACGGGCGAGAGTTGGGCCAAAAACGCGAATTCCCGACGGGTCGGGGGCATTTTGGGATGAACGGGGTGGGTTTTGAGGGAAAACTGGCTGGAATTTGGGATTGGGGTTTTGAGGGACGCCCAAAATCTGAGGGCAGCACCGATGGCTTTGAAACACCCCCAAAACCCCCCAAAATCCCAAGTTTTCCCCCCGTGTTGGGTTCCATCCCAAATTTCCCAGCTGTCGGGGTAAAATCCTGAATTTTTGAGGGTCAAATCCCGGATTTTTGAGGGTCAAATCCCGGATTTTTGGGGTCAAATGGCGAATTTCCCAGCACTGGAAGAATCCCCACGGCCGCGGCTGCTCGGTGACACCGGAGCCGTGCTTGGGCACCCCCGAGCTGGGGATTTGCATTTTCGCCCCCAAAACGCTCCCGCCTCGTTTTCACCGCTCTCACTTCCCCTTTTTGGGGTTGTTTTTAACCCAGACCCTCAGAGGAGGCGGCGCCGACCGTTCCCCGGTGGATTTTGGGGAGTTTTGGGTCAAATCACAACCGAAACTCCGCCGGGTTTGGATATTTCCCAGATTTCTCGGCAACCGCGGCACAAGAACCTCAACAGCGGCCAAAAAATGGGAATAAACCCCACAAAATCTCACAAACAACCCCAAAATTCTGCCCTGGTGTTTAAACCCCTCTCCCACAGGGCTGGGCCCCGCTCCCACTCTTGGAGAGGTTTCGGGAAGATTTTGGGACTCGGTTTTGGATGGTTTTCCAAAAAGATCTGTGCGTTTTGTTGGATTTTGCCAGGTTTTTGCTGGATTCTCCTCTGGTTTTTGTCAGATTCCTCCTGGTATTTGCCAGATTTACCCCATTTTTGCCGGATTTTGTCTGGTTTTGCTGATTTTGCCTGGTTTTCCTTCATTTCCCCAGATTTTGCCTGTTTTTTCTGGATTTTGCCCGGGTTTTCTGGATTTTGCCTGGTTTTCCAGATTTTCCTCTGGTTTGGCCTGATTTTTCCTTGTATTCCTGGATTTCCCCTGGTTTTGCCAAATTTTGTCTGGTTTTGCTGGATTTTGCCCAGTTTTTCTGGATTTTGCCTGATTTTGCCCAGTTTGCCTGGATTTTGTGTGGTTTTGCCAGATTTCCCCTGATTTTCCTGGGTTTCCCCTGGTTTTCCTGCATTTTCCCTTGTTTTGCCTGATTTTTCCTTCTTTTGCTGGATTTTCCCCCGTTTTGCCTGATTTTGCCCTGTTTTCCTGGATTTTGCATCCAATCCCCTTTCCCAGATCCCTGAGTGGATCCAGGACCTCTCTGGGACCCCCTTCCAGGACCCCCAAATGGACCCCAAAGTGGACCCACAACTCCAGGGCCCCATTCCAGACCCCCAAGTGGATCCTGGCACCCGGGACCCCCCTCCAGGACCCAAAATCGCTCCCACACATCCAGGGCCCCATTCCAGGACCCTCAGGTGGATCCAGGAGCTCTCCCGGGACCCCCAGGGGGGCTCCAGTGTCCGGTGGGTCCGGGATGTGGGGCAGGAGGGACCCAGGAGCTGTCCTTGGGGGGCAGCTCCTGCTCCGGGGGGTCCCGGCCCCATTCCAGGTGTGACCCCCCCCCGATCCAGATGTGAAAATCCCATCCACGGCAGGGGTCGATGTTCCTGATCCCGGGGGTTCTGGACAGAGCCGCCCCCGTTCCAGATGTGGATCCCCCCGTTCCAGATGTGGATCCCCCCGTTCCAGGTGCGACCCCCCCATCCCAGTCCAGATGTGCCCCCTGCTGATCCCGGTGGTTCCGGACTAAGTTTGGACCCGATCCAGATGTGAATGTCCTAATTCCAGGGGTCAATCCCCTCGTTCCAGATGTGCCCCCCGATCCCGGTGGTTCATTACTAAGGCTGGACCCCATTCCAGATGTGACTCCCCCCATTCTAGGGGTGAATCCTCCTAATCCAGATGTCGGTACCCCCGATCCAGATGTGACACACCGCCCCCCCCGCCCGCTCCCAGCTGTTCTGCACTACAGCTGGACCCAATCCAGGGGTGAACACCCCCATTCCAGATGTGAACACCCCCATTCCAGATGTGAACCCCCCCGTTTCAGAGGTCGATCCCCCCGATGCAGATGTCGATATCCTGTTCCAGATGTGCCAGCCCACCCCACCCCCCCGCCCCCACTCCAGGCCGTCCCGGACTACAGCTGGACCTGATCCAGATGTTGACACCCCCATTCCAGATGTGCCCCTCCCCGCTCCCGGCCGTTCCAAACGAAGTCTGGACCCGTTCCAGGAGTTCAAACCCCCTCTCCAGATGTGGCTATCCCGACCCAGATGTGGCTATCCCGTTCCAAATGTCCCCCCACCCCGCTCCCGGCCGTTCCGGACTAAGGCTGGAGCCCATTCCAGCTGTGGCTCTGCCGATCCAGATGTGGCTATCCCGGTCCAGCTGTGGTTCTCCCGATCCAGATGTTCCCCCCGCCCCGCTCCCGGCCGTTCCGGACTACAGCTCCCGGCAGCGCTGCCGGCGGCATCCCAGGAATTCGCGGCCCGGGATGGCGGCGCGGCCGCTGCGGGGCCCTGAGCTCTGAGGGTCCCGGGGGGGCTCCGGGGGGGTCCCGGGGAGGCTCCGGGAGGGTCCCGGGGGTGTCCCCGGCCGGGGGCGGCCATGGCGGAGCCGCTGCTGCGCCGAACTCTGTCCCGCCTGCGGCGCCGCGAGCGCCCGAGAGCCGCGAGGGCGGAGGCCGA
Source organism: Monarcha castaneiventris obscurior (assembly GCA_026261815.1). NCBI lineage: Eukaryota > Metazoa > Chordata > Aves > Passeriformes > Monarchidae > Monarcha > Monarcha castaneiventris. The sequence continues at coordinate 106,902 of JAMPIT010000498.1, read as the reverse complement.
GCACGGAGGTACCGAACCCACCCCCCCAAAAAACCGGGAGGGACCCCCCGGGGTGGGAAGCACCTCGGAATGGGACCCCCTCCCCGAAAAAGGGACCCCCCCGGGGTGGGTCCTGCACCCTGAGGAAGGGATAACCCCAGGAAGGGACCCCCAGGAAGGGGGAAGGGACCCCCCCTCCCCATTCCTGGGTCTGGGAGGGACCCAGGATGGGACCCCCTCTGGATTGGAACCCCCTCCCCAAAAAAGGGGCCCCCCTGGGAATGGGAAACCCCCGGGAAGGACCCTCGGGATGGGAGCCCCCCGTCCACTTCCCTGAAAAAGGGACCCCCCCGGGAATAGGACCCCAACCCCAAGGAGGGACCCCAACCCTCAGGAAGGGACCCTCCGATTAAGGGGACCCCCCCGAGGATGGGACCCCCCCAGCCCCAAAAAAGGGACCCCGCCATTGCCCTGGGGTCCCCCCTCCCCCCCGAGGAGAGGACCCCCCCCACAAGGCAGGGACACCCCCATAAGGAAGGACCCGACCCCCCTTAAAGGGAGTCCCCGGAGGGGTCCGGTCACTTTTGGGGTGTGGAGGGTCCGGCCGTGCCCCCCGGTCACTTTTGGGGTCCCCTTTGGGGTGTGGAGGGTCCGGCCGTGCCCCCCGGTCACTTTTGGGGTCCCCTTTGGGGTGTGGAGGGTCCGGCCGTGCCCCCCCGTCACTTCTGGGGTCTCCTTTGGGGTTTCAGAGGGGTCCCGCCGGATCGGCTGCGGGGAGCCCCAAAATCGCCACGAGGAGCCCCAAAATCGCCGTGAGGAGCCCCAAGAGCCCCAAAATCACGGCGGGAAGCCTCAAAATCGCCACGAGGAGCCCCCAAATCGCCGGGAGGAGCTCCAAGAGCCCCAAAATCACGGCGGGAAGCCCCAAAATCGCCGCGAGGAGCCCCGAAGTTGCCGCGGGGAGCTCCAAGAACCCCAGAATCGCTATGGAGAACCCCTAAATCACAGCGAACAACCCCAAAATCGCTGCGAGAAGCACCAAGATCCCTCAAATCGTTACGGGGAGCCCCAAACCTTCCGCGAGGAGCCCCAAAACCGCTACGAGGAACCCGCACGTCGATGCCCGGAGGCCGACGGGGCCGAGGCCGAGGGGGAAGAGGCCGAGGCCGGGAACGGCTCCCCGGTTTTGGGGGGTCCCGGGCGGCCCCCCGGGCCCGGCGCGTACCTGCAGAGCCTGGAGCGCAGCAGCCGCCGCTGGGTGCTGGCGGCCGGCAAGGGGCCGGAGCAGCCCGGGGCCAGCGGGGCCGGCGGCAGCGGCGCGGCCCCGGGGGACATTTGGTACAACCCCATCCCCGAGGATGAGGATGACGCCGGGAGCCGCGGGGAAGGCACCGCCAAGGGTCTGGGGACAGCCGAGGGAGCCGCAGGCCGCGCACAGGAGGAGGAGGAGGAGGAGGAGGAGGAGGAGGAAGGAGCCGGGCAGGGACAGGCCAGCGGTGAGGGGGTGAGGGGTGGGGGGGCATTGTCCTGCTGTCACCTCCCCCTGCGGCCCCACAGCCCCCGGTCCTTGGCCCAGAGTGACCCCCGGCCCCAAGTGACCCCTGGCCCCAAGTGTCCCCTGACCCCAGTGCCCCCCGGTGCCCCCCGGTGCCCCCCAGTGCCCCCTGGCCCCGGTGTCCCAAAGTGTCCCCGAGTGACCCCTGCACCCCGCAGTCCCCCGGTCCTTGTCCCCGAGTGACCCCTGGCCCCAGTGTCCCCCCCGTGTCCCCAGTGTCCCCCCCGTGTCCCCAGTGTTCCCCTCAGTGTCCCCGGTGTCCCCTGGCCCCACCCCAGGGCATCCCCCAGACCCTCAGTCCCCACCCCCAGGACAGTGACCCCCCCAGTGACCCCCCCAGTGTCCCCAGCATTCCCAGTTCCTCCTGAACCCCCTCCCCAGTATCCCCAATTCTCCCCCCCAGCCCTTCCAGTGCCCCTGAACCCCCCCGTCCCAAACTTTCCAGCGCCCCCAGAACCCCCTCCCCAGCCCTCCCCAGTACCCCCAGACCCTTCCCCGTTGCCCCCGGACCCTCCCCACCGTTCCCAGTGCTCCCTGAACCCCATTCCCACCATTCCCACTGCCCCCAGAACCCCCTCCCCACCCTTCCCACTGCCCCCAGCCCCTCCCCATCATTCCCAGTGCCCCCAGACCCCCTTTTCCCACTGCCCCCAGCCCCTCCCCATCATTCCCGCTTCCCCCTGAACCCTCCCCAGCTCCCCCTCTCCCCCCGCCCCACTGACCCCTCTCCCCCCGCCCCACAGGGAGGCCGCCGGACCCCCCCTCTCCCCCCGGCCAGGGCCGCCCCCTCCCCAAATGCAAATCCCCGGGGCCCGTGCGGCGCCTCTCGCTGAGGATGAAGAAGCTCCCGGAGCTGCGGCGGAAGCTGAGCCTGAGGAGCCCCCGGGCCCGCGACCCCCACGGGGCTGGGGGCTGCCCCTCGCCCCCCCGGGAGTCCCGCAACGTCATCAGCCGCTACCACCTGGACACCAGCGTGGCCTGGGCGCTGCCCCGCGCCGTGTCCGGCCGGGCCGGACATCGCAGCGACGGAGACTCCCCGGAGCTGCCGGCCAGGCCGGCCCCGGGGTCCCCGGTGGGGATCGAGGGTCCCGGGCTGGATTTGGGGGCGTTCCGCCCTTACGGGGACCCCGCGGCCCGGGGCTCGGCCGTGCTGTCCGGGCTGGTCAGTGTCCAGCTGCGGGGGCTGCGGCCGGCGCGGCCGGAGCGGCTTTTCTGCGTCCTGCAGGTGGACGGGGCGAGCCGCGCTCGGACAGCGCTGCTGGCCGGAGGGGCCGAATTCCTGCGGCTTGACCACTGCTTCAACCTGGAGCTGGAGCGGGCGCGGCTGCTCACGGTGGCCGTGCTGTCCTGGGATGTGGCCGCAGGCCGGAACCGCCTCGTCGGCCACGGCACCGTGGGGCTGGCGCAGCTCTTCGCAGGTATCGGGGGGATTTGGGGGCGCTTTGGGGCGTTTTGGGGAGTTTTAGGGGGGGTTGGGGGAGCCGGGGGATTGGGTGATTGAGGGGCTCGGGGGCTCAAGGGGCTTGGGAGAGGTCAAGGGCCTCAGGGGTTTGGGGGATTGAGGGTTTGGGGGGATTAGAGGGGCTGGGAGGGTTGAGGGGCTTGGAGGGCTCAGGGGGGCTCGGGGGATTGGGGGGTTTGGGATTTGGGGGTTTGGGGGATTCGGGGGGACTGAGGGGTTTGGGGGAACTTGAGGCGTTGGGGGGTCAGGGGAACTCGGAGGGCTTGGGGGTTTGGGGGATTGAGGGGACTCGGGGTATTGGGGGGTTTGGGATTTGGGGGGCTTGGGGGATTCAGGGAGATTGAGGGGCTTGGGGGGTTCAGGGAATTGGGGAGCTCGGGGGGTCAGGGGGACTCGGGGGATTTGGGGTTTGGGGGGTTTGGAAGATTCGGGGGCATTGTGAGGATAAGGGGGCTCGGGGGGCTTAGGGGGCTTGGGGGTTTGGGGACCGTGGCTGTCCTGGCGTGACCCCGGGGGTGTCCTGATGTCACCCCTGACCCCACGGGTGTCCTGGTGTCCCTGTGACCCCATGGATGTCCTGCTGTCCCCATGGGTGTCCTTGTGACCCCATTGGTGTCCTGGTGTCCCCATGGATGTCCTGCTGTCCCCATGGATGTCCCTGTGACCCCATGGATGTCCTGCTGTCCCCATGGGTGTCCTGCTGTCCGTGTGTCCCCATGGATGTCCCTGTGTCCCCATGGATGTCCCTGTGACCCCATTGGTGTCCGTGTGTCCGTGTGTCCCCATGGATGTCCCTGTGACCCCATGGGTGTCCTGCTGTCCCCATGGGTGTCCTGCTGTCCGTGTGTCCCCATGGATGTCCCTGTGACCCCATTGGTGTCCTGCTGTCCCCATGGGTGTCTGTGTGTCCCCATGGGTGTCCCTGTGACCCCATGGATGTCCCTGTGACCCCATGGGTGTCCGTGTGTCCTGGTGTTGTGTGGGGTTGTTGGTGTCCCCATGGATGTCCCTGTGACCCTGTGGGTGTCCCTGTGACCCCATGGGTGTCCGTGTGTCCGTGTGACCCCATGGGTGTCCCTGTGACCCCATGGGTGTCCGTGTGTCCGTGTGTCCGCAGGAGGCCGGACGCAGGCGCTGGCCCTGCAGCTGCACCCGCGGGGTGTCCTTTACTCCAAGCTGACCCTGGCGCGGCTCCAGGCCGCTCCGGCCCCGCGGCCGCCGCGCGTCTTTGGGGCGGATTTGGGGCAGTTGGTGGCGCGGGAGGGGGACCCCAGCCAGGTCCCGCTGCTCGTCCAGAAGTGCCTGGCCGAGATCGAGCGCCGCGGCCTCAAGGTGACCGGGGAGTGACCGGGGCTGACCCGGGGGTGACCGGGGAGTGACCGGGGAGTGACCGGGGCTGACCTGGGGGTGACCTGGGGGTGACCGGGGAGTGACTGGTGCTGACCAGGGGGTGACCAGGGAGTGACCGGAGCTGGGGGGTGACCAGGGAGTGACCGGGAGGTGACTGGGGACTGGAGGGTGATCAGGGGGGTGACCAGGGCTTGACCAGGAGTGACTGGGGGATGACCAGGGAGTGACCAGGGCTGGGGGGTGACTGGGGACTGGTGGTGACCAGGAGGTGACCAGGACCAGGGGGTGACTGTGGCTGGGGGGTGACCAGAGGGTGACCCAGACCATGGGGTGACTGAGGCCAGGGAGTGACCAGGACCAGGAGGTGACCAGGAGCAGGCAGTGACCAGGGGGTGACCAGGGCCAGGGGGTGACCAGGGCCAGGAGGTGACCGGAGCTGTGGGGTGACCAGCCTGGACCAGGGTGACTGGGGGTGACTCAAGGCCAGGGAGTGACCAAGGCTGGGGGGTGACCAGGAGGTGACCAGGACCGAGGGGTGACCAGGAGCTGGGGGATGACCTGGAGATGAGGGAATGACCAGGGCCAGGGGGTGACTGGGAGATGACCAGGGGGTGACCGGCGAGTGGCCGGGGGTGGGACCAGGGCCCAGGGGTGACCAGGGCTGGGGATTTACTGGGACCTGGCAAATGACCAGTGGCCAAAGTGACCCGTGGTGACCCCACAGTGGTGGGGCTGTACTGGCTGGGGCTGACCAGGGCCAGAGGGTGACCAATAGCCAGGGGGTGACCGGTGGCTGGAGAGTGACCAGTGGTGACCCTGCAGGTGGTGGGGCTGTACCGGCTGGGGGTGACCAGGCCCAGGGGGTGACTGGTGGCCAGAGAGTGACCAGTGGCCGGAGAGTGACCAGCGGTGACCCCGCAGGTGGTGGGGCTGTACCAGCTGGGGGTGACCAGGGCCAGAGGGTGACCAATAGCTGGGGGGTGACTGGTGGCCAGAGAGTGACCAGTGGCCGGAGAGTGACCAGTGGTGACCCCGCAGGTGGTGGGGCTGTACCGGCTCTGCGGCTCGGCCGCGGCCAAGAAGGAGCTGAGGGACGCCTTCGAGAGGGACAGCGCGGGGGTGGCCCTGTCCGAGAGCCTCTGCCCGGACATCAACGTGGTCACTGGTGAGGGGGGACCCCGGGGCACATCCCAGGGCTGGGAATTTGTGGGGATTTTGGGGAATTTTGGGGTCAAAAGGGAGATCTTTCCACTAAAAAGGGGGATTCCAATACCAAAAAGGGATCCCAATAAAAAAATGGGATCTTGGTCCCAGAAATGGGATCCCGGCCCCAAAATGGGATCCCAGCCCAACAATGGGATCCCGGCCCCAAAAATGGGATCCCAGTACCCAAAATGGGATCCCAGCCCCAAAAATGGGATCCCAGCACCCAAAATGGGATCCCAGCCCCAAAAATGGGATTCCAGCCCCAGCAATGGAATACCAGCCCAACAATGGGATCCCAGTACCCAAAATGTGATCCCAGCCCCCAAAACAGGATTCCAGCTGCCCCAAATGGGATCCCAGTATCAAAAATGGGGATCCCCATATCAAAAATGGGGATCCCAACCCCAGAATGGGATCCCTGATGATTCCGACCCCTCAAAGGGATCCCAGCCCCAAAATGGGATCCCAGCCCCACAAGAGGGACCCAGCCCCTAAAGGTTCCCCCCGATCCCACTTTTTCCAGGGATCCTGAAGGATTTCCTGCGGGAGCTGCCGTCCCCGCTGGTGCCGCCCCGGCTGCAGCGCTCGGTGCTCGAGGCCATGGCCCGGAGACCCCCCCGGGACCCCCCCGGGGACCCCGCGGCCCTGCTGGAGTGCCTGAGACCCCCGGAGAGGGTGGGAACATGGGAATGGGGGGTGGGAATGGGGGGCTGGAGGGCCTGAGACCCCCGGAGAGGGTGGGAACATGGGAATGGGGGGTGGGAATGGGGGACTGGAGGGCCTGAGACCCCCAGAGAAGGTGGGAATGTGGGGTGGGAATGGGGGAAATGTGGGCGGGAATGGGAGTATGGGAATATGGGAATGGGGAGAATGGGAAAAGGAGTGGAAATAGGGTGGGAATGGGAGAAATGGGGGAGGGAACAGGGCTGGGAATGGGACTATGGGAATGTGGGAAATGGGGGTTGGAATACAGTGGGAATGGGGAAAATGGGGATGGGGATGGGAAATGGCAATGGGGAGAACAGGAACAGGGGTGGGAAAAGGAATGAGAATAGGGTGGGAATGGGGGAAATGGGGGTGGGAATGGGGGTGGGAAATTGGGAATGGGAAATGGGGGTGGGAATGGGAATATGGGAATGGGAATATGGGAATGTGGGAAATGGGGGTGGGAATACAGTGGGAATGGGGAAAATGGGGGAGGGAATGGGAAAATGGGAATGGGGGAAATGTGGGTGGGAATGGGAATAGGGGACTGGAGTGTCTGAGCCCCCCGGAAAGGGTGGGAATGGGAATGGGAATGGGAATGGAAATGGAAATGGGGACAGGGGTGGGAGTGGGAATGGGGATGGGAACGCAGGGCCAGGGATGGGAATGGGAAATGGGAATGGGGAAAATGGGGATGGGGATGGGAAATGGCAATGGGGAGAACGGGAACAGGGGTGGGAAAAGGAATGAGAATAGGGTGGGAATGGGGGAAATGGGGGTGGGAATGGGGGTGGGAATGGGAATATGGGAATGGGGTGGGAAAGCCAGGGGCGATTGGGACCGCCCGGGTGCCAGCCCCGGTGACCCGCAGTGACCCCGGGTGACCCCAGCTGACCCCGGGTGACCCCGGGTGACCCCAGCTGACCCCCGGCCGCTGTCCCCGTGCCCCCCAGGCCACGCTGCGGCGGCTGCTGTCGCACCTGAGCCTGGTGGCGGCTCTGCAGCGCTGGAACCGCATGGGGCCGCAGAACCTGGCCGTGTGCTTCGGGCCCGTGCTGCTGCCCCCGCACGGCTGCGCCGGCCAGGGCCAGCAGCAGGGCCAGCAGCAGGGCCCGCAGCAGGGCCCGCAGCAGGGCCAGCAGCAGGGCCCGCAGCAGGGCCAGCAGCAGGGCCAGCCCTCCGGGGAGGACGCGGCCGGAGCCGTGGATTTCAAGAGGCACCTGGAGGTGCTGCACTACCTGCTGAGGGTGTGGCCAGGTGAGCGGGGACACTGCGCCTGGGGGGCAGGGGGGACACGGCTGGGGGGTGACACAGGGGGGACACGGCTGGGGGGTGACACAGGGGGGACACGGCTGGGGGGCAGGGGGGACACGGCTGGGGGGTGACACAGGGGGGACATGGCTGGGGGGCAGGGGGGGACACCTGGGGAGAGTCAGGGGACACGGCTGGGGGGCAGAGGGGACATGGCTGGGGGGCAGGGGGGACACCTGGGGAGGGTCAGGGGACACCTGGGTGGGTGAGGGGAGTGGAGGGGACACACCTGGCCAGGTGACCCCACTCTCCCCCCCCCACACACTGACCCTCTGTCCTCGCAGCCCCCCCGGTCCCTGCGTGGGCCGAGCTCCCCCGGGGTCGCCCCCCGGCGCTGGCCCTGAGTGACCCCCCGGTGGTGGCGAGGTCGCGACCGAGGGGTCCCGAGAGCCCCCCCAGCAACCGCTACGCGGGGGATTGGAGCGTGTGCGACCCCCGGGCACCGCCCGGCGACAGCGACGGCAGCGCGGGGACAGCGCCCCAAAACCCGCCCCAAAACCCGCCCCAAAACCCGCCCCAAAACCCGCCCCAAAACCTGCCCTGCTCCCAACCCCAAAACCCGCCCCAAAACCTGCCCTGCTCCCAACCCCAAAACCCGCCCCAAAACCTGCCCTGCTCCCAACCCCAAAACCCGCCCCAAATCGCGCTCCAGACCCCACCCCAAAGCCCGCCAAGGAGCCGGACCCCGCCCCAAAACCCGCCCCAAATCTTGCCCTGGACCCAAACCCCGTCCTGGAACCAACCCCAAAACTCGCTCCAGACCTCGCCCCAAAGCCCTCCCAGGACCCAAACTCGGCCCCCACCCCAAAACCTGTCCTGGAGCCAACCCCAAAGCCCGCCCCAAAATCCGCTCCAGACCCCGCCACAAAGCCCGCCCAGGTCCCGGACCCCGCCCCAAATCCCGCCCCAAAACCTGCCCCAAACCCCACCCAGGACCCCACCCCAAACCCCGCCTCGGACGCCGGTGGTGGCGGATTTGGGGTTGGACTTGGGGTCGGGTTTGGGACCGTTGACAGATTTGGGGCCGGGGTCGGATTTGGGGTCAGATTTGGGGCCGGAGGGGGGTCCCCAGGTGCCCTCGGGGCCCCGCCTGACCCTGAAGGATTTCGATGCCCTGATCCGGGAGCTGGAGCGGGAGCTGGGGACACGGCCCGACGTGGGGCTGTGACATCGAGGGGACATTGGGGACACCCTGGGGACACCCTGAGGACATCGGGGACATTGAGGGGACATTGGGGACATCCCGGGGACATTGGGGACACAGCTGGACATGGGGCTGTGACATCGAGGGGACATCGGGGACATTGAGGGGACATCGGGGACATCCCGGGAACATCGGGGACACAGCCGGACATGAGGCTGTGACATTGAGGGGACATCTAGGGGACACTGGGGACATGGCCGGACATGGGGCTGTGACATCGAGGGGACATTGGGGACACCCTGGGGACATCGGGGACATCGGGGACATTGAGGGGACATTGGGGACATCCCGGGGACATCGGGGACACAGCTGAACATGGAGCTGTGACATCGAGGGGACATCGGGGACATTGAGGGGACATCGGGGACATCCCGGGAACATCGGGGACACAGCCGGACATGAGGCTGTGACATTGAGGGGACATCTAGGGGACACTGGGGACATGGCCGGACATGGGGCTGTGACATCGAGGGGACATTGGGGACACCCTGGGGACATCGGGGACATCGGGGACATTGAGGGGACATTGGGGACATCCCGGGGACATCGGGGACACAGCTGAACATGGAGCTGTGACATCGAGGGGACATCTAGGGGACATTGGGGACACGGCCGGACATGGGGCTGGGACACTGAGGACATCGAGGGGACATCTAGGGGACATTGGGGACATGGCCAGACATGGGGCTGGGACACTGAGGACATCGAGGGGACACTGGGGACACGGCCGGATGTGGGACTGTGACATCGAGGGGACATCGGGGACATCGAGGGGGTGGCACTGCCACCAGACCAGCAGGACAAGGCCGGACATGTGCCTGTGACACTGGGGACATCGAAGGGACACCGTGGGGACATCGGGGACACTGTGGGGACATCAGGGACACTGTGGGGACATCGGGGACACGGCTCAACCTCGGCCTGTGACCCCGGGGACCCCGCGGGGGTGCCACCGCCAGCGGTGACAGTGAGGGACCCAGCGGTGGCACTGCCACCCCCCGGTGTCACCAACGCTGCCACCACTCCCATTGTCACCGCTCCTGTCACCACCCCCCCTCGGTGTCCCCAATGTCCCCCCTCTGTCCCCAAACCTCCTCGGTGTCCCCAACCCCCTCCCCCAATGCCCCCAAGCCCCCCTTGGTGTCCCCAAACCCTCAATGTCCCCGATGTCTCCAATCCCCCCAAATTCCTCCCCCAAAATCCCCCAAATTTCCTCCCAAAAATCCCCAAATTCCACCCAAAATCCCCCAAATTACCCTCCCCAAAAACGCCAAATTTCCCCAGATTCCCCCCAAAATCCCCCAGGAATGTGAAGCCCACCCCCCCTCCCGGGCCATCAATGTCCCCCCCAGTCACCTGTGGGGGGGAAGGGGGTGACAAAAGCGTCCCTTTTGCCCCCCCCGCTTTGTCACCGCTGTCCCCAAATTGTCACCGCTGCCACCTCCGACAATAAAGGACACGAGCAGCACCAGGACCGTCCCCAGAGTGTCCCCAAGGGGAGGTGACCGTCCCCAAAGTGTCCCCTGGGCTTGGGGTCAGTCCCCAGGGGTGCCCCCGTCCCATTGTCCCCCCATCGATGTCACCGGACACCACTCGGGGACATCAGAGCTCTTTATTCCCACGGGGGGTGGCAGTGCCCGGAGTGCCCCCAAAGTGTCCCCAGAGGAGGTGGCAGTGCCCAAAGTGTCCCCCAAGGGGGGGTGGCAGTGCCCGAGGTGTCACCTGAGAGAGGGGACAGTGCCCGAAGTGTCCCCAAAGAGAGGTGACAACCCCTAAAGTGTCACCTGAGAGAGGGGACAGTGCCCGAGGTGTCCCCACGGGGAGATGACAACCCCTAAAGTGTCACCTGGGGTTGGGGACAGTTCCTGAAGTGTCCCCAAGGAGGGGTGACAGTCCCTGAAGTGTCACCGGGGGTTGGGGACAGTCCCCTAAGAGTTCCCAGGTGAGGGTGACAAGTCCCCGGAATGTCCCTTGAGGGGGGTGACAACCCCCAAAATGTCCCCGGCCACCCCTTGGGGCCACTCCGGGGCCCCCTTGGTGACCCTTGGTGACCCCTGGAAACCCTTGGTGACCCCTGGGGACCCTCGGGGACCCTTGGTGACCCCTGGGGACGCTCAGACGGACACGGAGCCCTCGCGGAAGTCGCTGCGGCCCAGGAGGGCGTTGACGAGGACGGGGTGGCCTCGGTGGCACTCGGCCTGTGCCGCCCTCAGCACGGCCACCACCCTGTCCCCGATGTCCCCGGCGCTGTCCCCGATGTCCCCGGGGCTGTCCAGGACGAAGCCTCGGCCCCCCAGCGCCGCCGCCACCGCGTGGTAATCTGGGGACAGAGGTGGCACTGTCACTGCCCCCGGGGGTGGCACAGGGACAGAGGTGGCACTGTCACTGCCCCGGGGGTGGCACAGGGACAGAGGTGGCACTGTCACCAGGGGGGACAGAGGTGGCACTGTCACTGCCCCCGGGGGTGGCACAGGGACAGAGGTGGCACTGTCACCACTTGAGGGTGGCACAGGGACAGAGGTGGCACTGTCACTGCCCCCGGGGGTGGCACAGGGACAGGGGGTGGCACTGTCACTGCTGGGGGTGGCACGGGGACAGAGGTGGCACTGTCCCCAGGGGGGTGGCACGGGGACAGAGGTGGCACTGTCACCAGTGGGGGTGGCACAGGGACAGAGGTGGCATTGTCACTGCTGGGGGTGGCACAGGGACAGAGGTGGCACTGTCACTGGTGGGGGTGGCACGGGGACAGAGGTGGCACTGTCACTGGTGGGGGTGGCACAGTCACCAGGGGAAGACAGGAGGACAGGGGGTGGCATTGTCACCACTGGAGTGGCACAGAGGGGACGGTGAGGTGGCAGTGTCACTGCCCCGGGGGTGGCACAGGGACAGAGGTGGCACTGTCACTGGTGGGGGTGGCACAGTCACCAGGGGGGGACAGGGGATGGCACTGTCACCATTGGGGGTGGCATTGTCACTGCTCGAGGGTGGCACAGGGACAGCGGGTGGTGATCTGGTGGAGGGGACAGAAGTGGCATTGTCACCGGGGGGGTGGCACGGAGACAGGGGCTGGCACTGTCACTGCTGGGGGTGGCACAGGGGGCAGAGGTGGCACTGTCACCAGGGGGGTGGCACAGGGACAGAGGTGGCACTGTCACTGTCCCAGGGGTGGCATAGGGACAGGGGGTGGCATTGTCACCGGGGGGCACAGAGGTGGCACTGTCACTGGTGGGGGTGGCACAGGGACAGAGGTGGCAAAGGGACAGAGGTGGCACTGTCACTGCCCCGGGGGTGGCACAGGGACAGAGGTGGCACTGTCACCGCCCTGGGGGTGGCAAAGGGACAGGGGGTGACAGGGGGACAGGGGCTGGCACTGTGACCGCCCTGGGGGTGGCACTGTCACCGGGGGGGTGGCACAGAGGGCAGGGGTGGCACTGTCACCGCCCTGAGGGTGGCACAGGGACGGGGGCTGGCACTGTCACTGGGAGGGTGACAGGGGGACAGGAGCTGGCACTGTGACCGGGGGGGTGGCACAGAGGGCAGGGGTGGCACTGTCACTGCCCCGGGGGTGGAATTGTCACCGGGGGCACGGGGGGCCAATGGGGCTGGGCTGATTGGGGTGACACTGGGGACACTGGGGCCGGGGGCTGATGGTCCCCAGCGTGACACCAGATCGGCCGTGATCCCCCTGGGGCTGCCCCCGGTGTCCCCTGCTCAGTGGTCAGCGGTCACTGCTGTCCCCTGCTCAGTGGTCAGCGGTCACTCAGTGGTCACTCACTGCTGTAGCTGAGCCCGCAGCCCACGGTGTTGCTGTCCCCAGTGTCCCCTCCCTGCTCAGCCCCTGCTCACTGTGGGTCAGCGGTCACTAGGGGTCAGTTGGTCAGTGGTCACTCAGTGGTCACTCACCGCTGTAGGCCAGCCCGCAGCCCACGGCGCTGCCCAGCAGGGGGAGCTGCTCGCGGCTGATCTGGGTCCAGCCGGCGTCGTTCCCGACCAGGGCGATGACCGGAACCTGGGGACAGCGGGGACGGAGGTGACACAGCGGGGACACAGCGGGGACGGGGACAGGGACAGGGACAGCGGGGACAGGGACAGGGACACAGCGGGGACAGGGACAGGGACAGCGGGGACAGGGACAGGGACAGGGACACAGCGGGGACACAGCGGGGACAGGGACAGGGACAGGGACAGGGACAGGGACAGAGGGGACACAGCGGGGACGGAGGTGACACAGCGGGGACACAGCGGGGACAGGGACAGGGACAGGGACACAGCGGGGACACAGCGGGGACAGGGACAGGGACAGGGACACAGCGGGGACACAGCGGGGACAGGGACAGGGACAGAGGGGACACAGCGGGGACACAGCGGGGACAGGGACAGCGGGGACAGGGACAGGGACAGCGGGGACGGAGGTGACACAACGGGGACAGGGACAGGGACAGCGGGGACAGGGACAAGGACAGTGGGGACACAGCGGGGACAGGGACAGGGGACAGCAGGGACAGCAGGGACAGGGACAGGGATAGGGGACAGCGGGGACAGGGACAGGGGACAGCAGGGACAGCAGGGACAGGGACAGGGATAGGGGACAGCGGGGACAGGGACAGGGGACAGCAGGGACAGGGACAGGGACAGCGGGGACAGGGACAAGGACAGTGGGGACACAGCAGGGACAGGGACAGGGACAGCGGGGACGGAGGTGACACAACGGGGACAGGGACAGCAACAGGGATAGCAGGGACAACGGGGACACAGCAGGGACAGGGATGGGGACAGGGACAGAGGACACCCCCAGGATGGCCACAGGGACAGGGGTGACACCCCCAGGACAGGGACAGGGACAGAGGGGTGAAAAGGAACAGGGGACACCCCCAGAACAGGGACCAGCAGCCGGTGACACCCCGGGGGACAAGGACAGGGAGGAGATGGGGCCAGGTGACAGTGACAGTGACAGTGACCTTGTGGCGCACGAAGGTGTCGAACTCCATCAGGCTGAAGCCCAGGGAGCCATCCCCGTACAGGACCCACACCTGGGGACCGTCCCCAAACGTCACCGCTGTCCCCAGCGGGTGGCCCTGGGCACCCTCCGGCCCCCCCCAGTGTCCCCAGTGTCCCCATGACCCCATATCCCAATGTCTCCATGACCCCATATCCCAATGTCCCCATATCCCAATGTCCCCCTGTCCCCCAGTGTCCTCAATGTCCCCTTATCCCCCTGTCCCCCAGTGTCCTCAATGTCCCCTTATCCCCCTGTCCCCATCCCCTCAATGTCCCCACGTCCCCCCCATGTGCCCCTCAATGTCCCCATATCCTCCCTGTCCCCGATGTCCCCATGCCCCCATGTCCCCCCCAGTGTCCCCACGTCCCTGTGTCCCCACATCCCCCCGTCCCCATAACCCTCCACATCCCACCCTGTCCCCAGTGTCCCTCTATCCCCCCAATGTCCCCACGTCCCCCCCAACATCCTCCCCATCCCCAATGTCCCCATGTCCCCCCATATCCCCCCTGTCCCCAGTGTCCCTGATGTCCCCATATCCACCAATGTCCCCACATCCTCCCCGTCCCTATTGCCCCCCATGTCCCCTCAATGTCCCCACGTCCCACCAATGTCCCCATCCCCAACGTTCCCACGTCCCCATATCCCCCGCTGTCCCTGCTGTCCCCAATGTCCCCATACCCCCCTCCATCCCTCCCCATCCCCAACATCCCCATATCCCCCCGCTGTCCCCAATGTCCCCATCCCCCCCACATCTCCCCATCCCCTCTGTCCCCAATGTCCCCATACCCCCTCCATCCCTCCCTGTCCCCTCTGTCCCCACATCCCCCCCATATCCCTCCACATTCCCCCATCCCCAGTGTCCCCGATGTCCCCACGTCCCCCCCACATCCCCAATGCCCTCATGTCCCCACGTCCCCCCCACATCCCCAATGCCCTCATGTCCCGACATCCCCCCCCCATCCCCAGTGTCCCCCTGTCCCCCCCGCTGCCCCCGCTGTCACCTCCGCCTCGGGCCGGCACAGTTTGGCCCCGAGCGCGAATCCTCCGCCCACGCCCAGGGTGCCAAAGGGACCTGTGGGGACACGTGGGGACATCAGCGGCCACTGCACCGGCCACTGCACCGGCCACAGCACCGGCCACAGCACTGGCCACGGTACCGGCCACTGTACTGGCCACAGCACCAGCCACAGCACCAGCCACTGCACCGGCCACAGCACCGGCCACTGCACCGGCCACAGCACTGGCCACAGCACTGGCCACAGTACCGGCCACTGTACTGGCCACAGCACCAGCCACTGCACCGGCCACAGCACCGGCCACTGCACTGGTCACTGCACTGGCCACTGCACCGGCCACTGCACTGGCCACAGCACTGGTCACTGCACTGGCCACAGCACCGGCCACAGCACCGGTCACTGCACTGGTCACAGCACCAGCCACTCTACTGGCCACAGCACCGGCCACAGCACCGGCCACTGCACCGGCCACGGTACCAGCCACAGCACCGGCCACAGCACCGGCCACTGCACCAGCCACTGCACTGGTCACTGCACCGGCCACATCACCGGCCACTGCACTGGCCACAGCACTGGTCACTGCACTGGCCACAGCACCGGCCATGGCACCGGCCACTGCACTGGCCACGGTACCGGCCACTGCACCGGCCACTGCACTGGCCACAGCACCGGCCACTGCACTGGTCACTGCACCAGTCACAGCACCGGCCATGGCACCGGCCACTGCACTGGCCACGGTACCGGCCACTGCACCGGCCACTGCACTGGCCACAGCACCGGCCACTGCACTGGTCACTGCACCAGTCACAGCACCGGCCATGGCACCGGCCACTGCACTGGCCACGGTACCGGCCACTGCACCGGCCACTGCACTGGCCACAGCACCGGCCACTGCACTGGTCACTGCACCAGTCACAGCACCGGCCACTGCACCGGCCACATCCCCATGTGTCCCCGAGATGTCCCCGAGGTGTCCCCACGGGGTCTGATCCAGTCCCCAAGGTGTCCCCGCGCTGTCCCCACGTGTCCCCTCCCCCAGGGGTGGCCGTACCGGGGTCCAGCCAGGCCAGCGGCCTGCGGGGCCGCACGATGTAGGCGGCGGTGGCCACAAAGTCGCCTCCATCAGCCACCAAGAGGCTCTGGGGTGGCAACACCTGGTCCAGGCCCTGCAGCAGCGCCAGAGGGTTCAGGTGACACGGAGGGGGCACGGCAGCCTTGTCCCTGTGGGAAAAGGGGAATGAGGGGAGGTCTGACCCCAAAACCCGCAATGAGGGGGGATCTGACCCCAAAACCCCCTGGGACCAGTTGGGAGTGGGAGGATGGTCCCAAAATTGGGAATGGGTTCCCCACCCCCCAAATGCTCCTCGTTGTCCCCATCCCTGTCCCCCGTCCCCGTCCCCGTCCCCGTGCCCTCACCGGTTCCGCTGCTCCTTGTCCCTCTCGGCCTCTCGGAGCCGCTCCAGCCACTCCCGGGGGCAGGAGAAGCCCTGGAGGCTCCGGGCCAGCGCCAACACGAAGGACGCGGGATCACCTGCGGGAGCCCAGAGTGTCACCAGGGACCAGCCCAGCTGGGGACGGCCCCAAACCGGCCCTGTTTGGCCCCAAAAATGGCTCAGTTTGGGCCCTAAACTGGCTAAGTTTCACCCCAAAACCAGGTCAGCTTGACTCCAAATGAGCCTCAGCTGGGGCCCCAATCTGGCTTGGTTTGACCCTAAAAGTGGCTCAGTTGAGGTCCCAAACTGGCTCAGTTTGACCTCAAAAGCGACTCAGTTGGGACACCCCAAACCTGCTCAGCTGAGGCCCCAAACAGGCTCAGTTTCACCCTAGAAGTGTCTCAGTCAAGGTCCCAAACCGACTTGGTTTGGCTCCAAAAGTGGCTCAGTTGGAAGCCCTAAACTGGTTTGGTTCAACCCCAAAACCAGCTCAGTTGGGAGCCCCGAACTGGCCCAGTTTGATCCCAAAAGTGGCGCACCTGGGACCCCAAACTGGCTCTGTCTGACCCCAAAAGTGGCTTGGTTGGGGCTCCGAAACCACTCAGTTTGGGCCTCGAATTGACTCAGTCTGGCCCCAAACCTGCTGAGTTTGGACCCTAAACTGGTTTGGTTTGACTCCAAAACCAGCTTGGCTCGACCCCAAATGTGACTCAGTTGGGGCCCCAAACTGGCTCGGTTTGGTCCCAAATCCAGCTCAGTTGAGAGCCCTAAACTGCCTCTTTTTGACCCAAAACTGCCTCATTTGTGTCCCCAAAGTCCCGATTTGTGTCCCCACTGCCCCCTGACCTTGCACGGCCAGCCGCGGCTTCCAGAAGATGTTGGAATTCTGCAGCAGCTGTGTCTGGTCCCAGTTTGACCCCAAACCGCCTTATTCTGACCCCAAACCGCCTCATTCTGACCCCAAAGTCCCGACTTCTGTCCCCACTGTCCCCTCACCCTGCACGGCCAAGCCGCGGCTTCCAGAAGACATCGGAATTGCGCAGCAGCTGTGTCTGGTCCCAGTTTGACCCCAAACCACCTCATTTTGACCCCAAACCGCCTCATTCTGACCCCAAAGTCCCGATTTGTGTCCGCACTGCCCCCTGACCTTGCACGGCCAAGCCGCGGCTTCCAGAAGACGTCGGAATTGCGCAGGAGCTGCGTCCAGTCATGGTTTGACCCCAAACTGCCTTATTCTGACCCCGAACCACCTCATTCTGACCCCAAACCACCTCATTCTGACCCCAAAGTCCCGATTTCTGTCCCCACTGCCCCCTGACCTTGCACGGCCAGCCGCGGCTTCCAGAAGACGTCGGAATTGCGCAGGAGCTGCGTCCAGTCATGGTTTGACCCCAAACTGCCTTATTCTGACCCCGAACCACCTCATTCTGACCCCAAACCACCTCATTCTGACCCCAAAGTCCCGATTTCTGTCCCCACTGCCCCCTGACCTTGCACGGCCAGCCGCGGCTTCCAGAAGACGTCGGAATTGCGCAGGAGCTGCGTCCAGTCATGGTTTGACCCCAAACTGCCTTATTCTGACCCCGAACCACCTCATTCTGACCCCAAACCACCTCATTCTGACCCCAAAGTCCCGATTTCTGTCCCCACTGCCCCCTGACCTTGCACGGCCAGCCGCGGCTTCCAGAAGACGTCGGAATTGCGCAGGAGCTGCGTCCGGTCGCGGTTCACGGCCACCACGGCGGTGCCGCGGCCGAAGAGGCGGCCGTAGGACAGGCGGAAATCGCAGACCGTCCCTGGGGGAGGGCACAGCCGGGGCTCGTGGGGGGCTCACGGGGGGCTCGCGGGGGGCTCACGGGGGGCTCGCGGGGGGCTCCCCGAGCCCCGCAGGTACCTGCCAGCAGCACCAGGTCGGCGTCGCGCAGGGCGTCGCGGCGGTTCTGCCGCAGCAGCAGGGGACACTCGGGGGGCAGCAGCCCCCGCGCCGCCCCCCCCAGGTAGCAGGGGACGCCCAGGGACTCCAGGGCCGAGCTGGGGACAGGGGAGGGGTCAGCGGGAACGGCCTGGGGGGGCCAAACTGGCTCCGTTTGGAACCAAACTGGCCCCATCCAGATCCCAACTGGCTCCCTTTGGCCCCAAACTGGCCCCATCCAGATCCCAACTGGCTCCCTTTGGCCCCAAACTGGCTCCGTTTGAACCCAAACTGGCCCCATCCAGATCCCAACTGGCTCCGTTTGGAACCAAACTGGCTCCGTTTGAACCCAAACTGGCCCCATCCAGATCCCAAACTGGCTCAGTTTGGACCCAAAAGTGCCCCCATCCAGATCCCAAACTGGCTCCATTTGGAACCAAACCGGCTCTGTTTGACCCCAAAACCGGCCCCATCCAGATCCCAAACTGTCTCCATTTGGACCCAAACTGGCTCCGTTTGGACCCCAAAACCAGCTCCGTCTGGCCCCAAAAATGACCCCATCCAGATCCCAAACCGGCTCCATTTGGCCCCAAAAAGGGCCCCATCCAGATCCCAAACTGGCTCAGCTTGGACCCAAAAGTGGCCCCATCCAGATCCCAAACTGCCTCCGTTTGGCCCCAAAATTGGCCCCATCCAGATCCCAAACTGGCTCTGTTTGGACCCAAACTGGCTCCATTTGGAAGCAAACTGGCTCGGTTTGACCTCAAAAACAGCCCCATCCAGATCCCAAACTGGCTCGATTTGACCCCAAAAACAGCCCCACCCAGATCCCAAACTGGCTCGGTTTGACCTCAAAAACAGCCCCATCCAGATCCCAAACTGGCTCTGTTTGACCCCAAAAACAGCCCCATCCAGATCCCAAACTGGCTCGATTTGACCCCAAAAACAGCCCCATCCAGATCCCAAACTGGCTCGGTTTGACCTCAAAAACAGCCCCATCCAGATCCCAAACTGGCTTGGTTTGGCCCTAAAACTGCCTCCATTCAGATCCCAAACAGGCTTGGTTTGGACCCAAACTGGCTCAGTTTGACCCCAAAACCAGCCCCATCACGATCCCAAACAGGCTCAGTTTGGACCCAAAAATGGCCCCATCCAGATCCCAAACTGGCTCCATCTGGCCCCAAAACCGGTCCTTCCCAGCCCATCCCAGTCCCTCCCAGTCCATCCCAGTCCCTCCCAGTCCCTCCCAGTCCATCCCAGTCTATCCCAGTCCCTCCCAGTCCCCCCCAGCCCATCCCAGTCCCTCCCAGTCCCTCCCAGTCCGGCCCAGTCCGGCCGCTCACCGCAGCTCCTCGGCCGGCGTTGGGGGCAGCAGGGCCTGGCTGCCCACGAGCACCAGGGGCCGGACAGAGCGGCTGAGCAGCTCCGCACAGCGCTGCACCTGGGATTAACCGGCCGGGATTAACCCACGCTGGCCGGGATTAACACAAACCGGCCGGGATTAACCCAAACCGGGTGGGGTTAACCACAAAGCAGCCAGGATTAACCCAGGCTGGCCAGGATTAACCCAAACTGGCTGGGATTAACCCCAAAGCAGCCAAGATTAACCCAAACCGGGTGGGATTAACCCAAACTGGCTGGGATTAACCCCAAAGCAGCCAGGATTAACCCAGGCTGGCCAGGATTAACCCAAACTGGGTGGAGTTAATCCCAAAGCAGCCAGGATTAACCCCAAACCGGCTAGGATTAACCCAAACTGGGCGGCATTAACCCCAAAGCAGCGGGGATTAACCCCAAAGCAGCTGGGATTAACCCAAACCGGGCAGGATTAACCCCAAAACAGCTGGGATTAACCCAAACCGGCCGGGATTAACCCAAACCAGCCGGGATTAACCCCAAAGCAGACGGGATTAACCCAGGCCGGCCTGGATTAACCCAAACCAGGCGGGATTAACCCCAAAGCAGCCAGGATTAACCCAGGCCGGCCAGGATTAACCCACACTGGGCAGGATTAACCCAAACTGGCCGGGATTAACCCAAACCGGCCAGGGTTAACCCAAACTGGGCAGGATTAACCCCAAACCGGCCGGGATTAACCCCAAATGAGCCGGGATTAACCCCAAACCAGCTGGGATTAACCCAGACCGGCCAGGATTAACCCCAAAACAGCTGGGATTAACCCAAACCAGCTGGGATTAACCCCAAAACCAGGTTTAGACAGCCCCAAACCCAGACTGACCCCCAACCAGCCAGGATTAACCCCAAACAGGCCGGGATTAACCCTAAAACCTGGTTTAGACAGCCCCAAACCCACCTGGATTAGCCCCAACCCCCCCAAGTCCATCCCAAAACCCTTCATCCCAAAAACAGATCCCCAACGTAGCCCAAACTCTTCAATCCACCCTAAAACTCCCCAGTCCATCCCAAAAACCCATCCCAAACCCATCCCAATCCATCCCAAACCCCCCTATCCATCCCAAACCCCCCCAATCTCATCCCAAAACCCAATACACCCCAAAAACCCATCCAAAACCCTTCAATCCATCCCAAAACTCCCAGTCCCATCCCAAAACCCCCTCAATCCACCCCAAAAACCCATCCCAAACCCATCCCACCATCCAGAGACACCCCAAAACCCCTCAAATCTCCCCCAAATCCATCCCAAACCCTTCAGTCCCACCCCATACCCCCTCAATTCACCCCAAAAACCCATCCCAAGCCCACCCCACCACACAGACACCCCAAAACCCCCCAATCCATCCAAAACCCCTCAATCCACCCCAAAACCAGATCCCAAACCCATCCCACCACCCACAGACACCCCAAAACCCCCCAAACCCATCCAAAACCCATCCCAAACCCTTCAATCAATCCCAAACCCTTCGATCCACCCCAAAACTCCCCAGTCCATCCCAAACCCTTCAGTCCATCCCAAACCCCCTCAATTCAACCCAAAAACAGATCCCAAACCCATCCCACCACCCACAGACACCCCAAAATCCCCCAAACCCATCCCACCACCCAGACACCCCAAAACTCCTCAAATCTCCCCCAAACCCATCCCAAACCCATCCCGAACCGATCAGTCCCATCCCAAAACCCCTCAATCCATCCCAAAAACAGATCCCAGACCCACCCCAAACCCATCCCAATCCATCCCACTCTATCCCAAACCCTTCAGTCCATCCCAATCCCCCTCAATTCACCCCAAAACCCCACCCCAAACCCATCCCAATCCATCCCACTCCATCCCAAACCCCCCAAATCCACCCCAAAAACCCCCAATACACCCCCAAAACCCATCCCAAACCGATCCCAAACCCCTTCAATCCCAAACCCCCCTCAATTCACCCCAAAAACCCATCCCAAACCCATCCCAACCCATCCCACTCCATCCCAAACCCCCTCAATCCCATCCTAAAACCCCACGATCCAATCCCAAACCCCCCCAAATCCATCCCAAAAACCCCCAATACACCCCAAAAACCCATCCCAAACCCATCCCAATCGATCCCAACCCCCCTCAATCCCATCCTAAAACGCCCCAATCCCATCCCAAAACCCCCTATCCCAAACCCATCCCGAAACCCCCCAATCTCATCCCCAAACCCAATACACCCCAAAAACCCATCCCAAACCCATCCCACCACCCACAGACACCCCAAAAACCCTCCTAAATCCATCCAAAACCCCTAAATCCACCCCAAAAACGGATCTCAAACCCATCCCGAACCCCTCAAGCCCAGCCCAACTCTCCCCGGTTTTGGGGTTTTCCCCCCCATCTTGGGGTTTTCACCCCCATTTTGGGATTTACCGCCCCGTTTTTGGGGTTTTGCCCTCCATTTTGGGATTTACCCACCCGTTTTTGGGGTTTTTGCCCCCCGTTTTGGGGTTCTTCCCCCGTTTTTGGGGTTTTTCCCCCTGGTTTTGGGCTTTCCCCCTGGTTTTGGGGTTTTCGCTCAGTTTTTGGGGTATTCCCCCGGTTTTGCGGTTTTCCCCGTCTTTGGGGATTTTCCCCCCTGTTCTGAGGCTTTCCCCCGTTTTTGGGGCTTTCCCCGCGATTCGGGATTTTCCCCCCGTTTTTGGGGTTCTGGCCCCGTTTTGGGGTTTCACCCCTTTTGGGGTTTCCCCCCATTTTGGGTTTCCCCCCATTTTGGGATTTCCCCACTGTTTTTGGGGTTTTCCCCCCCGTTTTGGGGTTTCCCCCCGTTTTGGGGTTTCCCCCCCTGATTTGGGGCTTTTGCCCCCCGTTTTGGGTTTTCCCCCATTTTGGGGTTCTTGCCCCATTTTGGGGTTTCCCCCCATTTTGGGGTTCCCCCCGTTTTGGGGTTTCCCCCCATTTTGGGGTTCTTGCCCCGTTTTGGGATTTCCCCCCTGGTTTTGGGGCTTTCCCCCCTGATTTGGGGCTTTTGCCCCCCGTTTTGGGATTTCCCCCCTGTTTTTGGGGTTCTTGCCCCGTTTTTGGGGTTCTTGCCCCGGTTTTGGGGTTCTTGCCCCGTTTTTGGGGTTCTTGCCCCGTTTTGGGGTCCCCACCTGCTCGGGTGAGGCCGTGGGGACGCGCAGCGGCAGCGGGGTCACGTCCCGCGGCTCCCAGGCCCCCGCAAAGAGATCCCGGAGGTAATTCCCGAGGTACCTGCAGGGATTTGGGGCTTTCTGGGGGATTTGGGGCTTTCTGGGTTTTTCTGGGGGGGAAAATAGGGATTTTTGGGGGGCTTTTTTGGGGGGGGTTTCAGAGTTTTTGTTTGGTTTTTTTTTTTTTTTGGTTTTGGGGGTTTTTCTGGAGTTTTTGGGGGGCTGTTTTTGGGGGGGAGGATTTTGGGAGGGGTTTTGGAGTTTTTGGGGGCTTTTTGGGTTTTTCTAGAGGTTTTTGGGGATTTTCTGGGGGCTTTTTTGAGGGGGAGGTTTTTTGGGGGGGTTTGGGGGATTTGTGGAATTTTTTGGGGTTTTTCTTCTGGTTTTTGGGGGAGTTTTTGCGGGGGAGTTTTAGGGGAATTTTGTTGGGTTTTGGGGTTTTTTTGGAGGTATTTTTAGGGGGGATTTGGGGGGTTTGTGTGCTTTTTTGGTTTTTGGGGTTTTGGACTTTTTTGGGGTTGTTTTGTTTTGTTTCGTTTCGTTTTTGGGGAAAGGTTGGGTTATTTTTGGGTTTTGAGGTTTTTTGGGGGGTGGGTTATTTTTGGGGTTTTTTTGGGGGGGTTGGAGATTTTTATTGCTTTTGGGGGAATTTTTTTTGGTTTTTTTTAGATTTTGTGGGGTTTTTTTTGGCGACGGGGTTGGGGTTTTTTGGGGTTTTTTTGGGGGGGATTTGGAGACTTTGGTTCTGGGGGGGGGTTTATGGGGTTTTTTGCGGGGGATTTTTTTGGGGGTTTATTTGGATTTTTGGGGGATTTTTTTGGGGTTTATTTGGATTTTTGGGGGGATATTTTTGGGGTTTTTGGGGGGGATTTTTTTTGGGTTTTTGGGGGGGATTTTTTGGGGGGATTTCTCTCACCACTGGACGAGTTTCCCCCGCAGCCCCCGCGGGGTTTTGGAGCCCCCGAGCTCCTTCTGGACCACGTGGAAGGGGTACAGGACATCGATGGGCAGCTCCACGAACACGGGGCCTGCGGGGACCCCAAAACCCCTTTAGGGGGGGTTTGAGCCCCTGATCCCACAGCGGGGCCCCAAAAACCCCCCAAAAACCCCCCAAAACCCCCAAAAACCTTCAGGAACCAGCTCCAAAGTCCTCAAACAGCCCCAGAACTGGCCCCAAACCCTCCTGAGCCGATCCCAAAGCTTCATCCCCAAACACCCAAAAAAATCCCAATCCAAGGGGGTCACCCCAAAACCCCTTTAGGGGGGGTTTGAGCCTCTGATCCCACAGTGGGGCCCCCAAAAACCCCCAAAACTGCCAGGAACCGGCCCCAAAGTCCTCAAACAGCCCCAAAACCGTCCCAGTGTCCCCAAACCCCAAAGTTCCATCCCCAGACACCCCAAAACCCCCAATCCCACCCCAAATCCTCAATCCAAATGGGGGGGGGTCACCCCAAAACCCCTTTAGGGGGGTCTGAGCCCCCAATTCCCACAACAGGACCCCAAAAAACCTCTGAGAATCAATTCCAAAACCGTCCCGGTGTCCCCAACCCGAAGCTCCATCCCCAGAGACACCAAAACCCCAAATCCCACCCCAAAACCCCCAAACCCAGGGCGGTCACCCCAGATCCCACCTGATCCCAAAGCTCCATCCCCAGACACCCCAAAATCCCAAATCCCACCCCAAAACCCCCCAAATCTATGGGAGGGTCACCCCAAATCCCACCTCGATGGACCCCAAATCAGCCCCACCCCAATCTCTCCATCCCCAGGCCCCCCAAAATCCCCAAACCCACCCCAAACCCCCCCAAATCCAGGGGAGTCACCCCAAATCCCACCTGATCCCAAAGCCCCACCCCCAGAGACCCCAAAAAAATCCCAAATCCCACCCCAAATCCATGGGAGGGTCACCCCAAATCCCACCGGGTGCCCCAAAAGTGCCTTAGGGGAATTTTGGGGTGTCCCCTCCCGCCTCGAATTCTTCACCCTCAGCGGGGTTTGGGATTCCTCCCCTCCCCAGATTTCTCACTGGGGCAATTTTTGGGATTCCTCCCATCCCAAACTCCTCTCCATGGGAATTTTGGGATTCTTTCCCTCCCAAATTTCCCATCCTGGGGCTGATTTCGGGATCCCAATCCCGGGGAGATTTTGGGATTCCAATCCCTCTCCAATTCCTCACCCCTGGGCTCATTTTGGGATTCCTCCTCCCCCAAATTTCTCTCCAGGAGAATTTTGGGATTTCTCCTCCCCAAATTTCCCATCCTGGGGCTGATTTTCGTCCCCTCCCTCCAAACTCCTCTCCAGGGGAATTTTGGGATTCCTCTCCCCATCCCAAACTCTTCACGAGGAGATTTTGGGATTCTTTCCCTCCCAAATTCCCCATCTTGGGGCTGATGTTGGGATCCCATTCCCAGGGAAATTTTGGGGTTCCAACCCCCCAAACCCCATCCCAGGGCTGATTTTGGGATCCCAATCCCCAATTCCTCTCCATGGGAATTTTGGGGTTCCAATCCCCCAAACCCCATCCCAGGGCTAATTTTGGGATCCCCTCCCTCCCAAATTCCTCTCCACGGGAATTTTGGGATTCCAATCCCCCAAACCCCATCCCAGGGCTAATTCCAAGGGAATTTTTGGGGAATTCTGGGATGTCCCCATGCCCTCACTGGGTGTGCCCTCCATGGCAGTGCCGATGGCCCCGAGCAGGGAGGGGACAGAAATTCCCCATCCCAGGGCCGATTTTGGAATCCCATTCCCAGGGAAATTTTGGGATTCCAACCCCCCCAAACCCCATCCCAGGGCTGATTTCGGAATCCCCATCCCAAGGGAATTTTGGGGGAATTCTGGGTGTCTCCTCCATGGCCTTGAGCTGGGATGGGACAGAAATTCCCCATCCCAGGGCTGATTTTGGGATCCCCTCCCTCCCAAACTCCTCTCCATGGGAATTTTGGGATTCCACCCCCCCAAACCCCATCCCAGGGCTAATTTTGGGATCTCCATTCCGAGGGAATTTTGGGGGAATTCCGGGATGTCCCCGTGCCCTCACCGGGTGTCCCCTTCACGTTGGTGCCAATGGCCTTGACCAGGGAGGGGACAGAAATTCCCCATCCTGGGGCCAGTTTTGGGATCCCATTCCCAGGGAAATTTTGGGGTTCCAACTCCCCCAAACCCGGTCCCAGGGCTAATTTTGGGATCCCCACCCCAGAGGAATTTTGGGGGAATTCTGGGTGTCCCCTCCATGGCCTTGATTAAGGAGGGGACAGAAATTCCCCATCCTGGGGCAGATTTTGGGATCCCCTCCCTCCCAAATTCCTCTCCGTGGGAATTTTGGCATTCCATAACTCCCACACCCTCCCAGGGCTAATTGGATCCCCCCCAGGGTTTTTGGGGTGCGTGGCTCGGTGGGCGGCCTCGGCTGTTTTGTCCTCGTTTGGGGTTCTCCCAGGGCTGATTTTGGGATCCCCATCCCAGAGGAATTTTGGGGGAATTCTGGGATGTTCCCTCCCAACTCAACGGGTGCCCATGGCGAAGGACAGAAATTCCCCATCCCAGGGCTGATTTTGGGATCCCCTCCCTCCCAAATTCCTCTCCGTGGGAATTTTGGCATTCCATAACTCCCAAACCTGGTCCCAGGGCTAATTTTGGGATCCCCATCCCAGGGGAATTTTCATGGAATTCCGGGATGTTCCCTCCCTACTCAACGGGTGCCCATGGCGATGGACAGAAATTCCCCATCCCAGGGCTGATTTTGGGATCCCATTCCCACGGAAATTTTGGGGTTCCAACCCCCCCAAACCCCATCCCAGGGCTGATTTCGGAATCCCCATCCCAGGGGAATGTTGGGGGAATTCTGGGGTGTCCCCTCCCAGCTCACTGGGTGTCCCCTCCATGGCAGTGCCAATGGCCCCAAGCAGGGATGGGACAGAAATTCCCCATCCCAGGGCTAATTTTGGGATCCCCTCCTTCCCAAACTCCTCTCCATGGGAATTTTGGGATTCCACCACTCCCAAACCCCATCCCAGGGAATCTCAGGGAATTCCGGGATGTCCCTCCCGGCTCACCGGGTTTCCCCTCCATGGCGGTGCCGATGGCCTCAGGTAGGGACAGGAATAAAAATTCCCCATCCCAGGGCTGATTTTGGGATCCCATTCCCAGGGAAATTTTGGGGTTCCAACCCCCCCAAACCCCATCCCAGGGCTGATTTCGGAATCCCCATCCCAGGGGAATGTTGGGGGAATTCTGGGATGTTCCCTCCCCGCTCAATGGGTGCCCATGGTGATGGACAGAAATTCCCCATCCCAGGGCTGATTTTGGGATCCCCTCCCTCCCAAACTCCTCTCCATGGGAATTTTGGGATTCCAAGCCCCCGAACCCCACCCCAGGGGATCTCAGGGAATTCCGGGATGTCCCTCCCGGCTCACCGGGCGTGCCCTCCATGGCGGTGCCGATGGCCCGGCGCAGGGTGGGGACGATGTCGCGCACGGCTCTGACCGACAGCGCGGCCTTGCACAGCGTCCGGAACAGCGGCACCTGCGGGATGTCCTGGAGCGCGCCCCGGCCCTGGGACAGCGGGAACGGCACCGGGAATTCGGGAATGGCCATCGGGAATGGCTGGAATTCGGGAATGGCATTGGGAATTCGGGAATGGCATTGGGAACGGCACCGGGAATTCGGGAATGGCATCGGGAATGGCATCAGGAATTCGGGAATGGCATTGGGAATTTGGGAATGGCACCGGGAATTCGGGAATGGCCATCGGGAATGGCATCGGGAATTCGGGAATGGCATCGGGAATTTGGGAATGGCATCGGGAATTCGGGAATGGCCATCAGGAATGGCATCAGGAATTCAGGAATGGCATTGGGAATTCGGGAATGGCACCGGGAATTCGGGAATGGCCATCAGGAATTCGGGAATGGCATTGGGAATGGCATCAGGAATTCGGGAATGGCCATTGGGAATTCGGGAATGGCATTGGGAATGGCATCAGGAATTTGGGAATGGCCATCGGGAATTCGGGAATGGCATTGGGAATGGCACCGGGAATTCGGGAATGACATCGGGAATGGCATCGGGAATGGCATCGGGAATGGCACGGGAATTTGGGAATGGCATTGGGAATGGCATCGGGAATTCGGGAATGGCACCAGGAATGGCACCGGCAGTTTGGGAATGGCACCAGGGATGGCACCAGGAATGGCGCCGGGAATGGCGCCAGGAATAATGGGAATGGCACTGGGAATTTGGGAATGACCATTGGGAATGGCACCGGGAATTTGAGTATGGCACCGGGAATGGCACCGGGAATTCGGGAATGGCCATTGGGAATTTGGGAATGGCACCAGGAATGGCGCCGGGAATGGCACCAGGAATGGCGCCGGGAATGGCACCAGGAGTTCGGGAATGACCATCAGGAATGGCATCGGGAATTTGGGAATGACACTAGGAATAACGGGAATGGCACTGGGAATAACGGGAATGGCACCAGGAATTTGGGAATGGCCACTGGGAATGGCACCGGGAATTTGGGAATGGCATCAGGAATAATGGGAATGGCACCGGGAATGGCACCAGGAAATCAGGAATGGCACCGGGAATACTGGGAACAGCAATTGAGAATTTGGGAATGGCCATTGGGAATAACGGGAATGGCACCAAGAATTTGGGAATGGCATCGGGAATGGCACCAGGAATTCAGGAATGGCCATTGGGAATTCAGGAATGACCATCAGGAAAGGCACCAGGAATTCAGGAATAGCACTGGGAGTTCGGGACTGGCGCCGGGAATTTGGGAATGGCCATCAGGAATGGCACTGGGAATTCAGGAACGGCACCAGGAAATCGAGAATGGCACCAGGAATTCAGGAATGGCCGTCGGGAATGGCACAGGGAATAATGGGAATGGCACCGGGAATTTGGGAATGACCCTTGGGAATGGCATCGGGAATTCGGGAACGGCACTGGGAATAATGGGAATGGCCATTGGGAATGGCACTGGGAAATCAGGAAAGGCACTGGGAAATTGGGAATGGCCATCAGGAACAGCACCAGGAGTTTGGGAATGGCACTGGGAATTCAGAAATGACCATCAGGAATGGCATCGGAAGGTCGGGAATGACCATCGGGAAGGGCACTGGGAATAACGGGAATGGCCTGGGGAATCTGGGAATGGCATCGGGAATTTGGGAATGGTATCGGGAATTCTGGAATGGCATCAGGAATCCGGGAATGACCATTGGGAATAACCAGAATGGCATTGGGAATGGCACTGGGAATTCGGGAATAGCATCTGGAATAACCGGAATGGCATTGGGAATGGCACTGGGAATTTGGGAATAGCACCGGGAATAACCAGAATGGCCACTGGAAATTGGGGAATGGCCCTTGGGAATCTGGGAATTCCCTCAAGAAAACAGGAATTCTCTCAGGAACACCAGGACTGCCCTCAGGGAACCGGGAATGGCCCTGGGAATGCCCTCGGGAAGTTGGGAGTTCCCCCAGGAACTCTGGCATGGCCTCAGAAACACTGGGGATTGTCACTCAGGAATTCAGGAATTCCCTCGGGAAAATGGGAATTCCCACCCAGGAATGCCCTCGGGAACACCGGGAATTCCCTCGAGAACACAGGGAACTCCCCAAAACTGGGGTCAGGAAGGGATTTTTTGGGACCCTTATTTACATCCAAAGGAATTCATGGAAGCAATTTGCATGAATTAACGGAGGGGAGGATGTGATGAACATGTAAATAAATGTGATGAATATGCATTAATGCCAAGAATTCCGTGAATTCCAGGATTCCTTTGATCATCGATTTGGGAACAAACCCCCACACCCAGCACCCAAAAATGTCCTATTTCTGCCCCAAAAAATTCCACGGCAAGCAAATTCCCGATTTTTGGCAACACCAAACCCCAAAAACATGGGGAATCCGCCAAAAATGGAGGAAAAACCCGAGAATTCCATTTGGGAAGGGCTTTTTTTTGGGAGGTTCCCACCTTTTGCAGGGTGGCGGCGGCGCCGCCCAGGAGCAGCAGGGGGGACTCGGCCATCTGGGCGTTCTTGACGGCCGTCACCGCGTTGGTGACCCCGGGGCCCGCGGTGACAGCGGCGACGCCAATGCGACCTGGGGGCACAGCGGGGATGGGCTGGGACAGGGGACAACGGACGGGGCCAAGGTGGCCCCAAGGTGGCCCCAAAGTGGCCCCAAGGTGGCTCCAAGATGGCACCGAAGTCACACCAAGGTGGCTCCAAAGTAATGCCAAGATGGCCCCAAGGTGGCTCCAAGGTGGCTTCAAGATGGCGCCAAGACGACACCAAAGCAGCTTCAAGATGGCATCAAGATGGGGCCAAGATGGCATCAAGATGGCACCAAGATGGCTCCAAAATGGCGCCAAGATGACACCAAAGTCACACCAAAGTGGCTCCAAGATGGCACCAAGATGGCTCCAAAATGGTGCCACAGTGGCACCAAAGTGGCTTCAAGATGGTGCCAAGGTGGCACCAAGATGGCTCCAAAATGGCACCAAGATGACACCAAAGTGGCTTCAAGATGGCGCTACGACAGCATCAAGGTGGCACCAAGGTGGCTCCAAAATGGCTCCAGAGTGCCTTCAAGATGGCTCCAAGGTGGCTCCAAAATGGCGTCAAGACAACACCAAAGCGGCACCAAGATGGCTCCAAAATGGTGCCACAGTGGACCAAAGTGGCTTCAAGATGGTACCAAGATGGTGTCAAGATGGGACCAAGGTGGCTCCAAGAGGGCACCATGATGACACCAAGGTGACATGAAGATGGCATCAAGATGACACCAAGATGGTGCCAAGATGACACCAAAACAGCACCAAGGTAGCTCCAAGGGGGCACCAGGATGGCACCAAGATGGTTCCAAGGTGGCATCAAGGTGGCTCCAAGGATGGATTTGATCCGGGGAAGGACAAGGGGGGACAATCCCACCCTGGAAGGACCTTGGACACCCCAAAGTCTCAGGTCACCCAGGACCCATCAAGGTGGGACACGATGGGACACCCCAAAGCCATTGGAGGTGTCAGCCATGGGGTCACTGCCCTGTCCCATCCCCATCCCATTGGATCCCCATCCTTGAAGCCCTCTCAGGTCACACCAGGGTGGGACATCCCAAAACCTTCTGGAGATGTTGGCCATGGGGTCACCTCCTCGTCCTGTCCCCATCCTTCTGGGAGGGGACAAATGGGGACAAACCCACCCTGGAAGGACCTTGGACCCTCCAAAGTCTCAGGTCACTTAAGACCCACCAAGATGGGACAACCCCAAACCCTCTGGAGATGTTGGCCATGGGGTCACCTCCCCGTGCCACCCCCACCCCTTTGGGACAAACGAGGACACCCCCCCGAAACGTCCCCGCTGCTGACCCGAGAGGCGCGAGACGGCGTCGGCGGCGAAGACGGCGGTGGCCTCGTGCCGCGTGTCCACCACGCGGATGCCGAGCTTCTCGCAGGCCACCAGCACGGGCGAGATGTGGCCCCCGGGCAGCGTGAACAGGAACCGCACCCCGTGGGCACGCAGCACCTCGGCCACCAGCTCCCCGCCATGCCGGGGACTCGCCGTGTCCACCTGGTGGGAGAGTGGGGTCACCATGGGGTCACCACGGGGTCAGTGAGGTGCCCAGTGCTCCCAGTACCCCCAGTGACACCGGTGACACCTGTGCCCAGGGTCCTCTGTCCCACCTGTGCCACCCGTGCCCATCTCCCCGGTCCCACCCACCCCACCGGCCCCGATGTCCCACTGCCCCCAGTGTCCCACCAGCCCCAATGTCCCCCATCCCCAATGTCCCACCTGCCCCCAGTGTCCCCAGTGTCCCACCAGCCCAATGTCCCCCATTCCCCAATGTCCCACCTGTCCCAAGGTCTCAATGTTCCCCCTGTCCCCAGTGACCCCAATATCCCTCCAGCTCCTTGACCCCAATGTCCCCCCAGTGCCCCACCAGCCCCAATGTCCCCATTCCCCAATGTCCACTTGTCCCAAGGTCTCCAATGTTCCCCTGTCCCAGTGACCCCAATATCCCTCCAGCTCCTCGACCCCAATGTCCCCCCACTGTGCCACCAGCCAATGTCCCCCATTCCCCAATGTCCCTCCAGCTCCTTGATCCCGATGTCCCCCGTCCCCAATGACCCCAATGTCCCTGCAGCTCAACCCCAATGTCCCTGTCCCAGTGCCCCAGTGTCCCACCAGCCCCAATGTCCCCCATTCCCTGATGTCCCCTCTGTCTCCAATGACCCCAATGTCCCTCCAGCTCCTCAACCCCGGTGTCCCCCCTGTCCCCACGTCCCCCCAAAGTCCCCAATGTCCCCCCAGTGTCCCACCAGCCCCAATGTCCCCCATTCCCTGATGTCCCACCTGTCCCCAAAGTCCCCAATGTCCCCCCAGTGTTCCCCTGTCCCCAATGCGCCCCCTGTCCCCACGTCCCCCCAAAGTCCCCAATGTCCCCCCAGTGTCCCACAGTCCCCAATGTCTCCCATTCCCCAATGTCCCACTTGTCCCCAATGACCCCAATGTCCCACTTGTCCCCAACGACCCCAGTGTCCCTCCAGCTCCTCAACCCCAATGTCCCCCCATCCCCAATGTCCCACCTGTCCCCAATGTCCCCAATGCTCCCCCAGACCCCAATGCCCCCGAGACCCCAATGTCCCCTATGACCCCGTCTCCAATGCCCCCCCAGACCCAAATGTCCCCAGTGTCCCCAATGCCCCCCCAGACCCCAATGTCCCCGCTGTCCCCAGACCTTGTGGAACAGGCGGTAGAGGAGCCCGAGGCGCTGGGCCACCACCAGCAGGGCCAGGGCCACCAGCCCGGCACAGGCACAGCCCAGCCCGGCCACCAGATCCATGGGAGAGGACTGCAAAACAACGGGGACAACGTGAGAACCCACTGGGGACACTGGGATTCAGCTGGGGACACCGGGAACCCACTGGGGACACCGGTAACTGACTGGGGACACCGAGAACTGACTGGGGACATCATGGGAACCACGCAGGCCACTGTGGGAACCCACTGGGGACACCAGGAACCCCCTGGGGACACCGGGAACCATACATGGCCACCATGGGAACCCACTGAGGACACCAGGAACCCCTAGGGACAGCATGGGGACAGCGTGGGGACAGCGTGGGAACACTGGGAGCCCACTGGGGACACTGGGAACCACCTGGGCACACTGTGGGAACTGACTGGGGACACTGGGAGCCCACTGGGGACACTGGGAACCACCTGGGGACACTCTGGGAACTGCTCAGGGACACCGGGAACCCACTGGGGACACTGTGGGAACTGCTCAGGGACACTGTGGGAACCCACTGGGGACACCGGGAACCCACTGGGGACACTGTGGGAACCCACTGGGGATATCATGGGAACTGACCAAGACAACTGTGGGAACCCACTGGGGACACTGGGGACACTGGGGACCAACTGGGGCCACCAGGAACCCACTGGGGACATCGGGAACTGCCCAGGGCCACCGTGGGAACTGACTGGGGACACTGGGAGCCCACTGGAGACATCATGGGAACCCACTGAGGACATCAGGAACCCACCGGGGACACTGTGGGAACCAACTGGGGGCACTGGGAACTGACCAAGGCCACCATGGGAACCCACTGAGGACACTGGAAACCCACTGGGGACACCGTGGGAACCAACTGGGGCCACCAGGAACCCACTGGGGACATCATGGGAGCCCCTGGGGACTCCGGGAACCAACTGGGGACAGGGGAACTGACCGCGGGAACTGACTGGGGACACCAGGAACCCATTGGGGACACCGCGGAACTGACTGGGGACACTGGGACCACTGGGGACACCGGGAACCACACTGGGGACACCGCCGGGAACTGACTGGGGACACCGGGAACCCACTGGGGACACTGTGGGAACCCCTGGGGACACCGGGAACCCATTGGGAACACCAGGAACCCCTGGGGACATCATGGGAACTGCTCAGGGACACTGTGGGAACTGACTGGGGACACTGGGAACCCACTGGGGACATCATGGAATCACTGGGACACGGGAACCCACTGGGACTGTCTGGGGACACTGGGAACCCATGGGGGACACCGGGAGTGACAGGGAATGACATGGGGACACTGGGGACACTGGGGGACATTGGGAGGACATTGGGGGGACACTGGGGACTGGGGGGACATTGGTG
Source organism: Monarcha castaneiventris obscurior (assembly GCA_026261815.1). Lineage (NCBI taxonomy): Eukaryota > Metazoa > Chordata > Aves > Passeriformes > Monarchidae > Monarcha > Monarcha castaneiventris. The sequence continues at coordinate 73,019 of JAMPIT010000498.1, read as the reverse complement.
GGCACTGGGAGGCACTGGCGGACATGGGAGGCATGGGGGGACACTGGGAGGCACTGAGGGGACACCGAGGGGACACTGGGGGGACACTGAGGGGGCACTGGGGGGCACTGGAAGACACTGGGGGAACTTGGGGGGCACTGGGGGACATTGGGGGCACTGGAGGACTGGGGGGACAATGGGGCAACTGGGGGGAAATTGGGAGACACTGGGGGGGACACTGGGGGGGCACTGGGGGGGCACTGGAAGACACTGGGGGGACACTGGAAGGCACTGGGGGGACACTGGGAGCACTGGGGGGACCTGGGGGGACACTGGGGAGCACTGGGGGGACATTGGGGAGACACTGGGGGGACACTGGAAGGCACTGGGAGGCACTGGGGGGACACTGGGGAGGCACTGGGGGGCACTGGGAGGCACTGGGGGGGCACTGGGGGTACACTGGGAGGCACTGGGGGGACACTGGGAGGCACTGGGGGGGCACTGGGGAGGCACTGGGGGGACACTGGGGGGACACTGGGAGGCACTGGGGGGACACTGGGAGGCACTGGGGGGGCACTGGGGGGGCACTGGGAGGCACTGGGAGGCACTGGGAGGCACTGGGGGGACACAGAATGACACGGAACGGCCCCAGGGCGCGGTGACAAATGGAATTTGTGTTAATTAAACACGGATTAATTAAACCCAAATCGATCGACCACTGATCAATTAAACCCAGGTCAACCGGAGCTGGATTAATTAAACCCCAATTAATTAAACCCTGACTAATTAAATCCAAATCAATTGAGCTGGGATTGACCAAACCCAGATTAATGGAGCCCAGTGGATTGTGCTCAGATTAATTAAACCTGTATTAATTAAATCCAGATTAATTAAACTGGGATTAATGGACTCCTGTGAACTGAAACTGATTTACCCAGATTAATTAAATTTGGGTTAATTAAACGCAGATTAATTGAACTGGGATTAATGGAACCAAGTGAGTTGGACCTGGTTTGCCCAGATTAACTAAACTTGGATTAATTGAGCTTGATTAATTGAGCTGGGATTATTTGAGCTGGGATTAAATGATCTGGGATTAATGGAGCCCAGTGAACAGAACCTGATTTACCCAGATCAATTAAATTTATATTAATTAAACCCGGATTAAAGGGGCTGGGATTAACTGAACCCAGATTAAACCCAGTCCAATCAATTAAACTGAATTAATTAAGCTCTGGATTAACTGAAGCCAGTTTAACCAGTCCCAGTTAAACCAGTCCCAGCTCCTCCAGGTTCCCACACCCCCGCCTGCCTCATTTGCATACCGACACAGCCAATTTGAATAATCACACAGCTCATTTATGTAATTACCCCTAACAAAGTTTCGCCCCTCCCCCAAACATTCCTGGAATTCCTTCCCTGATCCCAAATTCCTCTTTTTTTGCCCCAAAACCTGGCGGGAAAAACGGGGCAAAAAGGTCCCAAATTGGGGCAAAAATCCCCAATTTTGGGGCAGTTCTTGGTGGGAGGGGTCGGTACCTGCTGGTGACGGGGCGACAGCGAGGGGACAGCGGGGCCCTGGCACAAGTGGGGACAAACGAGCTCAGTCCTGGCCCGATTTGGGGTCTTCGTCCCCTCTGACCCCAAGGCCACCCCCAGTCCCCAATCGTCCCCCCTGACCCCAAGGCCACCCTGACCCCTGATTGTCCCCCCGACCCCTGATTGTCCCCCTGACCCCTGATTGTCCCCCCTGACCCCAAGGCCACCCCCAGTCCCTAATTGTCCACCTTGACCCCAAGGCCACCCCGGTCCCTGATGGTCCCCACCGTCCCCAAGGCCACCCTGACCCCTGATTGTCCCCCTGACCCCTGATTGTCCCCCCGACCCCTGATTGTCCCCTGACCCCTGACTGTCCCCCATGACCCCAAGGCCACCCCTGACCCCGAGGCCACCCCAGTCCCTGACTGTCCACTTTGTCCCCAAGGCCACCCCGGCCCCTGATGGTCCCCACCGTCCCCAGGGCCACCCTGACCCCTGACTGTCCCCCCTGACCCCTGATTGTCCCCCCTGACCCCTGATTGTCCCCCTGACCCCTGACTGTCCCCCCTGACCCCAAGGCCACCCCTGACCCCTGATTGTCCCCCCTGACCCCTGATTGTCCCCCTGACCCCTGACTGTCCCCCCTGACCCCAAGGCCACCCCTGACCCCGAGGCCACCCCAGTCCCTGACTGTCCACTTTGTCCCCAAGGCCACCCTGGTCCCTGATGGTCCCCCCCCGTCCCCAAGGCCACCCAACTGCCCCTCCACCCCTGTGGTCACCCCTGTCCCATCGTCTCCCCTGTCCCCAAAGCCACCGTGGTCCCTGGTTGTCCCTCCTGTCCCCAAGGCCACCCCTGTCCTAATGGTCACTCTGGACCCTGATGGTTCCTCCTGTCCCCAAGGTCACCTCAGCCCCCAACTGTTCCCCCTGTCCCCAAAGCCACCGTGGTCCGTGACTGTCCCCAAGGCCACCCCTGTCCTAATGGTCACTCCAGACCCCGACTGTCCCCAAGGCCACCCCTGTCCTAATGGTCACTCCAGACCCCGACTGTCCCCAAGGCCACCCCAACCTCTCCCTGTGCCCAAAGTCACCCCTGTCCCCAGGGCCACCCTGACCCCTCAGTGTCCCCTCTGTCCCCAGCGTCACTCCAGACCCCGACTGTCCCCCCTGTCCCCAAGGCCACCCCTGCCCTAATGGTCACTCCAAACCCTGATTGTCCCCCCTGTCCCCAAGGCCACCCCTGCCCTAATGGTCACTCCAAACCCTGATTGTCCCCCCTGTCCCCAAGGCCACCCCTGCCCTAATGGTCACTCCAGACCCCGACTGTCCCCAAAGCCGCCCCGGTCCCTGATCGTCCCGTGCCCTTGACCCCACATCCGCCCCCTTCGTGTCCTTATTGTCACTGTGGCCCCCCCAGGGCGTCCCCTGAGTGTCCCCCGACCCCCCGAGTGTCCTGGGACCCCCCCCCGGGTGTCCCCCCGTGTCCCCTCACCCCTCCCGTGTCGTCCCCCCCCCGTTCCCATGACCCCCCCCAGTGTCCGGGACCCCCCCCGGGGGTGTCCCCCCCTGGGTTCCCCCCCCCGGTCCCACGATCCCCCAATGTCCGGGACCCACCCCGGGTGTCCCCTCCTGTCCCCTGACCCCCCTCTCGTGTCGCCCCCCCCCGTTCGTGACCCCCCCCATGTCCGGGACCCCCCCGTGTCCCCCCCGTGTCCCCTGACCCCTCCCGTGTCGCCCCCCCCGTTCCCGTGACCCCCACAATGTCCAGGACCCCCCTGTGTCCCCCCCGTGTCCCCTCCGTGTCCCCCCCGACCCCCCCCCCGTGTCCGCTCTCCCGTTCCCGCGTGACCCCCCCAAATGTCCGGGACACCCCCGTGTCCCCCCCCCGTGTCCCCCTGACCCCCCCCGTGTCCCCCCCCGTGTCCCCCGTGTCGCCCCCGGTTCCCACGGCCCCTCCCCGGTTCCCAGCACCCCCCCGGTGCCCCCCGGTGTCCTGAGACCCCCCCGGTGCCCCGAGACCCCCCCGGTGCCCCCGGTGCCCCCCCCGCCCCCTCACCTGCCCTTCCCCGAAGCGCCGCGCGCGCTCTGGCCACGCCCACACCTGGCGGCCACACCCACGTAGGCCCCGCCCACTCAGCCCGCCCTCCCTTAGCGTCACGTGACGCTCCCTGTTCCCCCCCCCGCGCTGTCCGTGCCCGCTTCCGGGTCGGCGCGATGACGTCATCTATAAGAGCCGAGCGCTGATTGGAGGATTGCGGGAAGGGGGCGTGGCCAGCGGTGAGGGGCGTGGCGATGGGAAGGGGCGTGGTCAGGGGGCGTGGTCAGGGGAGACCCCCGGGGGTTCCCCAATTTGAGGGGGGAGGGGAAAGCTGGGGGGGGTCCGTGGAGGTCTCGTTGGGGGAGGGGTTTAATGGGGGGCGCTGCGGGGGTCCCGTGGGGGGGCTCATTTGGGGAGGGGTCCCGGGGGCGTCTCACTCGGGGGTCTCGCACTGATTGGGGGTGGGGGGGGTCCCATGGGGGTCCCATTTTGGGGGGGCTCCACACGGGGGGGGTCCCATGGGGGTCTCACTTCGGGGTCTCCCACGGGGGTCCCGTTTTTTTGGGAGGGGTCTCCCAATGGGGAGGGGTCTTCCCTGGAGTGGGGGGGGGTCTCATTTTGGGGGGGGCTTCACATTGGGGGCTCATTTGGGGAGGGGTCTCATGGGGGGGTCTCACTTTGGGGTCTCCCATGGGGGTTCCACGGTGGGGGCTTTTTGGGGGGTCGTTGTCACCCATGGGGGGGGGGTCACATTTTGGGGGGGGGTCTCAGCCCAAGGGGGTCTCTGGGTGCCCCCCCCCAGTGTCGCGTGTCCCCCAGACCCTTCCCGGTCCCGGCTGGGGAGGGGGGGACAGGGACAGAAATTCCGTCCCCGCTCGGCGCAGGAAACTCCGGAGGCGAAATCCCCGCCTTGGGGGGACCCCTGGGGCCACTTCCCATCCGTGACGTCACCGCCGGGGGGGCTCTGGATGGTCCCCAAAAACCTCCCTCCCCTCCCCCCCCCCACGGTGTCCCCAGGGCTCCCCCCGCCCACGGTGTCGCCGGTTCCTCGCCGGTCTGTCCCCACCCCCGGTGTCTCTCTGTCCCCTCCCGGTGTCCCTCTGTCCCTCCCCCGGTGTCCCTCTGTCCCCTCCCGGTGTCCCTCTGTCCCTCCCCCGGTGTCCCTCTGTCCCCTCCCGGTGTCCCTCTGTCCCTCCCCCGGTGTCCCTCTGTCCCCTCCAAGTCCCCACGGGGTCACCCCGGTCCCTCCCCGGCTCCTCCCCGGTCCGTCCCTTGTCCCTCCCCAGTGTCGCTGTCCCCTCCCCGATGTCACCCCTGTCCCCTCCCTGTCCCCTCCCCGATCTTCCAGTCCCCTCCTCCGTCCTTCCCCGGTCCCTTCCCCGATGTTCCAGATCCCTCCCCGGTCCCTTCCCCGATGTCCCAGTCCCCTCCCCCGTTCTCTCCCCCTCCCCTCCCTGATGTCCCGGTCCTTTCCCCGATGTCCCAGCCCCTCCCCGATGTCCCAGCCCCCTCCCCGATGTTCCAGCCCCTCCCTGCTGTCCCCCGTCCCCTCCCCGATGTCACCCCTGTCCCCTCCCCGATCTTCCAGTCCCCTCCCCCGTTCCCTTCCCCTCCCCTCCCCTCCCCTCCCCTCCCCTCCCCTCCCCTCCCCGCTGTCCCGGTCCTTTCCCTGATGTCACCGCCCCCTTCCCGGTGTCCCCTCCCCGATGTCATCCCCGTCCCCTCCCCGGTCCCCCGTTCCCTCCCCGATGTTCCAGCCCCTCCCCGATGTCCCTGATGTCCCCTCCCCGATGTCCCGTCCCTGTCTCCCCGTCCCCTCCCCGTCCCCTCCCCGCTGTCCCGCTCCGTGTCCCGTTAAAAGCGGCCGCTCCGCGCTCTGTCCCCGATGTCGCCGCGATGTCGCTGCTCGCTGACCCCGAGAATCCCCCGGCGCCCCCGTGCCCGTGCCGGTGCCTCTGCCCGTGCCGGGACCGGGACCAGCACCGGAGCCAGAACTGGGACCAGCAGCGGGACCCGACCCGGCCCCGGTCCCGGTGCCGCCGCCTGGCCCCGGCCCTCGCCGCCCTCGCCGCCCTGGCGCTCGGAGCCGCCGCCGCCGCCGCCGCCGTGCTGGGGACGCTCCGGGGGCAGCCGCCGGTGAAGGTGGGCACGGGGGGGTTCTGTCCGGCCGGGGGTCCGTCCGTCCGTCCGTCTGTCCTGAGGGCTGCGTGTCCAGGTGTCCGGTTATCCGGTTGTCCAGGTGTCTGTCCTGGGGTCCGTTTGTCCTGGTATCCAGTTATCTGGCTGTCCAGGTGTCTGTCTGTCCTGGTGTCCATATGTCCAGGTGTCCCATTGTCCACCTCTCCAGGTGTCTGTCTGTCCACCTGCCTGAGTGTCCATCTGTCCAGCTGTCTGCTTATCCGCCTGTCCAGTTGCCCAGGTGCCTCCTTGTCCTGGTGTCCGTCCATCCCTCTGTCCTGGTGTCCAGATGTCCATTTTGGCCAGGTGTCTGTCCAGGTGTCCATCCGTGTGTGCCCATCCCTCTGTCCGTCCAGTTGTCCATCCATGCACCTTCTGACCCAGGTGTCCATCTGTCCACCCACGTGTTCGTGCGTCCGGGTGTCCATCTGTCCATCCAGGTGTCCATGTGTCCGTCCATGTGTCCATCCAAGTGTCCATGTGTCCATCCAACTGTCCATCCAGGTGTCCCTCTGTCCCTCCATCCCCGTGTCCCTCCCCTTGTCCCCACCCGGGGGACACGAATGTCACTCCCCCCTCCCCGTGCCTCAGTTTCCCCCATCCCCAAATCCCCTTCCCCCCCCAGCCCCCGCCCCAATCCCGGAATTTTCCCTTTTTCTCTCCCAAAAAAATCCCCCGGGCGGGGGCTCCGGGAAGTCCCCAAATCCCGGCGGGAGGCGCCACTTCCCCTTCGGGGATTGGGGGACATTGGGAACACCCTGGGGACATTGGGGACACCCGGGGGACATTGGGGACACCCGGGGGACATTGGGGATGCCCTGGGGACATTGGGGACACCCGGGGGACATTGGGGACACCCGGGGGACATTTGGGATGCCCTGGGGACATTGGGGACACCCGGGGGACATTGGGGACCCTCCCGCTGACGTTGTCCCTGCTGTGCCCTCCCCTCCAGGCTGCCACCGCCGCCCACGTGCTGCTCAGCGCCGGTAAGTCCCGGACGTCCCCTGATGTCCATTCCTGTCCCCTGATGTCCACTCCTGTCCCCTCCTGTCCCCTGATGTCCCCTGGATCCCCTTCTGTCCCCTGATGTCCCCTGGATCCCCTCCTGTCCCCTGGATCCCCCGATGTCCCTTCCTGCCCCCTCCTGTCCCCTGATGTCCCCTTCTGTCCCCTGGATCCCCTGATGTCCATTCCTGTCCATTCCTGTCCCCTGATGTCCCCTTCTGTCCCCTGATGTCCATTCCTGTCTTCTGATGTCCCCTGATGTCCATTCCTGTCCCCTGATGTCCATTCCTGTCTTCTGATGTCCCCTGATGTCCCCTGATGTCCATTCCTGTCCCCTCCTGCCCCCCCAGTGTCACCCCCCACCCTCCCTTTCGAGTCATCTCGAAATTGTCACTCGGGTTCCTCGTCCCGCCGCCCTCGCAGAGGAAGCGTCACCTCCTTCTCCGATGTCGCCTCCCTCCCCTGCGGCATCCGGGGGTGGCACAGGCGGCCCCGGCGTCACGGAGTGTCCCCAGGGTGTCACGGAGTGTCCCCAGGGTGTCATGGAGTGTCCCCAGGGTGTCAGTGTCCCCAGGGTGTCACGGAGTGTCCCCAGGGTGTCATGGAGTGTCCATGTCCCTGTGGTCCCCAGGGTGTCACGGAGTGTCCCCAGCGTGTCAGTGTTCCCAAAGTGTCATGGAGTGTCCCCGAGGTGTCATGGAGTGTCCCCAGGGTGTCAGTGTTCCCAAAGTGTCATGGAGTGTCCCCGAGGTGTCATGGAGTATCGCTGTCCCTGTGGCCACCCCATGTCCCTTTGGGGTCACCCCATCTCCTCTTGGGATACCCCCGGGGTCACCCCGTGTCCCTTGGTGTCACCCATTTCCCACCAGTCACCCTCTGTCCCTCGGTGTCACCCCCACCCCCCTTTGGAGTCACTCACCCAGCACTGGGGTCACCCCGTCCCCTCTGTGCCCACCTCACCTGGTGTCCCCTGTGTCCCTTCACTCACCCCCTCCCCATGGTCCCCAACCCGTCCCCTCTGTCCCCAGGCTCCGCTGTCCCCTCTGTCCCTCACTGACCCGCTGTCCCCTCTGTCCCCAGGCTCCCTCAGTGTCCCCATGTCCCCTCACTGACCCACTGTCCCCCTTGTCCCCCTACTGTCCCCCGTGTCCCCTCTGTCACCCGCTGTCCCCTCTGTCCCCAGGCTCCTCTGTCCCCTCTGTCCCTCACTGACCCGCTCTCCCCTCTGTCCCCCACTGACCCGCTGTCCCCTCTGTCCCCAGGCTCCCTCAGTGTCCCCTCTGTCCCCCACTGACCCGATGTCCCCTCTGTCCCCTGCCTCACCCGATGTCCCCTCTGTCCCCCCACTGACCCCACTGTCCCCTCTGTCCCTCACTGACCCGCTGTCCCCCGTGTCCCCTCTGTCACCTGCTGTTGCCTCTGTCCCCAGGCTCCCTCAGTGTCCCCATGTCCCCTTACTGACTCCGCTGTCCCCTCTGTCCCCCACTGACCCCGCTGTTCCCTCTGAACCCCAGGTTCCTCTGTCCCCCCTGTCCCTCACTGACCCACTGCCCTCCTTCTCCCCCCACTGACCCGCTGTCCCCTCTGTCCCTCACTGACCTGCTCTCCCCTCTGTCCCCTCTGTCCCTTCTGTCCCCTGTCCCCCACTGACCCGCTGTCCCCTCTGCCCCAGGCTCCTCTGTCCCCACTGACCTCTGTCCCCCAGGCTCCTCTGTCCCCCACTGACCCTCTGTCCCCAGGCTCCTCTGTCCCCTCTGTCCCCATGACCCGCTGTCCCTCTGTCCCACTGACCCGCTTCCCCTCTGTCCCCTCTGTCCCCACTGACCGCTGTCCCCTCTGTCCCCTCTGTCCCTTTGTCCCCTCTGTCCCCCACTGACCCACTGTCCCCTCTGTCCCCCACTGACCCGCTGTCCCCTCTGTCCCCTCTGTCCCTTCTGTCCCCTCTGTCCCTCACTGACCCACTGTCCCCTCTGTCCCCCACTGACCCGCTGTCCCCTCTGTCCCCAGGCTCGCTGTCGCTCCCATCGTCGCCGGGCTGGCGCTACGAGGACGGGATCCAGGGCGTCTTCCTGAGCGGCGATGTCCGGCTGGACACCGCGGGGACGCTGCGGGTGGCGTCCGGCGGCCTCTACCTCCTCTACGGCCAGCTGGGCCTCACCTGCAGCTTGGCCTCCTGTCCCCAAGGCCGCGTCACCCTCCGGCTGCGCCGAGCCGCGTCCCCGAGGCCGCTGCTGGCCGTGCCGCTGACCCTGCCGGCCGCGGCCGGAGGCCACCGCGAGCGGTCAGCGCTGGCCCAGGCCGTGGGACAGCTGTGGCCGGGGGACGTCCTGAGCCTGGAGCTGGTCGGGGACGCTTATGGGGACACCGGGGGGGACGCGGGCGGGTGGCAGCTGGAGCAGGACGAGCGTGAGGGCAACTTCGTGGGGCTGCTGCGCATCGCGGGCGGGTGACACCGGCTGGCACCGGGTGGCACCGGGTGGAACCGGGTGGAACCGGCTGGCACCGGGTGGCAGGGGGTGGCCGGCCTCGTGTCCTGCTGGTCACCCGCCGGGGTGGGGCTGGGGGACGTCCGAGACCCCTGAGCGTGGAAGTTTGGGGACATCGAGGGACATCGGTGACCTCCAAACACAGAGATCTGGGGACATCAGGTGACACTGGTGGTGTCCATGGCTGGAAATTGGGGTCCTGAGGCCCCCGCGCAGAGGTTTGGGGACATCAAAAAGGACAATTGGTGACATCCACAGCCGGAGATTTGGGGACATCAAAGGACAATTGGTGACATCCACAGCTGGAGATTTGGGTGACAAGATCTCCCTGCCCAGAATTTGGGGACACCAAGGGACATCGAGGGACATCGGTGACCTCCAAACCCGGAGATTTGGAGACATCAACGGACACCCAAGGCTGGAGATTTGGGTGACAAAACCCTGTGCCCAGAGATCTGGGGACATCGAGGGACATCGGGGATCTCCATGCCTGGAGATCTGGGGACCTCAAAGGACAATTGGTGACATCCACAGCTGGAGATTTGGGTGATGAGACCCTCCTGCCCAGAGTTTGGGGACACCAAGGGACATCGAGGGACATCGGTGACCACAGCCAGAGATTTGGGGACATCAAAGGACATCACTGACCCCCCCCTTGGTGCTTGGGGACATTTGGGGACACCTGGGGACCCAGTGCTGGACATTTGGGGACACCTGGGGACCCAGTGCTGGACACTCGGGGGCCCCTGGGACCTCCTTGGGGACACTGGGGACACTTTGGGGGGTCCCCGCTGTCCGCAACCTCTCCCTCCCCCCCAGCCGGCCTGGGGGGGGGTCTCCCCCCTAAATTATTGTCCTTAATTAATTATTTATTAATTAACTAATAAATTTATTTATGGATTATTTAGGGCCTGGATTGTCCCCAAAAAAGGGGGGGATGGACAACCCTGGGATGGCACTGAAGGACATCCGAGGGTCCCCACCTCCGGCCCCCCCCAGGTTTGCCCCAAAACCCCCAAAAATTTGCCCTAAATCCCCCAAAATTTACCCCAGAAACTCCAAATTTCCTGAAGATCCCCCCCATTTGTCCCAGAATCCTCAAAATTTACCCCAAACCCCCCAAGTCTACCCCAGAAACTCCAAATTTATCCCATCCCCCCCAAAATGCCTCAGAGACCCCAAAATTCACCCGAGCCCCCAAATTCCCCCAAATCCCTCCAAATCCCTGATAATTTGCACCAGCCCCCCAAAACTGCCCCAGATCTCCCCCAGTTTGCCTCAGATCCCCCCAAATTCCCCCAGAACCCCCAAATTTGCTCCAGAGTCCCCAAAATTTGCTCCAGTTCCCCGAAATTCCCCCAGATCTCCCCAAAATTGGCCCCAGAGCCCCCCCCAAATTTGCCCCCCACCTCTCCCCATTTTCCTCCCACTCCCCAGTTTTGTCCCACTCCCCCCAAATTTGTCCCATTCCACCCAAATTTGCCCCAGATCCGCCCCCAGACCTGTCCCCAGCACCTCCTGCCCCTCACATTTCCATGCCCCACAAGTGTCTGTGGGGTTGTGGCGGCTCTGAGGGTGCAGGAAAAGGTTCCGGAAAGTTCCGGAAACCGCAGGGGCCACGCGGGGGTGGGAACGGGGCGCGGGTGTGGGGTGAGGGGTGAGAAATGTGGGGTTTGGGGTGCTGGGATTGGGGGGCAGAGTTTGGGGTGGGAAATGTGGGGTTTGGGGGAAGGGGTGTGGGGTGAGGGGATTGAGGTGCAGAATTTGGGGTGGGAAATGTGGGGTTCAGGGTTTGGGGCGCTGGGGCTGGGGTGCAGGGTTTGGGGGTGCTGGGAGGTGCTGGGATTGGGGTGTAGAGTTCAGAGTGAAGAGTTTGGGGTGCTGGGATTGGGGGGCACAGTTTGGGGTGGGAAATGTGGGGTTCAGGGTTTGGGGTGCAGGGTTTGGGGGTGCTGGGAGGTGCTGGGATTGGGGTGTAGAGTTCGGAGTGAAGAGTTTGGGGTGCTGGGATTGGGGTGCGACTTTGGGGCGTTGTCATTGGGGTGTGGATTTGGGGGTGCAGAGTTTGGGGCGCGACTTCGGGGTGTTGGCATTGGGGTGTGGATTTGGGGGTACAGAGTTTGGGGTGTGACTTCGGGGTGTTGGCATTGGGGTGTGGATTTGGGGGCGCTGAGAGGTGCTGGGATTGGGGTGTGGAGTTTGGAGTGAAGAGTTTGGGGTGCTGGGATTGGGGTGCGAGTTTGGGGTGCTGGGTTTGGGGTGTGGATTTGGGGGCGCTGGGATTGGGGTGTGGAGTTTGGAGTGAAGATTTGGGGTGTGGAAGGTGGTGCGAGTTTGGGGCGGGATTGGGGTGTGGTTTTGGGGGCACTGAGAGGTGCTGGCATTGGGGCGTGGAGTTTGGGGTGAAGAGTTTGGGGTGCAGGGAGCGGGGTGTGAACTCTGCACCCCAGGGTGAGCACCGGGGGTTGTGCAGCACCGGGGGTTGTGCAGCACCCGGGGCTGTTCTCTGAGGGTTGTGCAGCACCGGGGGTTGTGCAGCACCCGGGGCTGTTCTCTGAGGGTTGTGCAGCACCGGGGGTTGTGCAGCACCCGGGGCTGTTCTCTGAGGGTTGTGCAGCACCGGGGGTTGTGCAGCACCCAGGGCTGTTCTCTGAGGGTTGTGCAGCACCGGGGGTTGTGCAGCACCCGGGGCTGTTCTCTGAGGGTGTGCAGCACCCAGGATTTTGCACCCCGGATGCACAGAACAGACGTTTTTACACCCAGCAGCGAGGGTGTGAAGGTTGTGCAGGGATGGCTGTGCGCTGAAGGGTGTGAAGCACCGAGGGTTGTGCTCGCAGCGTTGTGCAGCGCCCAGGGGCTGCGCAGGTTGGGCACCCCGGGTTGTGCTCTGTGAAGCCACCGAGGGTTTTACAACGAGGGTTTTACACCGAGGGTTTTGCACAGAGGGTTTTACACCGAGGGTTTTGCACCGAGGGTTTTACACCGAGGGTTTTATACCGAGGGTTTTACACCGAGGGTTTTGCACAGAGGGTTGTGCACAGAGGGTTGTGCAGCACCGAGGGTTGTGTACCCAGGGTTTTTCTCTGAGGATTGTGCACTGAGGGATGAGGAGCACCAAGGGTTTTACACCGAGGGTTGCGCATCCAGGGTGTGCCCCAAGAGTTGTGCACAGAGGGTTGTTCTCTGAGGGTTGTGCAGCACCAAGGGTTGTGCACCCAGGGTGTGCACCAAGGGTTGTGCACAGAGGGTTGTGTGCTGAGGGATGTTCTCTGAGGGCTGTGCAGCACTGCGGGGTGTGCACAGAGGGTTGTGCACAGAGGGTTGTGCAGCACCGCGGGTTGTGCACTGAGGGTTGTGCACTGAGGGTTCTCTGAGGGTTCTGCAGCACCAAGGGTCTTGCACCGAGGGTTGTGCACTGAGGGTTGTGCACTGAGGGTTGTGCGCAGAGGGATGAGGAGCACCGAGGGTTTTACACCGAGGGTTGTGCACCCAGGGTGTGCACCAAGGGTCGTGCACTGAGGGATGAGGAGCACCGAGGACGTGGAGCACCCCGGGTTGTGCAGGTTGTGCACCCCAGGTTGTGCGCTGAGGGTTGTACAGCACCCCTGGGGTGTCCCCATGTCCCCTCTGGTGGCCCCAAGCCCCCTCGGGAGTCCCCATGACTCCCACGATGTCCCTGTGACCCCATCAGCCCCTGTGGAGTCCCCATGCCCCCTATGGAGTCCCCATGACCTCTATGATGGCCCCTCTGGTGTCCCCACAACCTGATCAACCTCTAGGGAGTCCCCACAATCCTGGTGTCCCCCATGGTGTCCCCTTGTGTCCCCATGACGCCTCTGGTGTCCCCATAACCCCAAAACCCTTATGGAGACCCCACAATCCTGGTGTCCCCATGGTGTCCCCAAGTTCCATATGGTGTCCCCATGTCCCCTCTGGTGTCTCCACGACCCCATCACCCTCTAGGGAGTCCCCACAATCCTGACGGCCCCCATGGTGTCCCCTTGTGTCCCCATAACCCCAAAACCCTTATGGAGACCCCACAATCCTGATGTCTCTTATGGTGTCCCCTTGAGTCCCCCTGTCCCCCTACAGTGTCTCCATGACCCCAAAACCCCTGTGGAGCCCCCACCACCCTCTTGTCCCCTATGGTGTCCCCATGACCATGTCAGCCCCTGTGGAGTCCTGGTGGTGACACACATCCTGGTGTCCCCCATGGTGTCCCATGGCCGTTATGGTGTCCCCACGTCGCCTCTGGTGTCCCCATGACCCCACCACCCCCCGTCCCGTCTGGTGTCCCCCTGTCCCCTATGGTGTCCCCATGTCCCTTATGGTGTCCCCATGTCCCCTCTGGTGTCCCCATGACCCCACCACCCCCCTGTCCCCTCTGGTGTCCCCCTGTCCCCTATGGTGTCCCCATGACCATGTCAGCCCCTATGGAGTCCTGGTGGTGACACACATCCTGGTGTCCCCCATGGTGTCCCATGGCCCCTGTGGTGTCCCCATGGCCCCTGTGGTGTCCCCCTCTCTCTCTGTGGTGTCCCTGCAACCCCGCTGGTGCCCCCATGGCTCCATCAACCCTATGGGGCCCCCACCACCCTCTTGTCCCCTCTGGTGTCCCCATATCCCTGATCGTGTCCTCATGACCCCTCTGGTGTCCCCATGTCCTCTGTGGTGTCCCTGTGTCCCTCTATGGTGTCCCCATGACCCCTCTGGTGTCCCCATGTCCTCTGTGGTGTCCCTGTGTCCCTCTATGGTGTCCCCATGACCCCACCACCCCCTCGTCCCCTACGCAGTTCCCCTGTCCCCTATGGTGGCCCCTTTGGTGTCCCCCTGTCCCCTCTGGTGTCCCCATGTCCCTGATCGTGTCCCCATAACCCCTCTGGTGTCCCCATGTCCTCTGTGGTGTCCCCATGTCCCTGATCGTGTCCCCATGACCCCTCTGGTGTCCCCATGACCCCTCTGGTGTCCCCATGTCCTCTGTGGTGTCCCCACCACCGCCCACGTGTCCCCCTCCACAGACACCCCGAGCCAGGTGCTCAGAAATGACTTTTTTAACCTAAAAAAAAAGGGGGGAGGGGACAAAAGATGACTGGAGAGTGGTGACACCCAAGGATTGGGTGACACCCGAGGTTTGGTGACACCCGAGGGTTGGTGACACCCCGGGAGTGGGGTGGGGACTCAGCTGGGACACCCGAAGAGGGTCATGGCCTCGGAGAACTCCACGAAGTCCTGGCAGCGCCCCTGCAGGGCGGGGTCCTGGCACGACTCCTCCGAGGGCCACTCCTCGAGCCACGTGTCCTTCCCGATCAGGTACGAGAAGCTGGGGACAGGGGGACAGTGATGGGGACAGCGATGGGGACACGGGGGCAGTGATGGGGACATGGGGACAGATATGGGGACACGGGGACAGATATGGGGAAACAGGGACAGTGATGGGGACACAGGGACAGATATGGGGACATGGGGACAGCGATGGGGACAGCGATGGGGACATGGGGACAGTGATGGGGACACGGGGACAGATATGGGAATATGGGGACAGTGGTGACACGGGCACAATGGAGGCAATGGGGATATGGGGGACAGTGGGGATATGGGAGATAATGGAGGCAATGGGGATATAGGGGACAATGGAGGCAATGGGGATATAGGGGACAGTGGGGATATGGGAGATAATGGAGGAAACGCGGATATAGGGGCCAGCGGGGACAAGAGGGCCGCGGGGACAGCAATGGGGACACGGGGACAGCGGGGGACAGTGGGGGCAAGAGGGGCAGTGGGGACACGGGTGACAGTGGGGATGATGGGGACAATGGGGACAGTGGGGGCAGTGGGGGCAGTGGGGAAAATGGGGGCAGTGGGGACAATGGTGACCGTGTTCCTCCCGTGTCCCTCCCAGTCCCTGTCGCCCCCCATCCCCTCTGTCCGTGTCCCCATGCCCCCCCTTTAGTCCCCCTGTCCCCCCATCTCTGTGTCCCTCCCTGTCCCCTTTTCCCTGCCCCTGTGCCCTTCCTGTCCCCATGTCCCCCCCTGCTGTCCCCATGTCCCCCTCTCCCATCTCCCCTGTCCCCGTGTCCCCTCCTCATCCCCCGCTCCCGATGTCCCCATATCCTCCTGTCCCCCCGTGTCCTCCCCCGTGCCCTCTGCCCCCGTCCCAGTGCCCCTCCCTGTCCCCATAGGCCCCATCCATACCCCCCCGTGTCCCCCCCGTGTCCCCCCCGTGTCCCTACTGTCTGCCGGTGACCCAGAGGTCGCTGGCCTGTCCCCAGATCAGGTAGTCCTGTCCCCTGCGCAGCTTCAGGCTGTCCCTGCACTGCTGGTGGCTCACGAACGTCCTGTTGCTGCCGGCGGGGTCCTCGTCCGTGCCTGGTCACAGTGTCACCGTGTCACACCGTGTCACACCGTGTCACACTGTGTCACACCGTGTCACACCGTGTCACCATGTCACTGTGTCACACCGCGTCACACCGCGTCACACCGCGTCACACCGTGTCACACCGTGTCACCCAATGTCACCACATCACCGTGTCGCCGTGTCACACCGTGTCACACCGTGTCACACCGTGTCACACCGTGTCACCATGTCACTGTGTCACACCGTGTCACACCGTGTCACCCAATGTCACCACATCACCGTGTCGCCGTGTCACACCGTGTCACACCGTGTCACACCGTGTCACCCAATGTCACCACATCACCATGTCACCGTGTCACACCGTGTCACCGTGTCACCATGTCACTGTGTCACACCGCGTCACACCGTGTCACACCGTGTCACACCGTGTCACCCAATGCCACCACATCACCGTGTCACCGTGTCACCCAATGTCACCACATCACCGTGTCGCCGTGTCACACCGTGTCACCCAATGTCACCACATCACCGTGTCACACCGTGTCACCGTGTCACACCATGTCACCATGTCACCGTGTCACACCGTGTCACACCGCGTCACACCGTGTCACCCAATGTCACCACATCACCATGTCACCGTGTCACACCGTGTCACACCGTGTCACACCGTGTCACACCATGTCACCCAATGTCACCACATCACTGTGTCACCGTGTCACACCGTGTCACACCGTGTCACACCGTGTCTCACCGTGTCACCCAATGTCACCACATCACCGTGTCACCGTGTCACCTCCACCCCCCAAACAGGGCAGCCGTGGTGGCACCACCCCCCGGTGGTGGTCACTTCTGGCTTTGCCAGCGGCCTTGGGGGTCCGCAACGCGCCTGGGTGACACCGACCCAGCTGGGTGACACCAACGCACCTGGTGTCCCCAAAACTCTTGGGGATCCCCAACGCACCAGGGTGACACTGACCCCAATTGGGTGACACCGACCCCACCTGGTGACACCAACCCCACCTGGTGACACTGACCCCACCTGGGTGACACCAACTTATTTGGGTGTCCCCTGTACCCTGGGGGGACCCTTCCCCACCTGGGTGTCCCCTCCCCACCAGGGTGACACCACCCCACCCGGCCGTCCCAAACCAACCCCACTTGGGTGTCCCCAGCTGCAGGTGACCCCCACCATGTCCCTCCCCCAAGGTGGCCTCGTCCCTCCTGCAGTGGCCATGTCTCCCCTGTGGTGGCCGTGCTCCCCCATGGTGGCCATGTCCCGCCGAGGTGGTCGTGTCACCCTGTTGAGGTGACCTTGTCCCCCTCCAGGGTGGCCTTGTCCCCCCTTCCATGGTGACCATTTTCCCCTGCTTCCCTCCATGGTGGCCTTGTCCCCCTCCCCGAGGTAGCCTTGACCCCTGCCCACAGTGGCCGTACCCATCTTGATGACCGACAGGACCTTCATGATGTAATTGTCGTGGGACGGGGTCTCCTCGCGGGCCACCAGCTTCACCTTGTACACTGCCAGGGGACAGGGGGACAGCGCTGTCACCCCTGCGGGGGCGGCCCCTCCGTGTCCCCTGCCCCACCCCGTGTCCCTCCCTGCCCCTTTGATGTCCCCACCCACAACCCTTCTGACCCCAGCTCCACCCACCATGACCCCTTATCCCCAACGTCCCCAATGTCCTTCTTGTCCCCAATGTCCCCAATGTTTCCAATGTCCCCTCCCAATTTTCCCAATGTCCCTCGTTGTCCCCAATGTCCCAAATCCCTGATGTCCCCACTGCCCCCACTGTCCCCAGTGTCCCCACTGTCCCCAGTGTCCCCAATGTCCCCATGTCCCCTTGTCCCCAGTGTCCCCCTCAATGTCCCCAACGTCCCTCGTTGTCCCCAATGTCCCAAATCCCTGATGTCCCCACTGTCCTCGTGTCCCCAATCCCCCCGAAGTCCCCACTGTCCCTGTTGTCCCCAATGTCTCCAATGTCCCCAGTGCCCTGATGTCCCCGATATCCCCAATGAGCCCAATCCCCCTGATGTCCCTGCCCTCCCCAATATCCCCAAAGTCCCCGATATCCCCATTGTCCCCAATATCCCCAATGTCCCAAAGTCCCCAACATCCCCAACATCCCCAATGTCCCCAATGTCCCCATTGTCCCCAATATCCCCATTGTCCCCAATATCCCCAATGTCCCCAATGTCCCCAATGCCCCCAATGCCCCCAATATCCCCAATATCCCCAATATCCCCAATGTCCCCAATGTCCCCAATGCCCCCAGTGCCCCCATCGCTCCCATTATCCCTGCTGTCCCCACTGTCCCCATGTCCCACCGAAGTCCACCCCGGGCTCGCAGGCGCGCTGGATGCGTTGGTTGACGGTGATGGCCTCGTGCTGCTCCTGCCGCTTGAAGCAGCTCTCTGTGGGGACACGGGGACGTCAGGGGGACATGGGGACATGGCTGTGACTAGGTCAGGTCTGGCAGGGACGTGTCCCCTCACAGTTATGACACGTGACATCTTGTCAGTGACGTGTCCCACCATGGCAGGGACTTGTCCCATCCTGGCCATGACATGTCCCACCATGGCCCTGGCATGTCCCACCATGGCAGGGACATGTCACCATGAAGGTCATGACACGTGGCAGCTCATCAATGACATGTCCCAACATGGCAGGGACGTGTCCCCATCACAGTTGTGACACACCACATCTCATCAGGGAGGGACGTGTCCCATCATGGCAGGGACATGTCCCCACTATGGCCATGACACGTCTCCATCATGGCAGGGACGTGTCCCCACTACGGCCATGACATGTCCCCATCACGGTCACGACAGCTCATCAGTGACATGTCCCACCATGGCCATGACGTGTCCCAGCACAGCAAGGCGTCACATCCTGGCTGTGACATGTCCCATCATGACAGGGACACGTCCCACCATGGCCAGGACATGTCCCTATCATGGTGACACGCGGCAGCTTGTCAGTGACACGTCCCACCACGGCAGGGATGTGTCCCCATCACGGTGACATGTGACAGCTCATCAGTGCCGTTTTCCACCACGGCCATGACGTGTCCCAGCACAGCAAGGTGTCACATCCTGGCTGTGACATGTCCCACCATGGCAGGGACATGTCCCACCCCCGTGTCCCCATGTCTCCATGTCCCCAGCGTCACCTTCGGCGCAGCGACAAACGTCCCCCTGGCAGATCTTGTTCAGCTTCCCTCCCTCCTTGTCCGGGTGGTAGAACCGGGTGCAGCGATCGTCTGTGGGGACGTGGGGACAGCAGGGGACATCAGAGGACATGGGGACAGTGGGGATATCAGGGGGACGTGGGGACAGCGGGGACATCCAGGGACATGGGGACATCAGGGGACATCAGAGCACGTGGGGACAGCGGGGACATCAGGGGGACATGGGGACAGCAGGGGACATCAACCGGGGCCCAGCAGGAGGTGTGGGGACAGTGCGGTGACATCAGGACGGGGACGCTCAGCAGGGGATGAGAGTGAGGGGACACAGAGCGAGGAGATCGGTGGGACAAAGGCACAGGAGGGGACACGGAGGTGACTTTGTGGAGGCTGTGGGGGTGGAGGGGACCCAGGGGTGACCCAGGTGACACAGGGAGACCCAGGTGACACAGGGGTGACACAGGTGACACAGGGGTGACCCAGGTGACACGGGGGTGACACAGGTGACACAGGGAGACCCAGGTGACACAGGGAGACCCAGGTGACACAGGGGTGACCCAGGTGACACGGGGGTGACACAGGTGACACAGGGGTGACCCAGGTGACACGGGGGTGACACAGGTGACACACCGATGCTGTAGTAGCTGTAGACGCTGACAGCCGCGGGCTGGATCAGCCCCACCTGGAACCTCTGGTGGGCCTTGAAGGCGAAGCACTCCTGGGCCTTGTGAGACACCTGGGGACAGCGCGGGGACACGGGGACGTGGGGGTGGCCCTCAGACTGAGAGGCACCTCCCCAACCCCCCCTGCTCCTGTCCCCAGCCATGTCCCTGTACTGTCCCCATCCATCTCTGTCCTTTTCACCACCTTGAGACTGTTTCTCTGCCACCACTTCTGTCCCCAACACCGCCTGTCCCCATCCCATCCTTGTCCCCCTCCTGTCCCTGCTCATGTCCCCAGCTCTGTCCTGCTCCCTGTTCCATCTTGTCCCCATCCCTATCACATCTTGGTCCCTGTCCCATCCCTGTCCCATCCCTCTCCTGTCCCCACCCCTGTCCCATCTTGTCCCCATCCTCTCCCTGTCCTGTTCTATCCCTGTCCCACCTTGTCATTGTCCTGTCTTGTCCCTGTCCCCATCCCTGTCCTCTCATACCCCTGTCTCTGTCCCATCTTGTCCCTGTCCCCAGTGCCCCCCGTGTCCCCACCTTCATCATCATCATCATCATCATCATCATCATCATCATCATCATCATCATCATCATCATCATCATCATCATCCCTGTCCCTCTCTTGTCCCTGCCCATGTCCCCAGCTCTGTCCTTGTCCCTGTCCCATCCTTGTGCTATCATGTCCCCATCCCTGTCTCCTCTTGTTCCCATCCAGTCCCTGTTCTGTCCCATCCCTGTCCCACCTTGTCATTGTCCCACCTTGTCCCTGTTCCCACCCCCGTCCCCACCCCCGTGTCCCCTCCATGTCCCCACCTTGTCCAGGTAAATGACGACGTTGCTCCGCTCCGTTCCCTGGTCCAGCTCGAACTTGGAGATGTACCTGTCCACGCCCTCGGACAGCTGGGGACACCGGGGACAGCGTCACATGGGGCACGGGGGACACGCGGGGACACAGGGACATCGGGCACGGGGGACACACGGGGACACAGAACAGCAACCGGACATGGGGACAGGCGGGGGACAGTGTCACACCGGACATGGGGACATGTGGGGACACAGGGACACCGGGCACGGGGGACACGTGGTGACACAGAACAGCATCCAGACATGGGGACACGTGGGGACATGGGGACACCGAACATGGGGGACATGGGGGACACAGAACAGCAACCGGACATGGGGACACGTGGGGACACGTGGGGACACGTGGGGACATGGGGACACCAAACATGGGGGACATGCGGGGACACAGAACAGCATCCAGACACGGGGACACGTGGGGACACGGGGACATGGGACAGTGTGACACTGGGCACGGAGGACATGGGGAGACACACAGGGACACCACGACACGCGGCACGGGGGACACGTGGGGACACAGAACAGCAACTGGACATGGGGACACATGGGGACACACAGGGACACTGGGGACAGCGTGACACTGGGCACGGAGGACATGGGGAGACACACAGGGACACAGGGACACCACGACACGGGGCACGGGGGACACACGGAGATACAGAACAGCATCCAGACATGGGGACACGTGGGGACAATGGGGACACCATGATACAGGGCATGGGGGACATGGAGGGACATGTGGGGACTCTGGGAACATGGGGACACACAGGGACATGGTGACACAGGGCATGGGGGACACGCGGGGACATGCAGGGACATGAGGGGACACACAGTGACACCATGACACCAGGACCATGGAACATGCGGGGACACGTGGGGACACCATGACATGGGGCATGGGGAACATGCAGGGACATGTGGGGACACACTGGGATGCAGTGACACCAGGCATGTGGAACATGCAGGGACACGTGGGGACACGTGGGGACACTTGGGGAGACTGTGACACACAGGGACACCAAATGCCATCAGGACACAAGGACACACAGGGACATGGTGACTCCAGACACGCAGGGACACGCAGGGACAACAGGGATGTGGGGGCACAAGGACACACATGTGCCAGTGCGGGGACGTGGTGGTGCACGATGGCACAAGGACATGGGGTCCCCTGTGTTACCCAGGTCCCCCTGGGTGTCCCCATGTCCCCACACTGACCCTCCTCAGGTCCTGGACGTCCGGCGAGAAGCCCGTGAGCATGGACACGTCCAGGATGGACATGGTGGCATCCACGGTGTCCAGGTACCTGTGGGGACAGAGCTGAGGCCACTCCTGCCTGTCCCCACCCCCCTCAGTGTCCCCAGTGCCCCCCTCCCCGATGTTCCCATTCCCAAGGGTCCCCATGGGACAAGGTGGGGCTGAGCCCTGTGTCCCCATTGTCCCCATCCTTTCCCTGATGTCCCTGTCCCCAGTGTCCCCATTCCTCTCCTTGTCCCCAATGTCTTCATCCTTCTCCCTGATGTCCCCCCACTCCAATTCCCCTCCCTGTCCCCAGTGTCCCCATCCTTTCCCCAATGTCCCTGTTCCTAGTGTCCCTCCCCCGCTTCACTCCCCAGTCCCTGGCGTCCCCTCTGTCCCCAGTGTCCCCATTCTTTCCCTGATGTCCCTGTCCCCAACATCCCCATTCCCCTCCCTGTCCCCAGTGTCCCTCCCTCCCCTTCCTCTCCCGATCCCCAATTCCCCATCCTTTCCCTGATGTCCTTGTCCCCATTCCCCTCCCTGTCCCCGATGTCCCTCTCTCCCCTTTCCTACCCTGTCCCTGCTGCCTCTGCTGCCCCTGATGTCCCCATCCTTCTTCTTGATGTCCCTCTCTCCCCCTCTCTTCCCTGTCCCCAATGTCCCCATCCCTTCCCTGATGTCCCTTCCTCCCTGTCCCCAACGTCCCCATCCTTCTCCCTGTCCCCGATGTCCCCCCCTTCCAATTCCCCTCCCTGTCCCCAGTGTCCCCATCCCTTTCCCAATGTCCCTCCCTCCCTGTCCCCTCCCCGTCCCCGCCGTCCTCAGTGTCCCCACCTGGTGCAGATGGTGATCTTGACAGACCTGATGACGTCCTCCTCTTCCTTGCCTGGGTGGGGACAACAAGGGGACATCGAAGAGGACACGGGGCGCGCACAGGGGATGCGGGGAGGGGCTCGGGGGGACACAGCGAGGACAGGGAGGGGACAGCTGGGGACTCACCCATGTTCACCTCCTCCACGTCCACGCTCAGGTCGAATTTGTCACATTTGTTGTCCTTCTCGGGGACCTTGGCGTGGTACACGGTCACCACGGTCATTGTCCCCTTGCCCACGCCCTCGGCCTTCACCGTGAAGTCCTCGTTCAGCTTGGTCTGAGGGGACGGGGGATGTTGGGAAGGGACAGGGGACGTTGGGAGGGGACAGGGATGTCCCCAGGAGGGACAGGAAGGGGTGTGTGGGGACATGGAGGGGACACAGAATGACGGGGACGTTGAAGGACACAGAGGGGACACGGAGATCAGGAGGACAGGGAGGTGACAGGGACATTGCAGGTCACAGCAAGGGAGGAGACAAACTCAGCCTGGGACATGGAGGTGACAGGGACATTCCAGGGAGGGGACAAGCTCATCCTGGGACATCCCAAGGCTTGAGAGGACACAGAGGGCACAGGACACGGAAGGGACATGGAAGGGACAAGGACAACCGAGGCCATGGAGAGAGGACAGGATGGTTCTGGGACGTGAAGAGGTGCCAGGTGCCAAATGCCAAGGTGACAAAGTCAGCCTGGGACATCCCAAGATTTGAGATGACACAGAGGAGACAGGACATGGAAGGGACACAGAAGGGACATGGAAGGGACACGGAAGGGACATGGAAGGGACACGGAAGGGACATGGAAAGGACAAGAACAACCAAGGCCATGGTGAAGGGACAGGATTATCCCAGGACACAAGGAAACCCAGAGGTGACAGTGACAGGGAACAGGTGACAAGGGCACAGGGGACAAGCTCAGCCTAGGACATCCCAAGTCTTGAAAGGACACAGAGGAAAGAGAACATGGAAGAGACAAGGACAACTGAGGCCATGGTGAGGGGACAGGATTGTCCCAGGACTTGAGGAGACCCAGAGGTGCCAGGGAAAAGGTGACAGGTGCCAGGGTGCCAGGGTGACAAGGGCACAGGGGACAAGGTCAGCCTGGGACATCCCAAGCCTTGAGATGACACAGAGGAGACAGGACATGGAATGGACATCGAAGGGACGCAGAAGGGACAAGAACAACCAAGGCCATGGCGAGGGCACAGAATTATCCTGGGACATGAGGAGACCCAGAGGTGACAGTGCCAGGGTGACAAGGGCACAGGGGACATCCTGGGACATCCCAAGCCTTGAGATGACACAGAGGTGACAGAACACAGAAAGGACACAAACAACCAAGACCATGGTGAGGGGACAGGATTGTCCCAGGACTTAAGGAGACCCAGAGGTGCCAGGGAAAAGGGGACAGGTGCCAGGGTGCCAGGGTGACAAGGGCACAGGGGACAAGGTCAGCCTGGGACATCCCAAGCCTTGAGATGACACAGAGGAGACAGGACATGGAATGGACATCGAAGGGACGCAGAAGGGACAAAAACAACCAAGGCCATGGCGAGGGCACAGGATTATCCTGGGACATGAGGAGACCCAGAGGTGACAGTGCCAGGGTGACAAGGGCACAGGGGACATCCTGGGACATCCCAAGCCTTGAGATGACACAGAGGTGACAGAACACAGAAAGGACAAAAACAACCAAGGCCATGGCGAGGGCACAGGATTATCCCGGGACACGAAGGTGGCACACGGGAGGTGCCAGGTGGCAGTGGCAGTGCCAGGGCCAGGGTCAGGTACCTCGGTGGAGCGCGCCACCAGCGCGTTGCGGTTCTCGATGCGGTACTTGAGGGGGCTGGCGCGGCGCGGCAGCAGCACCGACACGTCCAGCTCCAGCTGCTGCTGGTCCTCCGCAGCCACCTGGTACTGGGCCAGCGCTTGGAACACCAGGATGGTGGCCTGAGGGGACAGCAGGGTCACCAGGGCTTGGAGACATTGGCTGAAGGGCCCCCAAGGCCTTCTGAGTGACCTTTGGTGTCCTGTGACACCAGCGATGTCCCCAAAAAGACACCCCCCATCTGTGGTGATCCAAAAGGTTCTTCAGTGACCTCCAAGCCTTGAGGTGTCCCCAAAAAGAGAATCCCACATCCGTGATGGCCCCCAAGATCCTGAAGTGACCCTCCAAGCCTGGAGATGTCCCCAAAAGGACAACCCCCATCCCTGGTGGTCCCAAGGGTCCTTCGGTGACCGCCAAGACTTGAGATGTCCCCAAAAACCACAACCCCCGTCCCCGTCATCCCCAACGCCACCAGGTGTCCCTGCGATGTCCCCATGGGTGGCCGGGGGTGTCCCATGTCCCACCTGGGTGGAGCCGTAGCCACCTCCGTAGTAGTTCTGCTGGGCGAGCCACCGCACCACCGGCCCTGCCAGATCTGACTTCTTCATGTGCACCAGGGCCAGCAGCGCGTAGGACGTGCCCTCGATGTTGTAGGTGCGGGCGTTGCGCTCCTCCCAGCTGGCCCCGCCTGCGGGGACACCAGGGACACCTCAGACACCAGGGGACCCCCACGGCCACCTCACCCCGACCCCAAATTGTAACCTCGGGTGAGGCGTCTCCTCTGGACGATCCAAAACCACTTCTGGAGAACCTCATGAGAACCCAAAACCACCTCTCCTGACCCAAATTTCAACCCTTTGGACCCCAAGGTGAAGTGCCACCTTTGAGAACCTCAGGAGGACCCAAAACCACCTACCCTGACCCCAGTTTTCACCCCCAGCTGAGGCTTCAGTTCTGGAGAACATCAGGAGAACTCAAAACCAGCTTTGGAGAACCTTGTGAGAACGCAAAACCACCTCCCCTGACCCCAAATTCCAACCCCATGTGAGGCTACAGTTGTGGAGAACCTCAGGAGATCTCAAAACCACTTTCCCTGACCCTGGGTGAGGCTCCAGTTCTGGAGAACCTCAGGAGGACCCAAAACCTCAGGAGAACCCAAAATCAGCTTTGGAGAACCTCATGAGAACCAAAACCCACCTCCTTTCACCTCAAATTGGGACCCCAGGTGAGGTGTCACCTTTGGAGAACCTCATGAGAACCCAAAACCACCTCCCCTGACCCCAGTTTTGACCCTTTTGAGGTGTAACCTGTGGAGAACCTCATGAAGACCCAAAACCACCTCGTTTCACCCCAATTTCGACCCACCCAGGTGAGGCGTCACCTTTGGAGAACCTCATGAGAACCCAAAAACACCTCTGGAGAACCTCATGAGAATCCAAAACCTCATAAGAACCCAAACCCACCTCCTTTCATCCCAATTTGGGGGGTGAGGCTTCAGTTCTGGAGAAACCCATGAGAACCCAAAACCATCTTTGGAGAACCTCATGAGAACCCAAAACCTCATGAGGACACAAAGCCACCTCCTTTCACCCCGGTTTGGACCCCCCTGTTGAGGCATCACCTTTGGAGAGCTTCATGAGGACCTTCTCGCTCTTGAGCTTCCCGGCCAGGGCCAGCGCGTAGGACGCCAGGGCCACCGTGTAGGGCCGGGCCAGCTGCTCGTAGCGCCGGGCCAGGAAGTTGGCTGCTTTGTTGATGCTCTCGTCCAAGTTCTGGGAACAAAGAACAAAAAATTTGGGATCTCAGGTGGCTTCCATGAGAGTCTGGCACCTCAGGAGTGTCCCTGTCCCCACGCGGGGTCACTCACGTTGACGTGGTCCTTGCAGATGTCCCGTGCCTCCTCCAGGGCGATGAGGATGAAGGCGGTGAGGGACACTTCGGGCTCGGCACCGACGTAGCCTCCCTGTGGGATAAAAAAGAGGGAAAAAACCTCGAGATCGGGGTTTTCCCAGCGAGTTCTGCCCACTCAACGCTCGGCCACGCCCCGGGAACTCGTTCCAAAAATCCATCCGTGACCAGGCCAAGGGACACCCAAGGGACACCCAAACTTCACTCAAGGGACATCCAAAGGAACACCCAAAGGACACCCAAGGGACATCCAAAGGACACCCAAGGAATGTCTGACATTCACCTGACCTTCACCCCAGGAACACCCAAGGAGCACCCAAAAACCCACCCAAACTTCACCCAAAAAATGCTCAAGGAACACCCGACCTTCAGCCAAGGAACACCCAAAACCCACCCCGAAGTTCACCCAAGGAACACTCAAGGAATTCCTAAGGTTCACGTGACCTTCACCCAAGGCAATTCCAAGGAAAGTCCAAGGAACGCCCAAAGAACACCCGAAGCTCACCAGACCTTCACCCAAAACCCACCCAAGACCCTCCCACCCTTCACCCAACCTCCACCTGAGGTCCCCCAAGCTTCAGCCACCAGCAGTGACAGGGTTGAGGTGTCCCCCTACCAACATCTCCTTATGGATGACGGGAGCGTCCTCTTGGAAGACCCCGTCCGGCTTCTGCTTGTTGAGGATGAGCCACTTGACGGGGCCGCAGATCTCGCTGTGCTCGATGTCCGTCAGCTTGCTGGCCATGGAGAACACCTTGACCACGTAGGCGGTCAACCTGGGGACGGGGACACCTGAGCGCTGCGTCCGGCCCTGTCGCCCGGGCCGGGTGGCGGCGGTGGCAGCAGGACCTCACCAGGTGCTGGAGGCGCGGTTGATGAAGGCAGCGTAGGAGCTGTCGGGCTTGCGGAAGGCCAACTGTTGGACGTAACCTGCGAGGAGATGGACGTTGGTCAACGCAAGGGGTGGCCGGGGGTGGCCTCAGGCCGCCAAGGTCCTCCAGTCATGGGTCAATGCGAGAGGTGGCCGGCAGTGGCCTCGGGCCACCAATGTCCTCCAACCATTGGTCAATGTGAGGGGTGGCTGGGGGTGACCTCAGGCCACCAAGATCCTCCAGTCATTGGCCAACACAAGGAATGTCCCCAGAGGTGCCATCAGGCCACCAATGCCCTCCAACTGTTGGTCAACACAAGGAGCACCCACCCAAGCTGAGAAAGCCTCAGGCCACCAACCCACTCAGGAGCCCATCCCAGCGCAAACCAGTAACTCGGGAAACCCCATACTGGTGACACCCAACTGGAGTCTCCTCCAGAGGGGCGATCTCCTGCACCACCTCGGATGATGGCGACATTTTGTGACCTGAGAGAGGACACCA
The DNA here is from genome assembly GCA_026261815.1 of Monarcha castaneiventris obscurior. Lineage (NCBI taxonomy): Eukaryota > Metazoa > Chordata > Aves > Passeriformes > Monarchidae > Monarcha > Monarcha castaneiventris. The sequence goes on along the minus strand of JAMPIT010000498.1, from coordinate 45,500 downwards.
AGCAACATTCCCACCCTTTTGGGGCCATTCCCACCCTTTTGGGGCCATTCCTATTGTTTTGGCGCCATTCCCACCTTTCCTGATCAGCTCGATGGCCCCGGCCCGGCGGTCGATGCCGAAGTTCTCCCACTGCATGGTCTTGTCCAGGTAGTGGACAGCGATGACCGTGGGCGTCAGGGCGATCATGTTCTGCTCCCCACAGCCCGACGGGGTCACGATCAGGTGCTTCAGCTTGGCCCCATCGATGGCCTTCTCCACGATGATGGACACGGGGTTGCCTGGGCCACAAGGGGACGTATCAAGCCCAAGGATGTCCCACCTGTCCCTCCCCGGGTTGTCCTCACCTGTGTCCCCTCCCCGGAGCTCACCTTGGATGCTGACTTTGGTCTCTGACTCCGTGTTGGGGACGATGTCCGAGAGATCCGCGGCCTTCACCCGCTCCTCCTGCACCCCGTCTGTGGGGTGGAGTGGACGTGGGTGACCCCAAATCCTCCCCATGTCACCCCCAATGCTCAACCCTGAGGTGACCCAGCCCCACCCCACATAAGAGTGTCCCTTGTCCCTCTGGACCGTCCAGGGTCACACCAGGATGTCCCTTCTCCCTTGAGATGCCCCAGCTCTGTGGTGGGATGGCCCTTGGCCCCCAAAATGCCCCAAACCTGGCCTTGGGGGTACATCCTTGATCCCTCAAGATGTCCCAAATCCACAATTGGACTTCCATTGTCCCCACAGCCACCCCAAACCCACAGCAGGACCTCCCTGGCCTCCCAAGATGTCCCAGCCCCACAGTGGGGTGTCCCTTGTCCCTGATGTGACCCAGACTTGCCCTTGGGGGTGCATCCACCATCCCCTGAGGTGTCCCAGACCCACAGTGGGACTTCCCTGGTCCCCACAGATGTCCCAGACCCACAATGGCATGTCCCTTGTCCCCAGCATGTCCCAGACCCACAGTGGGACTTCCCTTGTCCCTCAGGATGTCCCAAACCCACAGTGGGACTTCCCTGGTCCCCAAAGATCCTCCAGTCCCACAGTGGGGTGTCCCTTGTCCCCCACGTTGCTCCAGATCTGCCCTTGGAAGTTCCCGTTGATCCCTCGATCCCTCAAGATGTCCCAAACCCACAAATGGGACCTCCCTTGCCCCGAGGATGTCTCTCGTTCCCCAAGGGGGACATGGTCCCCATGCCGCGGTCACTCACTGACTCCCTTGTTCTGCGGGTCCAGCTCAACGATCTTCACCGTCTTCTCCAGCCGCATCCCCTCGGGCTGCCCAGGGCAGAGTCCGGCGCTGAAGGTGGGGTTGGGTCTGGGGTCCTCCCCTTCGCAACCCCTCTGGACCGGCCGGGAAAGGCCTCCCAGTATAAACCAGCACCCCCAGCTCAGGTGACTCACTGGGACAGCCCCAGGAGGCCACACTCAGCCTTCCTGAGGGGACAATCCTTCATCCCAGGATGAACCAGAGAATCACAGAATCAACCAGGTTGGAAAAGACCTTTGAGATCATCGAGTCCAACCTGTGACCCATCACCACCTTGTCACCCTGACCATGGCACCGAGTGCCACATCCAGTCTTGAACACCTCCAGGGATGGTGACTCCACCACCCCCCTGGGCAGCCCCTTCCAATGCTCAATCACCCTTTCTGTGAAGAACCTCTTCCTAATGTCCAGCCTAAACCTCCCTTTTAGGCAGCTCAAGGCTGTGTCCTCTTGTCCTATCGCTGGTCGCCTGGGACAAGAGACTGACCCCCACCTGGCTGTCCCCTCCTGCCAGGGAGTGGTGGACAGTGATGGGGTCACCCCTGAGCCTCCTCTTCTCCAGGATGAACAACCCCAGCTCCCTCAGCCGCTCCTCACAGCACTTGTGTTCCAGACCCCTCACCAGCCTTGTTGCCCTCTCTGGACACTCTCTGGCCCCTCCATGTCCATCCTAAATTGGGGACCCAGAACTGGACACAGCACTCGAGGTGCGGCCCAACCAGTGCTGAGTACAGGGGGACAATCCCTGCCCTGGTCCTGCTGGCCGCACCACTCCTGATCCAGGCCAGGAGCCATTGGCCTTCTCGGCCACCTGGGCACAGCTGGCTCATGTCCAGCCTGGTGTCCATCAGTGCCCCAGGTGCCTCTCTGCCCGGCCGCTGTCCAGCCACTCTGTCCCCAGCCTGTGGCACTGCAGGGGTTGTTGTGGCCAAAGTGCAGGACCTGGCACTTGGCCTGGCTAAACCTCACATCGTTGGGTTTGTCCCTTGTCCCCAGCCTGTCCTGGTCCCTGTGCAGAGCCCTCCTGCCCTCCAGCAGATCCACACTCGCTCCCAGCTCGGTGCCATCTGCAGATTTGCTGAGGGTGGACTCAATCCCCCATCCAGATCATCAATAAAGACATTAAATAAAGTTATTGATCAACGAAGATAGGAAGCAGGACTGGCTCCACACTGACCCCTTGGGGACACCACTGCTGACCAGATGTGGCACCATTCACCACCACACTCCGGCCCCGGCCATCCGGCCACTGAAGGGTGACACAGGGACATCACCGTGCCGGGGACACCTCAGGGCCACCACCATCACTCACCACGACTCTGAGCTTCTTCTTGACCCCGTCGCCCACGTACTGGTTGCGGACAGCGGCCTTGACCTCGATGTCCAGCAGGCCGAGCTTGAGGGGGACAATGACGAAGGACACGGTGCGCGAGGACTCGGCCTTCATGCGCAGCACCTGCTGGTAGCGCTGCTTGGCCGTGGAGGGGCTGCACAGGTCGGGGTTGTAGATCAGCTCCACGCGCACCTGGACGGGGACAGAGGGGTCACCCGCGTGGTCCAGGGAGGGTCACGGCGTCCCCAAAAAAGTCCCCCCAACTGACCGTGATGTCGTGCGGCCGGTAGTTGTAGAGGATGGCGCGGATCTCCACCTGCTCGTTCCTCACCACCGAGTAGGGCAGGCGGAGGTCGATGAAGAAGTCCTTCATCACTGTGATCTCGTAGGGGTCGGCAACGCACAGCCCTGGGGTTGGGGACATGCGGGTTTGGGGTTGGGGGATGCCTCACGTCCCCAGGGCAGCCCCGAGGCTTTCAGAGGTCTGTGGAAGCCCAGGGAGTCCTCACAAGGTTTAGGGGATCCATCAAGACCCACAGAGTCTTGCAAGGTTTGGGATCCATCAAGGACTGTGGGATCCTCTCAAGGTTTAGGGGATCCATCAAGACCTATAGAGCCCTCCCAGATTTAGAAGATCCCTTGAATCCCATGGAATTCTCCCAAGGCTTAGGAGACCTCTCAAGTCCCAAGGAGATCCCTCAACTCCCAAGGACAACCACCAAGCTTTGGGACATCCTCCCCTCAGATTTTGGAGATCCCGCGAAGTCCAATGAACCCCTCCAGGTTTTAGGAGACCTTTCAAGTCTCAGGGATCCCCCCCAAAGTTTGGGGCATTCCTTTGACCCCAGAAACCCCCTCATCCTCCATGACCCCATACCCTTGGAAGGGGAGAGGCTGACGGCCAGGACCTCCCAGGTGGTGATGGAGTCCTTCAGGTACACAGGCAGCGTCTTGGCCGAGACCCTGGAGAGGACAGGAGTGACCAAGGGGGTCATGGCCCACTCCAGGCCAGGCTCAGGGGGTGTCACCCTGGGACTTCCCTTGTCCCCAGAGATGTTCCAGACCCACTGTGGGACTACCCTGGAACCCAGAGATGTCCTGAACCCACAGCGGGACCTCCCTAGTCCCCACAGATGTCCCAAACCCACAGACCCCCAAGCAGGACCAGAAACTTGGAGGTGACCCCTGAGTGGACCAAGGGGTCCGGAGGCAGCTCCAGGGGGTCAGCAGTGACCTTTGTCCGGATTTGGGGTGACCATAACTGGTCACCAGAGATGTCCGAGCTGGCCAGGGAGGGGGTGACCATGCCCAGGCTGGGCTGTGGGGTGGAAGGGTGGTGGGACCGGGGGTCCGGGCTCACCCCAGCTCGTTGGGCTGCTCATTCAGCTGCTCCACCTGCCACAGCCAGCTCTCGGGGAAGAGGCTCCGCGAGATGATGTCGGAGTCCGACAAGAACAGATCATCCTCCTCCTGGCCTGGGGGTGGTGACATCGGCCCTCTCGAGCGTGGCCTCAGGCCTCCGACCCCTGAGCGGAGCCAGTATCACCCCAGCGCCACCCCAGCGCCACCCCAGCGCCACCCCAGTGCCACCCCGGCGCCAGCCCAGTGCCGGCCCAGTGCCACCCCAGTATCACCCCAGCGCCACCCCAGCGCCACCCCAGTGTCACCCCAGTGCCAGCCCAGCGCCAGCCCAGTGCCACCCCAGTATCACCCCAGCACCACCCCAGCGCCACCCCAGTGTCACCCCAGTGCCAGCCCAGTGCCACCCCAGTGCCAGCCCAGTGCCACCCCACTATCACCCCAATGCCACCCCAGTGCCACCCCAGTGCCACCCCAGTGCCACCCAACCCCTGAAAGGAGCCACTATCACCCCGCTGCCACCCCAGTATCAACCCAGCGCCACCCCAGCACTACCCCAGTGTCACCCCAGTGCCACCCGACCTCTGAGCAGAGCCAGTGTCACCCCAGTGCCACCCCAGTGCTGCCCGACCCCTGAGCAGAGCCACTATCACCCCAGTGCCACCCCAGCGCCGCCCCAGCGCCACCCCAGTGCCACCCAACCCCTGAGTGGAGCCGCTATCATCCCAGCGCCACCCCAGTGTCACCCCAGTGTCACCCCAGTATCACCCCAGTGCCACCCCAGTATCACCCCAGTGCCGCCTGACCCCTGAGCAGAGCCAGTGTCACCCCAGCACCACCCCAGTGCCACCCGACCCCTGAGCAGAGCCACTATCACCCCAGTGTCACCCCAGTGTCACCCCAGTGCCACCCCAGTGCCACCCCAGTGCCACCCCAGTGCCACCCGACCCCTGAGTGGAGCCGCTATCACCTCAGTGCCACCCCAGTGCCATCCCATCACCACCCCTTGTCTTGCCCAAGCAAGGCCACCCAACCGCCACCCAAGCATTGCCCAACACTCATCCAAGGGCTGTCCAAGGACAGCACAAGGAACACCCAAGGGTCACCTGAGCTTCACCCAAGGAACACCCAGGGAATGCCCAAGGAAGGACCAGGGAATGACCAAGGAATACCAAGGAATGACCAAGGAACACCTGACCTTCACCCAAGCTTTGCCCAATATAAAAGCCTCAACTTCATCTGACCTTCACCAAGGAACACCCCAAACCCACCCAAGACTATCCCAACCTTCACCCCAGCTCCACCCAAGGAACACCCAAGGAATGCCTGACCTTTCCCCACGGAAAGTCCAAGGAACAGCCAAGGAATGCCTGAGGTTCACTTGACCCTCACCCAAGGAACACCCAAGGATCACCTGACCCTCACCCAAGCTTTGCCCAAGCAAAACTCCTCAGCTTCACCTGAGGTTCACCTAACTTTCACCAAGGAAGTCCCAAAACCACCCAAACTTCACCCAAGGAATGCCTGAGGTTCATCTGACCTTCCCCCAAGGCAAGTCCAAGGAAAACCCAAGAAACACCCAAGGAACACCCAATTTTCACCTGACCTTCACCAAGAAACATCCAAACCCCACCCAAGACCCTCCCAAGCCCCACCTGAGGTTACCCCAACCTCCCCCAACCTTCTCCCACCCCCCATGGCCCAACACTTGCTTCTGGCCAGCCCGGTGCTGGGCGACTGGTTCTGCTGGTCCCGCTTGGCCTTGATGTATCTGCAGCAGTCGAGGAAGGCGCGGACGCAGGACTCGCCCTCCTGGATGTACTCGGTCCTCTTCTCGCAGCTGTGTCCCATCGGGTTGTCCCTCATCCCATCCTCGCAGCACTTCCGCTCCAGCTTGTCCGAGTACTCGGCCGCTGCCGGACACCGGGACAGGGCTGGGACCGGCCCCGGTGGCACCGGCATGGGGACCTCGGGGGTGTGGGACACTCTGGTGGCTCTTGGGGATGGGGGACATTCTGGTGGTGTTTGGAACATGGGACACTTTGGTGGTCTTTGGGATATGGGATGCTCTGGTGGCCCTCAGGGACATGGGACACTGGTGGTTTTTGGGATATGGGACGCTCTGGTGGCCCACAGGGACATGGGACACTGGTGGTTTTTGGGACATGGGACACTCTGGTGGCCCTCAGGGACATGGGAAACTCTGGTGGCCCTCAGGAACATGGGAAACTCTGGTGGTCTTTGGGACAGGGGACACTCTGGTGGCCTTTAGGTTATGGGACATTGGTATGGACTGGACATGGGACACTTGTTCCTCAGGGACATGGGACACTCTGGTGGCCTCTGGGACAAGTGACACCAGTATTGACTGGGACAGGGGACACTCTGGTGGCCTTTGGGACCCAGGGGATGCTGTGGTGTCACCAGGGACAAGGGACACAGGACACCGCAGTGTTCCCGGGGACATGGGACACCCCCGGTGTTCCCGGGGACGTGGGACACCCCCGGTGTTCCTGGGGACAGGGGACACCCCAGTGCCACCTACCCTTGGTGCCCTTGTACTCGGCGAGTGCCAGCGAGCGGCGCCTGCGTTTGGCAGGTTGGGGACACTGGACATCTGGGGACAGAGGGGACACTGGTCAGGACCCCACAGTGACCCAGGTGTCACATCCCAAAGTTCAGGGTCACTTCTCCATCCCTGAGGTGTCACCTCTCCCCTCCCCAAGGTGTCACATCCCTGAGGTGCCACATCCTTGAGGTGTCACCTCCCCCATCCCTGAGGTGTCACATTTTCCCATCCTTGACACGTCACATCCTTGAGGTGCCACCTATCCCATCCCGTAAGTGCCACCTCCCCCATCCCTGAAGTGTCACCTCCCCTGTCCTTGAGATGCCACATCCCTGAGATGCCACATCCTTCAAGTGTCACCTCCTCCTTCCCTTTGTGCCACCTCCTCCATGCCCTAAATGTCACCTCACCCACCCCTGAGGTGCAACATCTCCGAGATGTCACCTCCCCCATCCCCTAAGTGACACTTCTTCCATCCCCGAGATGTCACCTCTCCCATCCTCGAGGCGTCACCTCCCCCACCCCTGAAATGTCACCTCCTTCATCCCCAAAGTGCCACCACCCCCTGTCCCAGAGGTGCCACCCCCCTGTCCCAGCTGGTCCTACCTGACCGCTGGGGGGTGGCAATATTGATGCTGGTGGCCAGGCTCAGGCCAGCGTCCGCGAAGACCCCGACGTTGTCCCTGCCACTGCCCGGGGTGCAGCCGATGTCACTCTTCTCCACCGTGTCCCAAACCTGCACCCACAGGGGACAGCTGTGATGGCCACTGCCACCACCAGGGACAGCAGGACATCTGTGATGGCCACCACCACCACCAGGGACAGCAGGACAACTGTGATGGCCACTGCCACCACCAGGGACAGCAGGACAGCTGTGATGGCCACTGCCACCACCCAGGGACAGCAGGACAGCTGTGATGGCCACTGCCACCACCCAGGGACAGCAGGACAGTTGTGATGGCCACTGCCACCACCCAGGGACAGCAGGACATCTGTGATGGCCACTGCCACCACCAGGGACATCAGGACAGTTGTCATGGCCACTGCCACCACCCAGGGACAGCAGGACAGTTGTGATGGCCACCACCACCACCAGGGACAGCAGGACAGCTGTGATGGCCACTGCCACCACCAGGGACATCAGGACAGTTGTCATGGCCACTGCCACCACCCAGGGACAGCAGGACAGTTGTGATGGCCACCACCACCACCAGGGACAGCAGGACAGCTGTGATGGCCACTGCCACCACCAGGGACATCAGGACAGTTGTCATGGCCACTGCCACCACCCAGGGACAGCAGGACAGTTGTGATGGCCACCACCACCACCAGGGACAGCAGGACAGCTGTGATGGCCACTGCCACCACCAGGGACATCAGGACAGTTGTCATGGCCACTGCCACCACCAGGGACAGCAGGACAGTTGTGATGGCCACCACCACCACCAGGGACAGCAGGACAGCTGTGATGGCCACTGCCACCACCCAGGGATGGCAAGGATGGGGACAACCGGGGTGGCCACTGCCACTATCCAGGAACGCTGGGGACAACTGTGATGGCCATGGCCAGCACCAGGGAACACTGGGGATGAGGACATCAGTGACGGCCACGGCCAGCACCCAGGGATGGCAGGGACAGCCATGATGGCCACGGCCAGCACCCAGGGATGGCAGGGACAGCCATGACGGCCATCACCCCTTGGGGACAGCGGGGACAGGGCCACCCATCCATGGCTGGGTGAGTTTGTTCTTCTTGCTGAGGATGAGGGCCCTCTTGTCCACAGCCACCACCCAGGGACAGCAGGGACAGGGACAAGGGACAGCTGTGATGGCCACCACCAGGGGACAGCGGGGACGGACAACAGTGATGGCCACCACCCAAGGATGCTGGGATAGCATGACAGCCACGGCCACCCCTCGGGGACAGCGGGCACAGGGCCACCCACCCTGGTCTGGGTGAGCTTGTTCTTCTTGTTGAGGACGAAGACCCCCTTGTCCACGGCCACCAGCCCCACGTGGGCCTTGTGGTCCCCCTCGATGCGCAGCCTCATCGGTGTCCCCGGCTCGTGGACGCGGTTGTCACCTTCTGTCGCCCCCTTCACCACCAGCTGCCACGGACACGGGGGGTGACGTCCCCAGAGTGTCCCCAAAAGCCACCTTTGTCCCCCCCATCCCAGGGGGGACCCCAAGTCCAGCCCTCCAGGGGCGGTTGGTGGCCGTGGGTTTGGGGTCTGGGTCACCACTGGGCCATCAGGGCCACCCAGAAGATGTCCAAGCTCTTCATGGAGTGTCCCAAACCACCCAAGTGACACCAAATTCCCACCAGTGGCCACCCAAGGCCCTCAATGTCCCCCCAAAAGCCCCTAAGGTCCCTTAATGTCCTCCAAGCCCTTCCAAACATCTCCCAAGTCCCTCAAGGGCCCCCCAAGCCCCTCAGGGGGCCCCCAAGCCCCTCAAGGAACCCCAGGTCCCTCAGTGTCCCCCCAGTCCCTTCCAAAAGCCCCACAAGTCCCTCAATCGTCCCCCAAGCCCTTCGAGGGTCCTTCAAGGATCTCCCAAACACTTCCAAAGGTCCCTCAAGGATCTCCCAAACACTTCCAAAGGTCCCCCAAGCCCTTCAGGGGATCCCAAGTCCCTCAAGGGCCCCCCAAGTCCCTCAATGTCCCTCCAAGAACATCCAAGGCCCCCCAAACGCCTCAAGGGTCCCTCAAGTGTCCCCCAAACTCTTCCAAAGGTCTCCCAAACCCGTCAGGGGCCCCCCAAGTCCATCAAGGGCCCCCCAAACCCCTCAAGGACTCCCCAAGCCCCTCAAGGCTACCCAAGTCCATCAAGAACCTCCCAAACCCCTCAAGGATGCCCCAAGCCCTTCCGAAGTTCCCCCAAGCCATTCCAAATGCCCTCCAAGTCCCTCAAAGGTTTCCCCAAGCCCCTCAAGGACCTCCCAAACCCCTCAAGGGCCCCCCAAACCTTTCAAAGGCCCCCTGAAGGGCCACCTCAAGGACCACTCCAGCCACCACCAAGGCCCATCCAACGCCCCCAAGACCCCTTGACCCCACCCCAGGCCAGCAGGGGACACTCACAGTGCCCATGCAGGTGTCCTTGACGTCCACCCAGATGGAGTCGGCCACGATCTCGCCAGGCAGGACGTAGTAATAGGCCACGATGCGGAAGGAGGGGATGAGCTCGGGCGTCACCGTCAGGGTCATGGTCACCAGGCTCTGGCCGGCCTCGTGCTTCTGCCGGCCGGCGCGGAGGATGCGGCCCTTGCTCATGATCTGGGAGAAACACAAGCTTGGTGGCCACCTGGACGTCCAGGTGGTCAAGCTGGGGGACCACCGCTCAGCCACGGGCACCCACCAGGTAGGTGAAGAACGGCACAGAGTTGCGGACGTTGTTGTTGCTGGTCTTGAGGTGGAAGTTCACAGCCAGGTTGTCCCCAGGCTTCAGCTCGGTGGTGGCCACCGCCAGGTGCAGGAAGTTGCCCGAGCCGGCCTGGCTGCGATAGGTCTCGGCCGTCATCTGGCGCGAGGCCTGGCGCTCCGGGGGCAGCCCCGCCTGGGCTGTCCGCACCTGCCATGGGGACACGGGGGCACTCGGTCAGCAGGGCGGGGCAGGGGCCTGGCTGGGGTCAGCGTGGAGGGCTTGGCCACCACAGAGGTTCCCTAGAGGTCTTGGCCTCCACAGAGGTCTTGGCCACCACAGAGGTTCCCTAGAGGTCTTGGCCTCCACAGAGGTCTTGGCCTCCACAGAGGTTCCCTAGAGGTCTTGGCCCCCACAGAGGTCTTGGTCACCACAGAGGTTCCCTAGAGGTCTTGGCCTCCATAGAAGTCTTGGCCACCACAGAGGTTCCCTAGAGGTCTTGGCCTCCATAGAAGTCTTGGCCACCACAGAGGTCTTGGCCATCATGGAGGTGTGTTGGTCATCATGGAGGTCTTGGGCACCATGGAGGTCTTGGCTACCATAAAGGGTTTGGCCACTGTACAGGTATTGGCCTCCACAGAGATCTTGGCCTTCGTAAAGAATTTGGCCACCGTGGAAGTCTTGGCCATCTTAGAGATCTTGGCCACTGTAGAGGTCTTGGCCGCCACAGAGGTTTTGGCCACCTCAGAGGTCTTGGCCACCTCAGAGGTCTTGGCCACCATGGAGGTCTTGTCTGTTACAGCCTCCCTGCCCCTTCCTGATGCCATGGTCCTTGGTGACCATCTCCATGGTCAAACTGACCATATGCTACCTTGGACGTCTTCCCCACTCAACCACCATGGTCCCCCTGATATTGGCTCTTGGCCACCCTCAACATCTTGGCCACTCCTATCCCCCTGGCCTTGGCCATCCCAGTTCCTGGTCACTGGTGACCTTGGTGACCCTAGCTGCAGGTCACCACGGCCAACTGACCACTGTGGACACCTCCACCAGTCTCCTTGACACCTGGTTCTAGGTCATGCTGCTGTCTTGGTCAACTCAATCGAGTTGGCCACCATGGTCGGCCTGACCTAGGCCATCCTGGTCCTTGGCCAACAGTGACCAGGATAGCCCCAGTCCTTGGTCACTCTGGACATCTTGACCACCACAGCCACCTCAACCACAGGTTGACTTTGGCCATCCTGTTTTTTTGCCAATGATGAGTGACCAGGATGACCCTTGGCCACCATGGATGTCCAGCCCATCCTGGCCCCTTTATCCTGCTGTCCTGGCCCTTGATGACCACAGCCATTGGTCACCCCAGACATCTCAGCCACTGCAACACCCAGGTCACTTCTCCACCCCCTCGGCCACCCCAGCTCCGGTGTCACCCTGGTGTCCCCACTCACGGTGATGGGGACGCTGTCCTTGTTGGCCGGCATGTTGAGGACCAGCCTGGCCGTGCCATCGCGCTGGGTGGACACCTGGCCCTGGAAGCCGTCGGCCTGGACGGTGACGCGCGGGGCCGGGGACTCGTCGGGGTTGGTGACATAAACCTGGAGGGGACACCGGGGCACACGGGGACGTCACGTGGGGACATGGAGGGAGGGAAGGGCACCGGGAAGGGGCAGTGATGACAGGACGGGCACCGGGAAGGGACACTGGGAAAGGGTGGTGGCACTGGGAAGGGTCACTGGGGAAGGGGTGGTGGCACCAGGAAGGGTCACTGGGAAAGGGCACTGGGAAGTGGTATTGGCACTGGGAAGGGAGGGGTGGTGGGGAAGGGTCACTGGGAAAGGGGGGAAGTGGTATTGGCACTGGGAAGGGGTGGTGGCACTGGGAAGGGTCACTGGGAAGGGGTGGTGGCACTGGGAAGGGACACTGGCACTGGGAAGGGGGCACTGGAAAAGGGTGGTGGCACCAGGAAGGGACACTGGGAAATGGCACTGGGAAGGGACACTGGCACTGGGAAGGGTCACTGGCACTGGGAAGGTTCACTGGAAAAGGGTGGTGGCACCAGGAAGGGACACTGGGAAGGGGTGGGGGGGGGTTGGGAGGGCATTGGGAAGTGGTATTGGCACTGGGAAGGGGTGGTGGCACTGGGAAGGGACACTGGGAAGGGGTGGAGGCACCAGGAAGGGTCACTGGGAAAGGGCACTGGGAAGGGACACTGGCACTGGGAAGGGACACTATGAAGTGGCATTGGCACTGGGAAGGGGTGGTGGCACCAGGAAGGGACACTGGGAAGTGGTACCAGCTCTGGGGAGGGACACTGGGAAAGGGCACTAGCAAGGGTCACTGGGAAGGGGTGGTGGCACCAGGAAGGGACACTGGGAATGGTACTGGCTCTGGGGAGGGACACTGGGAAGGGTGACTGGGAAGGGGTGGTGGCACTGGGAAGGGTCACTGGGAAGGGGTGGTGGCACTGGCAAGGGACGCTGGCACCAGTGACACAGGGACAGCCCATGGTCCTCAGCCCCTCTCAGGTGACACAGGGCCCGACTTTGGTCCCCACATCTCGTCCACCTCCAACCCCAGTTGTGTCCTGTCCCCATCCCAGGCCAGGACACCCCATAGTCCCTGGGCCACCACCCTGGGCCACCACCATCCCCGAGATGTCACGAACCGTGAGGTCAAAGGGCATCCCTGGCTTGAAGTACTTGGGGGTGTGGGTGAAGTGGATGCTGTAGGGGGACGTCACGATCCGGATGCCGCTGCGCTGGGCCTCCACCATGTCACTGCCTGTGGGGACACCGCAGTGGCCGTGTCAGCAAGGGCCAGGGCTGCCTGTCCCCACCCCAGGTGTCTCCCCCATCCTCACTGTCCCCAACCCCACAAACCCCCAGACCCACGTCACTGCTGTCCCCTCTTTGTCTCCCCTTTTCCCTGTCGCCCCCAGGTCACCTGTGTCCTCCATGTCTCCCTCATCACTGTCCCCCGCCAAGTCCCCTGTGTGCCCTGTGTCCCCCTCTGTCCCTGTCACCCCCAGTCCCCTGTGTCCCCTGCATTCCTCCACTCTGTCCCCCATGTGCCCCCACTGTCCCAAGTCCCCTGTGTCCCCCTCTGTCCCTGTCCCGTGTCCCCCGCTGTCCCTGTCCCCCCATATCCCCTGTGTCCCCTGCATTCCTCCACTCTGTCCCCCATGTGTCCCCACTTTCCCTGTCCCCTGTGTCCCCCTCTGTCCTTGTCACCCCCAGTCCCCGGTGTCCCCTGCATTCCTCCACTGTCCCTTCCCCCGTGTGCCCCCGCAGACCTGACTCGGTGATGACGGTGACGGTGACATAGAGGGAGTGTCCCACAAGCTCCTGGAGGTTGGGGAAGCGCTCGCGCAGGTGGGCCATGGACAGCACGGCCTCGGCGTCACCGTCCTGGACCTGGGGACAGGGACAGCGACAGGGTTAGGACAGGGATGGGGATAGGGTTGGGACATGGTTGGGGACAGCACGGCCTCGGCGTCACCATCCTGGACCTGGGGACAGGGACAGGGTTGGGACAGGGTTGGGACAGGGATGGGACAGGGATGGGGACAGCACAGCCTCGGCATCACTGTCCTGGACCTGGAGACAGGGACAGGGTTGGGACAGGGATGGGGACAGGGTTGGGGACAAGGCCTCGGTGTCACCATCCTGCACCCGGGCACATGGGGACAGGGCTGGGACAGGGTTGGGACACGGATGGGGACAGCACGGCCTTGGCATCACCATCCTGCACCTGGGGACAGCCATGGGGACAGGGCTGGGACATGGATGGGAACAGGGTTGGGACAGCACGGCCTCAGCATCACCATCCTGGACCTGGAGACAGGGACAGGATTGGGACAGGGATGGGACATGGTTGGGGACAGCACAGCCTCGGCATCACCATTCTGCACCTGGGGACAGCCATGGGGACAGGGTTGGGACAGGGATGGGGAAAGGGATGGACAGTAGAGCCTCGGCATCCCTGTCCTACACCTAGGGACAGCCAGGGACAGGGATGGGGACAGGGATGAGGGAGCGGGACAGGGATGAGGGATGGGGACAGGGATAGCAGAGCTCAGGATGGGACAGGGATGGGGACAGGGATGGAAGAGCTCAGCAGGGGACTGGAACAGGGACAGGGATGGGGACAGGGACAATGGCAGGGTTGGGGACAGGGCTGGGGACAGGGACAGTGCCAGGGTTGGGGACAGTGCCAGGCTCACCGCCACACGCCGCAGGGACTGGGGGATGCTCTTCCTCTCATCGTCCACCATGACCCCGAAGAGGACAAAGGCCGTCCCCTCCAGGCTCTTCCCGTACAGGTACCTGGGGACAGCACCGTGTCACCGTGTCCCCCTGTCACCGTGTCCCCAGGTTGCCTGCACATCCCCATTACTGCCACCCCTGTCCCCACAGGTACCTGGGGATGGCCACAAAGTCACCGTGTCCCCATGCCCCCACTGCCACCCGTCCCCGCACCACGCTGCCACCCCATTGTCCCATGTCCCCACCCTGTCCCTGCACACCCCCGTGTCCCCCATCACACCCCACTGTCGCCCTGGTTTTCACAGTGTTCTATGTTTTTGCTTTTGTAGTAGAAGTTCTCATGCATTTTCTATAAACATAGCTCTTGTTTTCTAACCGGCTGAGAATGTTTTCTGAACTTCTGGATTGTTGTTCATTCCTTTCTCCAAGGCGGAGAAAGGTGATAGACTGTGTTCCTATCCTGTAAAATTCTAGAGGTGTTAACCTCATCCACCAATGTATGATTGTTCTAAAAGAGGTATAAAAGAGTGATAATAAAAGTGGGCAGAGCCCTTTCGCTCTGCTCGGTGATCTGACCTGCTGCCAACCTGCTGTTTGAGTCTGCGTGTTCGTGTCCGACACTGCGACACCCCACCACCACCAGCACTGAGGTCACCACGTCACCGTGTCCCCCTCACCCTGTCCCCACACCACCCCCGTGGACAGCAGCAGAGCAGAGCTGTCCCCTGTCCCCCTGCCCCGTCCCTACATGGGTGTGACCCCAGAGGGGACAGTCTTGGGGTCACCTGGCCAGGATGGACACCCGGAAATCCTCCTGGCGGTCGATGTACAGGAACTTCTCCTCGGGCTCCAGGGACACCTCAAAGCTCGGCAGCACTGCGGGGGTGACATCAGTGACATTGGTGCCCCTTGGGGACAGACCCCGGGGTCCCCCCTGCCCTTGCCGCACACCCACCATATTCCTTGACCTCGAACTGGGTGCTGAAAACCTGATCCGGAGAATCCTCGAATTTGGCTGAAATTGTCCACATGCCCAGGCTGGAAGAGGGGACAGTGAGGGGACGGTGAGGGGACAGTGAGGGGACAGTGAGGGCACAGTGAGGGCACAGTGAGGGGACAGTGAGGGGACAGCGCCGGGGGTGTCCCTGAGCCACCGTGGGGGGAGGTGACACCCACCTGACGACCTCGGGCAGGTTGTGGTTGAGGGACAGGATCCCGGTTTTCATCGGGGACGACACCGGGACTTGTTTGATGATGACGTTGTCGGGCGTCTGAGGGGACACGCGGAGGGTGGGGACGATGGCGCGGGTGGCACCGTGTCACCCCCCCCGCGTCACCCCACGTCACCCACGGGCACCCACCTTGACCTCCACGATGACCGTCTTGGCCACCGGCTGCATGAGGTGGCCCACGGTGAAGAGGCGGCAGAGGACTGGGAGGGGACACAGGGGACAAGGTGAGAGGGGACACAGGGGACTGGGAGGGGACATGGGGGACAAGGTGACCACAGGGATGGGGATATCCAGCACTGGGAGTGGACACGGGGGACTGGGAAGGGACACAAGGGACAAGGTGAGAGGGGACAAGGACAAGGTGGGGACACAGGGGACAAGGTGAGAAGGGACAGCGAGGGGACACTCAGCAATGGGAAGGGACACAGGGGACAAGGTGGGCAGGGACTGGGAGGGGACACTGGGTCCCCCTGGGGACATCACGGGGAAGTCCCCAAATGGGTGCTGGAGTCCTGCACTGCAAGGTCACACCAGCACTCCAAGGTGTCCCCAACCCCTGCAGTGTCCTCACCCCCTGAAGTGTCCCCAGCCCCCCTGGGTGTGGGGGAGGTGTTCCCAGCCCCCCGAGGTGTGGCTTGAGGTGTTGTGGTGTGGTGGGGTGGGTGTTGGGGTGTTTGGGTGTTGTGGTGTGGTGGGGTGGAGGTGTTCCCAGCCCCCCGAGGTGTCCCCATCTCCCCGAGGTGTCCCCTGTGGCTCACCAGTGGCCCTAGGAGCATCCCCAGCCCCCCGAGGTGTCCCCAGCCTCCCTCGAGGTGTGGAAGGGAGGTGTTCCCAGCCCTGCAAGATGTTCCCATCCCCCCGAGGCGTCCCCAGGTGTCCCCTGTGGCTCACCGGTGGACCCGGGGGTGTAGATGGGTTTGTCGGTCTGCACGAAGATGTGGCCGCTCTGCAGGGACACCAGCAGCACCTTCTCCAGTGTCACCGCGCCCACCCGCGCTGTCACCGTCACAAACTGCTTCCCCTGCGTCTGCGGCAGCAGCTTGGCCAGCACCTGCGGGGACAGGGGACACTGGGGACATCCACGGGGACAGGGGACATTGGGGACACCTGCAGGGACAGGGGACACTGGGGACATCCACGGGGACAGGGGACACTGGGGGCACCTGAGGGACAGGGGACACTGGGGACACTGGGGACATCCATGGGGACAGGGGACATCCGTGGGGACAGGACATTGAGGGCACCTGTGGGGACAGGGGACATTGGGGACATCCATGGGGACAGGGGACACTGGGGACACCTATGGGGACAGGGGACATCCATGGGAACAGGGGACACTCGTGGGGACAGGGGACATTGGGGACACATAAGGGGACATTGGGGACAGTGGGGACATCCACAGGGACAGGGGACACTGGGGACATCCAAGGGGACAGGGGACACTGGGGACATCCACGGGGACATGGGGACATCTAAGGGGACAGGGGACATTGGGGACACCCACAGGGACAGGGGACACTGGGGACACCAGTGACACCCATGGGGACAGGGGACACTGGGGGCACCCGCGACAGGACAGGGGACATGGGGTGACATCTGGGACACAGGGACAGGGGACATTGGGGACACCCACGGGGACAGTGGGGACACCTAAGGGGACAGGGGACACTGGGGACACCCACAGGGACAGTGGGGACACTAAGGGGACAGGGGACACTGGGGACACCCACAGGGACAGTGGGGACATCTAAGGGGACAGGGGACACTGGGGACATCCACGGGGACAGGGGACATCTAAGGGGACAGGGGACACTGGGGGCACCTGCAGGGACAGGGGACATCTATGGGGACAGGGGACATTGGGGACAGAGGGACACTGGGGACACCTGAAGGGACAGGGGACACTGGGGACATCCACAGGGACAGGGGACACTCGTGGGGACAGGGGACACCCGTGGGGACAGGACATTGAGGGCACCTGTGGGGACAGGGGACCTCTGGGACATCCATGGGAACAGGGAACACTGAGGACACCTAAGGGGACACTGGGGACATCCATGGGAGCAGGGGACACTCGTGGGGACAGGGGACATTGGGGACACCTAGAGGGGACACTGGGGACATTGGGGACATCCACAGGGACAGGGGACATTGGGGACAGCTAAGGGGACAGGGGACACTGGGCACATCCACCGAGACACTGGGGACACCTAAGGGGACAGGGGACGTTGGGGACACCTAAGGGGACACTGGGGACACCGGTGACACCCACAGGGACAGGGGACACCAGGTGGCACCCGCGCCACAGGACAGGGGACATCGGGTGACATCTGTGCCACAGGGACAGGGGACAATGGGGACATCCACAGGGACATTGGGGACAGCTAAGAGGACAGGGGACACCAGCTGGCCCCTCTGCCACAGGGACGGGACAGGGGACACCGGTGACACCCACAGGGACGGGACAGGGGACACCGGGTGACAGCCGTGTCCAGGGAATGGAGCTGAGGACCCCAGGGTGACCGTCCTCTGATCAAAGGGTGACCAAATCCAAGGACACCCAGGACCACTGTCCCCAAAGATCCAGAGGTGACCATCCTCATGAACCCCAGGGGTGACCACCCTCAAAATGGTGTGAGTGTCCCCAGGGGTGACCATCCCCAAGGATCCTGGAGTGACCATCCCCCAGAACACCAGAGGTGACCGTCCCCAAGGACCCCAGGGGTGACCACCCCTATGGACCCCAGGGGTGACCACCCTCCTTGACATGGTGTGACCACCCCCAAGGACCCCAGGGGTGACCACCCCTATGGACCCCAGGGGTGACCACCCTCCTTGACATGGTGTGACCACCCCCAAGGACCCCAGGAGTGACCACCCCCATGGACCCCAGGGGTGACCACCAGCCTTGACATGGTGTGACCACTCCCAAGGACCCCAGGAGTGACCACCCCCAAGGACCCCAGGAGTGACCACCCCCATGGACCCCAGGGGTGACCACCCTCCTTGACATGGTGTGACCACCCCCAAGGACCCCAGGAGTGACCACCCCCAAGGACCCCAGGAGTGACCATCCCTCATGTCCCCCACCCCTCGGACATTCCCCACCCCTGGTTCAGGGTTCAGCCCCGGTTTCCCCTGCCGGGCAGTGACCGCTGGGACGATGACCCGGGGCAGTGACCGCGGGGCGGTGACAGTGACCCGAGGGGTGGGGACACCGTACCTTGATGGTGGCAGTGGCCATCATGCCCTCGGCCGGGCTCAGGGGCACCCGGGCCTGGAACAGGACCTGGCGCTTCTGGGGGAAGTCCTGGACCAGGAGCGTTGCCTCGGTGGCCGCGCTCAGTCCGGGGGCCTCCAGCACCACCTGCTCGTCCGTCTCCAGCCGCAGCACGGCCGGGGTCACCATCGTCACCCTGGGGAGACCACGGGGCTGTCGTGGGGCTGTCACGGGGCTCTGGGGGTGTCACAGCACCAGAAACCCCAAACTCTGTCCCCACAGATCCCTGGGGACTTCGCACTGCTCTGAGGACCCCAAAATCTGTCCCCACAGTGTCCCTGCTCGTCCGTCTCCAGCCGCAGCACGGCCGGGGTCACCATCGTCACCCTGGGGACACCACGGGGCTGTCACGGGGCTCTGGGGGTGTCACAGCACCCAGAAACCCCCAAATCTGTCCCCACAGTGCCCTGAGGACCCCCAAATCTGTCCCCACAGTGCCCTGAGGACTTCACAAAGCCCTGGCGTGTCACAGGACCCAGAAACCCCAAAACCTGTCCCCACAACACCTTGGGGACCTCACAGTGCCCAGAAACTCCCAAAATCTGTCCCCACAACACCTTGGGGACCTTGCAGCGCCCCGGGGACCTTGTGGGACCCCATGAAGCCCCCGATCTGCCCCATGGGCCTGAAACAACCCCAAATCCCCCATTGCCCCCCAGATCCCCCATTACATCCTTGAACCCACCCTGGGGCAGGCCTGGACAGGGGGAGCCCATTTGGGGTTGGGGTGGGGGTCCCTGGTGGGGGGGTCTGGGTTTTCGGGGGTCCCAGACACGGGGGATCCAGGCTAGGGGGAGTCCCATGGTGGGGGTGAGGGGATTTTGAGGGGAGAATCCTGAGGTTGGGTGGGTGGTCCCAAAAAAGAAGATTTGATGGGGGACCCCCAGGGGAGATCCCGGAGGAGTTAAAAGAGGGGGTCCCACGGGTGGGGAGGGGGTCCCATGGGTGGGGAGATCCCATTTTGGGGCAGATCCCGAGGTTTGGGGATCCCAAAAAAGGGGATTCCATGGGGGTCCCATGGGAACACGGGCGGGGCCCAATAAGGGGGTCCGAGGGAGAATCCCAGGAGAGATCCCAAGGTGGGGGGGTCCCATGGGTGGGGGGGTCCCAAAAAAGGGGATTCCATGGGGGTCCCATGGGCAAGGGGAGGGGTTCATGGGGGTCCCAATAAGGGGGTCCAAGGGGTGCAGGGGAATCTCAGGGTGAGGGGTCCCAAGGTGGGGGGGGGGGATGTCCCATGGGTGGGGAGATCCCATTTTGGGGAAGATCCCGAGGTTTGGGGATCCCAAAAATGGGGATTCCATGAGGGTCCCAATGAGGGGGGGGGGTCCGAGGGGTGCAGAGGAATCCCAGGGTATGGGGGGGGTTAAAAGAGGGGGTCCCATGGGTGGGGAATCCCAGGGGATGGGGGTCCCATGGGTGAGGGGGGGGTCCCAAATCGCTCACAGCTGGGCGCGGGCGGGGGTCCCGAGCAGCACCAGGAGGCCGAGGAGGAGGAGGGGCAGCGCCGGAGCCCCCATGGCTGCCGTGGGGGGGGGACAGGGACAGTGGCCCGGGGGTCCCTTTATGGTGGCCCCGCTGGTTAATGGCTAACCCGAGCCCTGGACCCACCCATGGGTGGGGGGAGGGGCTCCGGCCACCTGCGGCTCCCTGGGTGGGGGTGGGGGGTGACACCCCCGGGACCCCCCGGACCCCCCGTGCCAGGGGGGGTGGCACCCACTGGGGGGGTCCCGCACCCTTGGGTGTCCCTGGGGAGGGGTTGGAGGCCCCCCGACCCCCCACCCCCCCTCCCCCCGCGGGGTGGGGGAGGGGCTGCCCGGACGCCCGGTCCTTCCTCATTTCGGGGAAGGCGCTGGCCTGGGGCCACCTCGGGGCTTGCGACATCGGCGGGGGACACCAGAGGGGGGGTCACGACACGGGTGGGGGGCACCAGGGGACACTGCTGGGACTGGGGCGTGGGGAGAGTCCTCCCTGAGACCCTCCCCCAATAGGTCATGGACACCTGGTGACCCCCTGTGACCCCTGAGAGGTCCTGGGTGACCTCCTGGACCCTTGGTAGGACCAGGACACCTGGGACCCACCTGGACCTGGACACCTGGGTCCCACCTGGACCCTGACAGGTCCTGGACATCTGAGTGACCCCTGAAAGGACCTGAATGCCTGGGTCCTCTCCTGGACCCTTGGTAGGCCCTGGACTCTTGGTCCCCCCTGGCCCTGGACACCTGGGTCCCCCTGAGACCCCTCACAGGTCTGGGACACCTGGATCCCTTCCAGGACCCCTGGTAGGACTCGGACACCTGGTCCCTCCTGGACCTGGACACCCAGGTCACCCCTGTGACCCCTGACAGGGCCTGGGTGACCTCCTGGACCCTCGGCAGGACTTGGACACCTGGGGCCCACCTGGACCTGGACACTTGGGTCCATCCTGAGACCCCCGACAGGTCCTGGAAATCTGGGTCACCCCTGAAAGGACCTGGACACCTGGGTCCCCCTAAGACCCCCAACAGGTCCTGGACACATGGGTCCCCCTGGACCTCGGCCCTGGTGACCATTGGCAGGTCCTGGACACCTGGGTCTTCCTTGAGACCCCAACATCTGGATCTTTCCTGAGACCCCTGAAATGTCCTGGACACCTGGACCCCTCCTGGACCCCCTGGGTCACCATGTCCAGGCCATCTGGACCCCTGGGTTGTGGGCCTGGACTCCCCTGGGTCACCATGTCCAGGCCACCTGGACCTCTCATGGGACCTTGCTGGGTCACCATGTCCAGGCCACCTGGACCCCTCATGGGACCTTGCTGGGTCACCATGTCCAGGCCACCTGGACCCCTTCTGGACCGCCTGGGTCACCATGTCTAGGCCACCTGGACTCCTCCTGGACCCCTCCTGGACCCCCTGGGTCACCATGTCCAGGCCATCTGGACCCCTTGGCTGGGTCACCATGTCCAGGCCACCTGGACCCCTCATGGGACCTTGCTGCAGCTCCAGGCCCCAGATGCCTGGATGCCCCCACTTGTTCCCTGTCCCCCCATGGTTCCCCCGTCCCCACCACTGGGGCCCCCCGTGGTGGCAGCTCCTCCCCGGTGCCGCTGCTGGGACAGGAAGGTCCCCGGAAGGCACCCGGGAGCCACGGCCCAGTTCCCGTTGTGCCCCGCGCCGCCCCCGGGGCGCAGGCGCGACACCTCCGTTGTCCCCTGTGCCACCTTCCGCCACCCCTCAGGCCCGGCCGGGCCCCGCCACCAGCGCTGACCACCCCGGGGGGGTCCCCCAGGCCACCGGACCCTCCCCAGCCGTGGGGTGAACCAGGAGAAGGAGCCCATCGGGATCATCCGGACGTGGCGCTGGGACGGGGACCGACATCTGCCACTCGTCACCGGCGGCGGCCCCACGGGGCCCCAGCGCCTCCGGTTCCTCCCCTTCCTGGGGGGAAGGGACCCCCTGTGGCGTGGGAGCTGCCCCAGAAGCAATCGGAGGCTCTGGGGGTCATCTGGGGGTCATCCAGGTGTCATCTGGGGGTCATCCAGGGGTCATCCAGGGGTCATCCAGCGGTTCCTCACCAGACGTGGTCCTGCCAAGGCCACACAAGGCAGGGCCTCACTTGGTGCTGCTCTGGACAGGAGCGGTGACACCAGGATCTCATCTCCACCAGGATCTCATCACCAGGATCTCACCTCCTTCGGGATCTCACCTCCATCGGGATCACACTTCCACAGGGATCTCATCTCCATCAGGATCTCACCTCCATCAGGATCTCATCTCCAGCGGTATCTCATCTCCATCAGGATCACCGGGATCTCATCTCTATCAGGATCTCACCTCCTTTGGGATCACACCTCCATCAGGATCACACTTCCACAGGCATCTCATCTCCATCGGGATCTCACTTCCATCAGGATCTCATCTCCACCGGGATCTCATCTCCATCGGAATCTCATCTCCATCGGGATCTCACCTCCATCGGGATCACATTTCCACAGGGATCTCATCTCCACAGGGATCTCATCTCCACAGGGATCTCACCTCTATCAGGATCTCATCTCCATCGGGATCACACCTCCATTGGGATCACACCTCCACTGGGATCCCATCTCCATCAGCTCCTTGCCAGAAGCTGATCCTACCAGGATCCTCTTCCCTCGACTCCTCCACAGAAGTTCATTGTGCCAGACCCCAACTCCATCAACTCCTCAATTTAAATTTATCCTGCCAGGACCCACCTCCATCGCCACGATCCCACCTGAACCTCATCCCTATCATTTCCCCAGGAGTGGTCACCTTCCCAGAACTGGTCCCACCAAGTCCCACCTCCATCAACTCATCCATAGAAGTTCATCCCACCAGGACCCACCTCCACCAGCCCATCCACAGAAGTTTATCCTGCCAGGACCCACCTCCATCGAAATTCATCCTGCCAGGACCCACCTCCCTCAAGATTAATTCCACCAGGACCTACGGCCTTTGGCTCCTCCGTAGAAATTTCTCCTGCCTGGACCCACCTCCATCAGCTCCTCCTTTGACGTTTACCCTGCCAGGACCCACCTCCGCTGAAGTTTATCCCACCAGGACCCCCCTCCACCGGCTCGTCCCCGTGTCCCCATGGAGGTGTGGCGCCAATGTGCCCACTGGCTGGTGGCCGCACGCGTGCTGCCCGCCGGCCACCGGGCCAGCAGCCCCGGGGGACAGGTGTGGGACCTGGCGCAGGCGCTGCGGGACGGGGTCCTGCTGTGCCACCTCCTCAACGCCCTCCTGCCCCGCGCTGTGCCCCCCCGGGACATCTGCCCCCGGCCCCAGATGTCACAGGTGAGAGCCAACGTGGGCACGGGGGTGGCTGGCCCAGGAGGGGCGTGGGGGGATGCAACAGTGGTGGGGGCGGATGAGGGGGGTGGCAGCGATGGGGACAGTGGCAATGATGATGATGATGATGATGATGGGGACAGTAAAAGCGGCAATGGCGGGGGTGGATGAGGGTGGTGGCAGTGATGGAGACAGTGGCAATGATGATGATGATGATGATGGGGACATTAAAGGTGACAATGGTGGGGGCGGATGAGGGTGGTAGCAGTGATGGGGACAGTGGCGATGATGATGATGATGATGATGGGGACATGGATGGTGACAATGGTGGGGGCAGATGAGGGTGGTGGCAGCGATGGGGACAGTGGCAATGATGATGATGATGATGATGATGATGATGGGGACAGTAAAAGCGGCAATGGCGGGGGCGGATGAGGGTGGTGGCAGTGATGGAGACAGTGACGATGATGATGATGATGATGATGGGGACATTAAAGGTGACAATGGTGGGGGCGGATGAGGGTGGTGGCAATGATGGGGACAGTGGCGATGATGATGATGATGATGATGGGGACATGGATGGTGACAATGGTGGGGGCAGATGAGGGTGGTAGCAGTGATGAGGACAGTGGGGATGATGATGATGATGATGATGGGGACAGTAAAGGTGATAATGATGGGGGCGGATGAGGGTGGTGGCAGTGATGGGGACAGTGGCAATGATGATGATGGTGATGATGATGATGATGATGATGATGATGATGATGATCATGATGATGGGGACAGTAAAGGTGATAATGATGGGGGCGGATGAGGGATGGTGGTAATGATGGGGACAGTGGGGATGATGATGATGATGATGATGATGATGATGATGATGATGATGATGATGGGGACATTAAAGGTGACAATGATGGGTGCAGATGAGGGTGGTGGCAAGGATGGGGACAGTGGCGATGATGATGATGGGGACAGAAAAGGTGGCAATGGTGGGGGCGGATGAGGGTGGTGACAATGATGGGGACAGTGGCGATGATGATGATGATGATGGGGATATTACAGGTGACGATGGGGGCGGATGAGGGTGGTGGTAATGATGGGGACAGTGGCGATGATGATGATAGGGACACTAAAGGTGACAATGATGGGTGCAGATGAGGGTGGTGACAATGGTGGGGACAGTGGCGATGATGATGATGATGATGATGATGATGATGATGATGATGATGATGGGGACAGTAAAGGTGACAATGGTGGGGGCGGATGACGGTGGTGGCAATGATGGGGACAGTGGCGATGATGATGATGATGGGGACATGGATGGTGCCAATGACCTGGTGACGGGGCAGTGGTGACGATGGCACAGTGGGGATGGTGACGATGGTGACATTGATGATGACAAATGATGGGTGTGGATGAGGTTGGTGGCAATGATGGTGATGATGATGGTGACATTGAGGTTGTTGGTGATGGTGACATTGATGGTGACAATGACAAGACTGGTGTGATTGAGGGTGACAGGGGACATCTCCAGGGACAATGGAGATGGCGACAATGGTGACACTGATGATGTCAACGATGGGTGTGGATGAGGGTGGTGGTGATGATGGGGACAATGGGGATGACGATGATGATGATGATGGTGACAATGATAGGGCTGGTGTTATTGAAGGAGGTGGGGTGATGACAATGGGGACAATGGGGATGATGATGATGATGATGATGATGATGATGATGGTGACAATGATAGGGCCGGTGTGATTGAGGGAGGTGGGGTGATGACAATGACGGGGACAATGGGGATGATGATGAGGATGACGATGATGATGATGATGGTGACAATGATAGGGCCGGTGTGATTGAGGGAGGTGGGGTGATGACAATGACGGGGACAATGGGGATGATGATGAGGATGACGATGATGATGATGATGGTGACAATGATAGGGCCGGTGTGATTGAGGGAGGTGGGGTGATGACAATGACGGGGACAATGGGGATGATGATGAGGATGACGATGATGATGATGATGGTGACAATGATAGGGCCGGTGTGATTGAGGGAGGTGGGGTGATGACAATGACGGGGACAATGGGGATGATGATGAGGATGACGATGATGATGATGATGGTGACAATGATAGGGCCGGTGTGATTGAGGGAGGTGGGTGATGACAATGGGGACAATGGGGATGATGATGAGGATGATGACGTGGAGGCTGTCAGTGACGGTGACATTGGTGGCAATGACAGGGCTGGTGAGAATGAGGGCAGTGATGATGTGATGGTGACAATGACAGCAACAAGGAGGTGACAGGACAGGGACAATGATGTTGATGGTGACAATCTTAATGGTGATGGTGCCGAGGGGGGTGACAGGGACAATTGTGATGTTGAGAGGGGTGACAATGACAGTGACAGCATTGGTGAAAGAGATGATGGCGGTGCCAGTGTCAACAGTGGTGACAACGGTGGTGATGTTGATGGGGGTGACAATGACAATGCTGGTGGTGGTGACGATCATGGTGGTGGTGGTGGACCAAGTCACCAAGTGGGTGACAAGGACGGGGACCCTCGCGGTGTTGAGGGGGTGACGATGACAATGACAGTGCTGGTGATGGCGACGGGGGTGGCGACGTTCCCAGAGTTGACAATGACAAGGACAGCACTGGTGACGGAGATGATGGCGGTGCCAGTGCCACCGGTGGTGACAGTGGTGGTCATAACTGGAGAGATGAAGGCGCTGATGGTGACGGTGACAACGGGGGTGCCAGTGACCACAGGGGTGACACTGGGGGGGATGGTGGGTGCCACTGGTGACGGTGACACCGGTGACGGTGACGCTGGTGATGGTGCCACCACAGTTCCTGTGCCTGAGGAACATCCGCACCTTCCTGACCGCCTGCGCCGACAAATTCGGGCTGCCCAAGCATCGGCTCTTTGGTGCCTTCGACCTCTTCGACGTCCAGGACTTTGGCAAGGTGGGGTCAGGGGTCCAGCTGTCCTGGTGGGGTGGGAGCCAGGGGTCCAGGTCACACCTCACCCCCCCCAGTGTCACCCGTCTGTCCCCAGGTGATCGAGACGCTCTCGACGCTCTCCTGGACCCCGATTGCGCAGAGCAAAGGATTCACGTGAGTGGACAGGACTCAGGTGTCCGGTCCCTGAGGGTCCAGGTGTCCAGTCCCCTCCTTGAGTGACCCCAGTGTCCAGTCCCTGATGGTCCAGATGTCCAGTCCCTGAGGGTCCCAAATGTCCAGTCCTGAGGGTCTCAGATGTCCAGTCTGTGGTGTCTGGTCCCTAAGGGTCCCCAATGTCCAGTCCCTCATGGTCCAGATGTCCAGTCCTTTACGGTCCATATGTCCAGTCCCAGATGTCCAGTTCCCAAGAATCCTGGATGTCCAGTCCTGAGGGTCCCAGATGTCCAGTCCCTGATGTCCAGTCCCCAGGGGATTCAGACGTCCAATCCCTGAGGTTCCCAGATGTCTGGTCCTCAGATGTCCAGCTCCAAAGGATTCCTAATGTCCAGTCCCTGAAGGTCCCAGTCTTCAGTCCTCAAAGGTCCAAGATTTCCAGGTGTCCAGTCCCTGAGTGTCTCAGATGTCCAGTCCCTGAGGGTCTCAGATGTTCAGGCCCTTTGGGTTCCTGGTGTCCACTCCATGAGGGTTCCCAATGTCCAGTCCCTGAGGGTCCCTTGTGTCTGGTCTCCTCCTTGAGTGACCCCAGTGTCCAGTACCTCATGGTCCAGATGTCCAGTCTCTGAGGGTCCCCAATGTCCAGTCCCCAAGGGTCCCAGATGTCCATCTCTGAGTACCAGATGTCCAGTCCCTGAGTGTCTTAGGTGTCCAATCCCTAAAGGGTCCCAGATGTCCAGTCCCCAAAGATCCAAGATTTCCAGTCTCTGATGGTCCAGATGTCCAGTCCTTTATGGTCCAGATGTCCAGTCCAAGATGTCCAGTTCCCAAGAATCCTGGATGTCCAGTCCCTGAGGTTCCCAGATGTCTGGGCCCAGATGTCCAGTTCCAAAGGATTCCTAATGTCCAGTCCCTGAAGGTCCCAGTGTCCAGTCCTCGAAGGTCCAAGATTTCCAGTCCCTGAGGGTCCCAGGTGTCCAGTCCCTGAGGGTCCCAGGTGTCCAGTCCCTGAGGGTCTCAGATGTTCAGGCCCTTTGGGTTCCTGGTGTCCACTCCATGAGGGTTCCCAATGTCCAGTCCCTCAGGGTCCCTGGTGTCTGCTCTCCTCCTTGAGTGACCCCAGTGTCCAGTCCCTCATGGTCCAGATGTCCAGTCCCTGAGGGTCCCAAATGTCCAGTCCTGAGGGTCTCAGATGTCCAGTCCCTGAAGGTCCCAAATGTCCAGTCCTGAGGGTCTCAGATGTCCAGTCTGTGGTGTCTGGTCCCCAAGGGTCCCCAATGTCCAGTCCCCAAGGGTCCCAGATGTCCATCTCTGAGTACCAGATGTCCAGTCCCTGAGTGTCTTAGGTGTCCAATCCCTAAAGGGTCCCAGATGTCCAGTCTCTGAAGGTCTCAGTGTCCAGTCCCCAAAGATCCAAGATTTCCAGTCTCTGAGGGTCCAGATGTCCAGTCCTTTATGGTCCAGATGTCCAGTCCCAGATGTCCAGTTCCCAAGAATCCCAGATGTCCAGTCCCTGATGTCCAGTCCCCAGGGGATTCAGATGTCCAGTCCCTGAGGTTCCCAGATGTCTGGTCCCAGATGTCCAGTTCCAGAGGATTCCTAATGTCCAGTCCCTCAAGTTCCCAGTGTCCAGTCCTCAAAGGTCCAAGATTTCCAGTCCCTGAGTGTCCCAGGTGTCCAGTCCCTGAGGGTCTCAGATGTCCAGGCCCTTTGGGTTCCTGGTGTCCAGTCCCTGAGGGTCCCTGGTGTCTGGTCCCCTCCTTGAGTGACCCCAGTGTCCAGTCCCTCATGGTCCAGATGTCCAGTCCCTGAGGGTCCCAAATGTCCAGTCCTGAGGGTCTCAGATGTCCAGTCCCCGAGGGTCCCAAATGTCCAGTCCTGAGGGTCTCAGATGTCCAGTCTGTGGTGTCTGGTCCCCGAGGGTCCCCAATGTCCAGTCCTGAGGGTCTCAGATGTCCATCTCTAAGAGTCCTGAATGTCCAGTCCCTGAGGGTCTTAGGTGTCCAATCCCTAAAGGGTCCCAGGTGTCCAGTCCCTGATGCCCAGTGCCCAGGGGATCCAGATGTCCAGTCCCTGAGGGTCCCTGGTGTCCGGTCCCCGAGGGTCAGCAGTGTCCGGCCGTGTCCCCCCAGGCCGTTCCCGTCCGAGGACATTGTTGGGGATGATGAAGTTTACAGCGGCCTCTCCGACCTCATCGAGTGAGTGAGGGGATACTGGGAGCTACTGGGGGATACTGGGATGTGTTGGGGGAGGGGGTCTGGGGGTTTGGGGGGTCTTTGGGGGGGGTATTGGGGGCATTAAGGGAAATTTGGGGACATTGAGGGATTTTGGGGGGAATTAAGGGGGTACTGGGGGTATTGGGGTGCCAGGGGGTAACTGGGGGGGTACTGAGGGGATACTGGGAGAAACTGGGGGGTTTGGGGTCATTGAGGGGGGCATTGGGGGCAATGAGGGACATTTGGGGACACTGGGGGATTTGGGGGGGCATTAAGGGGGGTATAGGGGGGTACCAGGGGTGTTGGGGTGCCAGAGGGTATTGGGGGGGTACTGGGGATACTGGGGAGGACTTGGGGGGGGTCACTGGGGGGGGTCATTGGGGGGCTTTTAGGGGCAATAAGGGACATTTGGGGACATTGGGGGGGTTGGGGGGCACTGAGGGGGTATTAGGGGGGTACTGGGGATACTGGGAGGGTACTGAGGGTATTGGGATGCCGAGGAGTACTGGGGGGGTACTGGGGGCTACTGGGGGGTTTGGGGTCATTGGGGGGAGTATTGGGGACAGTGAGGGACATTTGGGAACATTGGGGCATTGGGGGGGGTATGGGGGGTACTGGGGGTATTGGGGGTACTGGGAGGATACTGAGGATTACTGGGGTGGTCTGGGGGGATCTGGGGGTGTTCAGGGGACATTGAGGGGCTTTTAGGGGCAATTAGGGACATTTGGGAACATTGGGGGGGTGGGGGGCACTGAGGGGGTTATTTGGGGGGGATTGGGGATATTGGGATGCTGGGGGGTACTGGGGGCTACTGGGGGCTACTGGGGGCTACTGGGGGGTTTGGGGTCATTGGGGGGAGTACTGGGGACAGTGAGGGACATTTGGGGACATTGAAGCATTGGGGGGGTATAGGGGGGTACTGGGGGGGTACTGGGGGGATACTGGGGATTACTGGGGTGGTCTGGGGGGGATCTGGGGGTGTTCAGGGGACATTGGGGGGCTTTTAGGGGCATTAAGGGACATTTGGGGACATTGGGGGGTTTCGGGGGGCACTGAGGGGGTTCTTGGGGGGTACTGGTGGTATTGAGCTGCTAGGGGATACTGGGGGCTACTGGGGGGTACTGGGGGGTTTGGGATCATTGAGGGGGTAATTGGGGGATTTTTGGGGGACAGTAAGGGGGTTATGGGGGGTACTGGGGGTATTGGGGTGCCAGAGAGTACCTGGGGGTCCTGGAGGGGGTTTTTGGGGTATTTAGTGGGTACCTGGGGGTTTGGGGCTATCAGGGGAGCACTGAGGGGGTCGGGGGTTGACTTAGGGGAGTTTTGGGAGCTATTTGGGGACATTAAATGACTCCCAAGGGATATGGGGACAACAAGAGAATCTCGGGGTTTCTTGAGGGGCTCTGGGGTGGTTGGGGGGGGTCGGTCCGGGAGTTTTGGGGGCTCCGGGGGTGTCCGAGGGGGTGTCCCTAGCTGTCCCCCCCCCACAGCGACACGGCCGAGGAGGACGATGACCTCTACGACTGCGTCGAGGCCGAAGGGGACGATGGCGACGACATCTACGAGGACCTGATGAGGGTCGAGCCCCCCCCGGCCACGGTGGGTGCGACCCCACAGGAGGGCTGGGACGCCCCCTGGACACCTGTGTCCCCCCTCCCCCGGACACCCGGCTCACCCCCCGGCCATCACCGTGACTGTCCCCGGTGTCCCCATGTCCCCACAGAAGGGGGGAGTGGACAGGCGGCTCTGCTGCCTCCAGGAGCTGCGGCAGACGGAGGAGAGGTACACGGAGACCCTGGAGTCCATCTGCCAGGTGGGGACAGAGGGGACATTTGGGGACTTTGGGGCCATTGGGGATGACATTTGGGGACATTGGGGGACAGTGGGGGCGTGGAGTACATGGAGACCCTGGAGTCCATCTGCCAGCTGGGGACACTGGGGACATCAGGGGCATTGAGAACATTGAGGGGATTCAGGACATTGGGGGCGCTGGGGACACGGGGGAACATTGGGGACATTTGGGGACATTGGGGGACAATGGGGACATTGGGGGCATTTGGGGATGTTGGGGGACACTGGTGGTATGGGGTATATGGAGACCCTGGAGTCCCTAAGCCAGGTGCGGACACTGGGGACATCGGGGACATTTGGGGACATTTGGGGACTTGGGGGACATTGGGGACATTTGGGGACATTGAGAGCATTGGGGGCAATGGGGACATCAGGGGCATTTGGGGACATTGGGGGCATGGGGTACACAGAGACCCTGGAGTTAATCTGCCAGGTGAGGACACTGAGGACACTGGGGACATTTGGGGACATTTGGGGACTTTGAGAGCATTGGGGGCAATGGGGACATTGGGGGCATTTGGGGACATTGGGAGCATCTGGGGACATTGGGGACATTGTGGACATGTGGGGACATTGAGAGGGTTGGGACACTGGGGACAGCAGGGACATCAGGAACATTATGGACATTTGGGGACATTGGGGACATCAGGGACATTGTGGAACATGGGGGACATTGGGGACATTTGGGGACATTGAGGACATTGGGGGACAGCAGGGACATTGGGGACATTTGGGGACATTGGGGACTTTGGGGACACTGGGGCCATGGGGTACAGGGAGACCCTGGGGTCCATAAGCCAGGTGGGGACACTGGGGACAGTGGGGGTGTTGGGGACATGGGGGGACATTGGGGACACTGGGGGAATCAGGGACATTGGGGACATTGGGGTCATTTGGGGACATTGAGAGCATTGGGGGCAATGGGGACATTGGGGTCATTGGGGTCATTTGGGGACATTGGAGGACAGTGGGGATGTTGGGGTACATGGAGACCCTGGAGTCCATCTGCCAGGTGGGGACAGAGGGGACTTTGGGGACATTGGGGGTGTTGGGGACACGGGGACATTGGGGACAGTGGGGACATTGGGGACATTGGGGGGATTCAGGACATTGGGGGTGTTGGGGTCATGGGGGGACATTGGGGACAATGGGGGAATCAGGGACATTGGGGGCATTTGGGGACATTGGGGACATTGGGTACATGGAGACCCTGGAGTCCATAAACCAGGTGGGGACACGGGGGACATTTGGAGGCTTTGGGGACATTGAGGTAATTTGGGGACATTTGGGGATATTTGGGGACATTTGGGGACATTGGGGGACACTGGAGGACAGTGGGGACATTGGGGTACATGGAGACCCTGGAGTCCATAAACCAGGTGGGGACATTGGGGCCATTGGGGCCATTGGGGATGTTGGGGACATGGGGACATTTGGGGACATTGGGGACATTGAGGGGATTCAGGACATTGGGGGTGTTGGGGACGCGGGGGGACATTGGGGACACTGGGGGAATCAGGGACATTGGGGTCATTTGGGGACATTGAGAGCGTTGGGGGCATTGGGGACATTGGGGGCATTTGGGCCATTTGGGGCATTTGGGGACAGTGGGGATGTTGGGGTACATGGAGACCCTGGAGTCCATCTGCCAGGTGGGGACAGAGGGGACTTTGGGGACATTGGGGGTGTTGGGGTCATGGGGGGACATTGGGGCCATTGGGGACATTGAGGGGATTCAGGACACTGGGGGCATTGGGGACATGGGGGGACGCTGGGGACACTGGGGGGGAATCAGGGACATTGGGGGACATTGGGGATGTTGGGGACATTGGGGACATTGGGGACACTGTAGGACTTGGGGAGACATCACTGGGGACATCACTGGGGACATTGGGTCACGGGGACATCACTGGGGACATTGGGGACATTGGGTCGGGGGACATCATGGGGGACATTGGGGACATCACTGGGGACATTGGGTCATGGGGACATCACTGGGGACATTGGGGACACGGGCTTGGGGGGACACTGGGGACATCATTGGGGACATTGGGTCAGGGGGACATCATGGGGGACACTGGGGACATCACTGGGGACATCACTGGGGACATTGGGGACATCACTGGGGACATTGGGGACATCACTGGGGACATCACTGAGGACACTGGGTCAGGGGGACATCACTGGGGACACCGGGGACAGAGGTGGCCGCGCGGGGCCTCCCAGCGCTCCCAGTGCTCCCAGTAAGGGCCGGTGTCCCCCGGTGTCCCCAGCACTTCCTGCGGCCACTGCGGCACTTCCTGAGCCCGCGGGACCTGGAGAGCGTCTTCATCAACGTGGAGGTGACAGTGACCAGGGCAGGGGGCACTGACCAGTGACACTGACCAGTGACACCAGTAACACCAGTGACACTGACCAGTAACACCAGTAACACCAGTAACACTGACCAGTAACACCAGTAACACCAGTGACGTGGAGGTGACAGTGACCAGGGCAGGGGACACTGACCAGTCACACCAGTAACACCAGTAACACCAGTAACACCAGTAACACTGACCAGTAACACCAGTAACACCAGTGACACTGACCAGTGACACCAGTGACACTGACCAGTGACACCAGTAACACTGACCAGTAACACCAGTAACACCAGTAACACCAGTGACACTGACCAGTAAGGTGGAGGTGACAGTGACCAGGGCAGGGGACACTGACCAGTGACACTGACCAGTGACACCAGTAACACCAGTAACACTGACCAGTGACACCAGTGACACCAGTAACACCAGTGACACTGACCAGTGACACCAGTGACACCAGTAACACCAGTAACACCAGTAACACCAGTAACACTGACCAGTAACACTGACCAGTAACGTGACACGTAACACTGACCAGTGCAGGTGACACTGACCAGTGACACCAGTGACACCAGTGAGGACACTGACCAGTAACACCAGTGACACTGATCAGTAGTACTGACCAGTAACACTGGGACACTGGGGACACCAGTGACACTGCAGTGACACAGTGACACTGACCAGTAACACGTTTGACCAGTAACACCAGTAGGGACATCAGGTGGTGACACCAGTAAAACCAGTGACACTCAGTGACACCAGTAACACCAGTGACTGACCAGTAACGCTGACCAGGGAGGGGACACCAGGACACTGACCAGTGACACCAGTGGTTGGTAACCCCGACCAGTAACACCAGTAACCCTGCACACCTCTCCCAGGACCCCCCCAGTTAACCCCAATTAACCCCTCCCAGTGCTCCCAGTAACCCCCCCAGTGCTCCCAGTGCTCCCAGTAACCCCCAGTGCTCCCAGTGCTCCCAGTAACCCCTCCCAGTGCTCCCAGTAACCCCCCAGTGCTCCCAGTGCTCCCAGTAACCCCTCCCAGTGCTCCCAGTAACCCCTCCCAGTGCTCCCAGTGCTCCCAGTGCTCCCAGTAACCCCCAGTGCTCCCAGTACTCCCAGTACCCCCTCCCAGTGCTCCCAGTAACCCCCCAGTGCTCCCAGTAACCCTCCCAGTGCTCCCAGTAACCCCTCCCAGTGCTCCATTACCCCTCCCAGTGCTCCCAGTGCTCCCAGTAACCCCTCCCAGTGCTCCCAGTAACCCCCCAGTGCTTCATTACCCCTCCCAGTGCTCCAGTAACCCCTCCCAGTGCTCCCAGTAACCCCTCCCAGTGCTCCTTTCCCCTCCCAGTGCTCCCAGTGCTCCCAGTAACCCCTCCCAGTGCTCCCAGTAACCCCTCCCAGTGCTCCCAGTAACCCCTCCCAGTGCTCCTTTACCCCTCCCAGTGCTCCCAGTAACCCCCCCAGTGCTCCCAGTAACCTCCCAGTATCCCCCAGTGCTCATTCCCCTCCCAGTGCTCCCAGTAACCCCAGTGGCCCAGTGCCCCCCCCCAGCGCTCCCAGTGCTCCCAGTAACCCCAGTTTGGATTCCCCTAGCTCCCCCAGTTCTCCCAGTGCTCCCAGTGCTCCCAGTTCTCCCAGTACCCCCTTCCCCCACTCCCAGTGCTCCCAGTAACCCCAGTTGTTCCTCCCGCCCCCCCAGCGCTCCCAGTGCTCCCAGTACCCCACTCCCAGTTCCTGCCCCCAGTACCCCTCTCCACCCACTCCCAGTGCTCCCAGTACCCCCCTCCCTCCACTCCCAGTGCTCCCAGTACCCCTCCCCCAGTGCTCCCAGTGCCCCGTCCCCCACTCCCAGTGCTCCCAGTCCCCACTCCCAGTGCTCCCAGTACCCCCTTCCCCCCTCCCAGTGCTCCCAGTACCCCCAGTTTTCCCCCCGCCCCCCCAGCGCTCCCAGTTCTCCCAGTGCCCCCTCCCCCCACTCCCAGTGCTCCCAGTACCCCCAGTGCCCCCCGCCCCTCCCCAGTGCTCCCAGTGCTCCCAGTGCTCCCAGTACCCCGCTCCCCCCACTCCCAGTGCTCCCAGTGCCCCGCTCCCCCTCCCAGTCCTCCCAGTGACCACCACTCCCAGTTCTCCCAGTGCTCCCAGTAACCCAGTTTGTGGTTCCCCCGCCCCTCCCCATGCTCCCAGTGCTCCCAGTCCCCGCTCCCCCCCAGTCCCAGTGCTCCCAGTACCCCGTTTGGTTCCCCAGTGCCCCCTCCTAGTGCTCCCAGTGCTCCCAGTGCTCCCAGTTCTCCCAGTACCCCCCTCCCCCCACTCCCAGTGCTCCCAGTACCCCACCCCTAGTACTCCCAGTACCCCCCTCCCCCCACTCCCAGTGCTCCCAGTGCCCCACTCCCAGTACTCCCAGTACCCCCTTCCCCCACTCCCAGTGCTCCCAATAACCCCAGTTTGGGGTTCCCCCCGCACCCCCAGTGCTCCCAGTTCTCCCAGTACCCCCCTCCCCCCACTCCCAGTTCTCCCAGTACCCCGCTCCCCTCCTCCCAGTGCTCCCAGTACCACTCCCAGTTCTCCCAGTGCCCCCTCCCCCACTCCCAGTGCTCCCAGTACCCGCTCCCCCCTCCCAGTGTCCCCAGTACCCCCGTTTAGCGTTCCTCCCCCCGCCCCTCCCCCAGTGCTCCCAGTGCCTCTGCTCCAGTTCTCCCAGTACCCCGCTCCCCCCGTTCCAGTGCTCCCAGTACCCCACACTCCCAGTTCTCCCAGTACCCCTCCCCCCACTCCCAGTGCTCCCAATAACCCCAGTTTGGGGTTCCCCCCGCACCCCCAGCGCTCCCAGTTCTCCCAGTACCCCCTCCCCCCACTCCCAGTTCTCCCGTAGCTCCCAGTAACCCCAGTTTGGGGTTCCCCCTGCCCCTCCCCAGTGCTCCCAGTGCTCCCAGTGCTCCAAGTACCCCTCCCCCCACTCCCAGTTTTTGCTCCCAGTACCCCCCTCTCCCCCACTCCCAGTGGCTCCCAGTACCGGGCTCCCCACTCCCAGTGCTACCCGTACCCCCGCCCCTCCCCAGTGCTCCCAGTGCTCCCAGTGCTCCCAGTTCTCCCAGTACCCCCTCCCCCCACTCCCAGTTCTCCCAGTATCCCGCTCCCCTCACTCCCAGTACTCCCAGTACCACACTCCCAGTTCTCTCAATACCCCCCTCCCCCCACTCCCAGTACTCCCAGTACCCCCCTCCCCCCAGTCCCAGTGCTCCCAGTAACCCCAGTTTGGGGTTCCCCCCGCCCCTCCCCAGTGCTCCCAGTGCTCCCAGTACCCCGCTCCCCCCAGTCCCAGTGCTCCCAGTACCCCGCTCCCCCCAGTCCCAGTGCTCCCAGTAACCCCAGTCCGCAGGAGCTGCTGGAGCTGCACCGGCGCTTCCTGGGGGAGCTGCGGGGGGCGCTGGGGGGGGGCGGGCGGGCGCTGCCCCCCCTGTTCCTGCAGTACAAGGAGAGGTACGGGGCAGTCTGGGGGTCCTGGGGGGGTCCTGGGGGGGTTGAGGGGCATTTTGGGGGTCCTGGGGGGGATTTGGGGGTTCCTAGGGGGGGTTAAGGGGGATTTGGGGGGTCCTGGGGGGGTTGAGGGGGATTTTGGGGGGTCTTGGGGGGATTTGGGGGGTCCTGGGGGGGTTTAGTGGGGCTTGGGGGTCTGGGGGGTTGGGGGGATTTGGGGGGTCTTGGGGGGGATTTGGGGGTCCTGAGGGGGTTGGGGGGTTTTGGGGGAAATCCTGGGGGGGGATTTGGGGGTCCTGGGGGGTTGTGTGGATTTGGGGGGTCCTGGGAGGGGGGTGGGAGATTTGGGGGATTTGGGGGGTCCTGGGGGGGATTTGGGGGATTTTGGGGGGTCCTAGGGGATTGGGGGGATCCTGGGGGGGTTTGGGGTCCTGGGGGGATTTGGGGGGAGATTGGGGGGTTTGGGGGGATTGTTGGGGTCCTGAGGGGGATTTGGGGGGTCCTGGGGGGTTTTGAGGGGGATTTGGGGGGTCCTGGGGGGGTGGAGGGATTGGGGGGATTTGGGGGGGATTTGGGGGGTCCTGGGGGGGATCTGGGGGGAGTTTGGGGGGATTTGGGGGGTCCTGAGGGGAATTTGGGGGGTCCTGGGGGGGTTGGGAGGGATTTTGGGGGGTCCTGGGGGGGATTTGGGGGGTCCTGAGGGGGATTTGGGGGTCCTGGGGGGGTTTGAGGGGAATTTGGGGGGTCCTGGGGGGATTTTGGGGGATTTTGGGGGTCCTGAGGGGAATTTGGGGGATCCTGGGGGGGTTGGGAGGGTTTTTAGGGGGTCCT
This sequence comes from Monarcha castaneiventris obscurior, assembly GCA_026261815.1. Lineage (NCBI taxonomy): Eukaryota > Metazoa > Chordata > Aves > Passeriformes > Monarchidae > Monarcha > Monarcha castaneiventris. The sequence goes on along the minus strand of JAMPIT010000498.1, from coordinate 8,185 downwards.
GGGGGGGATTTGGGGGGTCCTAGGGGGGGTTGGGGGGGATTTGGGGGGTCCTGGGGGGGTTTGGGGGGGATTTGGGGGGTCCTGGGGGGGATTTGGGGAATTTGGGGGGATTTTGGGGGTCCTGAGGGGAATTTGGGGAATCCTGGGGGGATTTGGGGAGGATTTGGGGGTCCTGGGGGGGATTTGGGGGGATTTTGGGGGTCCTGGGGGGGATTTGGGGGGGTCCTGGGGGGGTTGGGAGATTGAGGGGATTTGGGGAGATTTGGGGGGTCCTGGGGGGATTTGGGGGGATTTTGGGGGTCCTGAGGGGAATTTGGGGGATCCTGGGGGAGTTGGGGGGGATTTTGGGGGGTCAGGGGGGATTTGGGGGGTCCTGAGGGGGATTTGGGGGATCCTGGGGGGGGTTGAGGGGAATTTGGGGGGTCCTGGGGGGATTGGGGAGATTGGGGGGATTTGGGGATATTTGGGGGGTCCTGGAGGGGATTTGGGGAATCCTGAGGGGATTTGGGGAGGATTTGGGGGGTCCTGGGGGGATTTGGGGGGATTTTGGGGGTCCTGAGGGGAATTTGGGGAGTCTGGGGGGGGGATTAGGGATGTCCTGGGGGAATTTGGGGGGAGTTTGGGGGGATTTTGGGGGATTTTGGGGGTCCTGGGGGGGATTTGGGGGATCTGGGGGGGGTTTGAGGGGGATTTGGGGGGTCCTGGAGGGGATTTGGGGGATGTTGGGGGGATTTGGGGGGATTTTGGGGGTCCTGAGGGGGATTTGGGGGGTCCTGGGGGGGATTTGGGGGGTCCTGGGGCAATGGGGAGATTGGGGGGTTTAGGGGATCCTGGGGGGATTTGGGGGGAGATTGGGGGGAGTTTGGGGGATTTGGGGGGTCCTGAGGGGGATTTGGGGGGTCCTGGGGGGATTTGGGGGGAGTTTGGGGGGATTTGGGGGGTCCTGAGGGGATTTTGGGGGGTCCTGGGGGGTTTGGGGGATCCTGGGGGGATTTGGGGGGTTTGGGGGGTCCTGGGGATGGGATTTGGGGGGCTCAGAGGGGTTTTGGGGGTTTTGAGGGGGATTTGGGGGGGTTTTGGGGGGGTTGGGGGCTCTGGGGAGTCCTGGGGGTGTTTCGGGGGATTTTGGGTGGATTTTGGGGGGATTTCTGTGAATTTTGGGGATTTGTTGGATTTTGGGCGGATTTAGGGGGATTTGGGCGGATTTTGGGTGAATTTCTGTGAATTTTGGGTGGATTTGAGTGGATTTTGGGTGGATTTGGGGTGGATTTCTGGGGATTTTGGGTGGATTTGGGGTGGATTTGGATGGATTTGGGGTGGGTTTTTGTGGAATTTGTGTGAATTTGGGTGGATTTGGGGTGGATTTTGGGTGGATTTCTGTGAATTTTGTGTGGATTTAGTTGGATTTGGGGTGGATTTGGGGATTTTGGGTGGATTTTGGGTGGATTTGGGTGGATTTTGGGTGGATTTTGGGTGGATTTTGGGTGGATTTAGTGGATTTTGGGTGGATTTTAGTGGATTTTGATGGATTTTGGGTGGATTTTGGGTGGATTTAGGTGGATTTTGGGTGGATTTGGGGTGTCCATCCCAGGTTCCTGCTCTACGGCCGCTACTGCAGCCAGGTGGATTTGGGTGGATTTTTGGTAGATTTCTGTGAATTTTGGGTGGATTTGGATGGATTTAGTTGGATTTTGGGTGGATTTGGTCAGATTTTGGGTGGATTTAGTTGGATTTTGGATGGATTTGGATGGATTTGGGTGGATTTGGGGTGTCCATCCCAGGTTCCTGCTCTACGGCCGCTACTGCAGCCGGGTGGATTTGGGTGGATTTTGGGTGGATTTCTGTGAATTTTGGGTGGATTTAGTCAGATTTTGGGTGGATTTGGATGGATTTTGGGATGAATTCGGGTGGATTTGGGGTGTCCATCCCAGGTTCCTGCTCTACGGCCGCTACTGCAGCCAGGTGGAAGCGGCTGCCCGGCGCCTGGACCAACTGTCCACCTGCACTGACCTGCGCATGAAGCTCCAGGTGAGCCCCAAAAACACCCCAAAAACACCCCAAAACCACCCCGAAATCCCTCCCAACCTCTCCATGAACTCCCAAAATCCCCAAACCTCCCCAGAACCCAGAAAAAATACACCAAACACCCTCAAAATCCCCCCAGCCACCCCAAAATCCTTCCCAGCCTCTCCATGAACCCCCAAAACAAAAATAACCACCCTCAAATCCCCTGAAATCCCCTCTGAAGTGCCCCAAAATCCCCCCCAGTCTCTCCACGAAGCTCCAGATGGGCCCTAAAACCCCCAAATTCCCCCCTCCGAATCCTAACGGCCCCAATGTCCTCCCATGACCTCAAATGACCACAATGACCCCAATCCCCGCTGACCCCAAACTGACCCCAAATTACCCCAACTGCCCCAAACTGACCCCAAAGAGCTCCCAATGACCCCCAATGACCCCGATGACCACAATGTCCCCAAATGACCCCGATGATCTCAAATGACCCAAATCCCCACAATGTCCCCGGTCACCCCAATCCCAATGACCCCAATGACCCCAATGACCCCAATGACCCCTAAATTACCTCAAATGACCCCAAATTACCCCGGTGACCCGAATCCCACCTCCCTGTAACCCCAATTACCCCAATATCACCCTAAATGACCCCGATCTCCACTGACCCCCAAAGGACCTCGAATGACCCCAAATGACCCCAATGTCCCTGGTGACCCCAAACTGGCCCCAAATGACCCCAAATGACCCCAGTGTCCCTGGTGACCCCAAGTGACCCCAAATGACCCCAAATGACCCCAATGTCCCTGGTGACCCCAAACTGACCCCAAATGACCCCAATGTCCCTGGTGACCCCAAACTGACCCCAGCTGCCCCAAATGACCCCAATGTCCCTGGTGACCCCAAATGACCCCAGCTGACCCCAAATGACCCCAATGTCCCTGGTGGCCCCAAACTGACCCCAAATGACCCCAACTGAACCCAAACTGACCCCAAATGACCCCAATGTCCCTGGTGACCCCAAACTGACCCCAAACTACCCCAAATGACCCCAAACTGTCCCCAGGAGTGCTCCCAGCGGGCCAACAACGGGCGCTTCTCGCTGCGGGATCTGCTGATGGTGCCCATGCAGAGGGTGCTGAAATATCACCTGCTGCTCCAGGTGACACCTGGGGACATCTGGGGACACCTGAGGGCACCTGGGACACACCTCGGGATGTTTGGGACACACTTGGAGACACCAGGGGCACCTGGGGACACCTGGGACACACCTGGGGACACCTGGGACACACCTGGGGCACACCTGGGACAGCTGGGACACACCTGAGGGCACCTGGGACACACCTCAGGGTGGTTGGGACACACTTGGAGACACCAGGGGCACCTGGGGACACCTGGGGGGGGCAGGGACACACCTGGGGACATCTGGGGACAGCTGGAGACACCTTGGGGTGGGCCTGGGGACACCTGGGGACATTTGGGACACACTTGGGACACACCTGGGGGCACCTGGGGACATTTGGGACACACCTGGGGGCACCTGGGGGCACCTGGGGACACCTGGGACACACCTGGGGACATTTGGGGACACCTGGGACACACCTGGAACACACCTGGGGGCACCTGGGGACACACCTGGCACACCTGGGCTCTACCAGAACTTCAGCACCCACGTCCTGGGTATGGAGGGGCCCAAAATCCCCCAAAACCCCCCCAAAAAACCCCCAAAACCCACCCCAAATCCCCTCCGGAGCCACCCAGAACTTCAGCACCCACGTCCTGCATACAGCAGAGCCCCAAAACCCCCACAAAATCCCCCAAAATCCACTCCTGGGGGTCCTTTCAACCCTTCCTGGGCTCTACCTGAGCTAAGGGGTGCCCTGGCCAGGTAAAAACCCCAAAATCGCCTTTTTTAACCCCAAATCGGAGCCTGCAGCACCTCTGGGTGTCCCCAAACCTCAAATCCTCAGAGACCCCAAAAAACCTTCCCAGCCTCCCAAAATTCAGTTTTTGGGGTGCCTTCAGCCCTTCCCAGGTGTTCCCTGAGCTCGGGGGTGCCCTGGCCAGGTAAAAACCCCAAAATTGCCTTTTTTAACCCCAAACCAGAGCCTGTGTCACCCTTGGGGCTCCAATGCCCCTAAAGCCTCAAAGCTCCCCCAAAACCTTCCTAGGTTTTTGTCCCTGCGACACCTGGGCACACCTGGGCACACCTGGGGCACACCTGGACACACCTGGGACACACCTGGGGCACACCTGGGGCACACCTGGACACACCTGGGACACACCTGGGGGAAAGGGACACACCTGGGGCACACCTGGGGCACACCTGGGCACACCTGGGACACACCTGGGCACACACCTGGGCACACCTGGGCACACCTGGGGCACACCTGGGCACACCTGGGCACCCCCTGACCGCTGCCCTTTGCCCCCAGGAGCTGGTGAAGCTGACCCCAGACGTGGCCGAGCGGGAGCGGCTGCGGGGGGCGCTGGACGCCATGAGGGTGCGGGGAAGGGGGGATTTGGGGGGTCCTGGAGGGGTCTTGGGGGGGATTTGGGGGTCCTGGGGTTGGAATGGGGTGGTCTTGGAGGTGGCTTGGGAGGTTTTGGGGGGGGATCTTGGGGGCGTCTTTAGGGGGTCCAAGGGGGATTCCGGGGGGCCTTAAAGGGGTCTTGGGGGATCGTGGGAGGATCTGGGGAGGGTCTTGGGTGGTCCTGAAGGGTTTTGGGGGGGGTCCTGAGGGGTGTTGGGGGGGATTTGGGGGCTCTTTGGGGGTCTTGAGAGGGTTCTGGGGGAGATTTGGGGGTTTCAGAGGGGGGATTTGGGAGTTTCTGGGGGATCTTGGGGGATTCTGGGGGGTCTTGGAGGGGTCCTGGGGGGGTCCTGAAGGGTTTTGGGGAGGCCTGGAGGGGTCTTGGGTGAGGTTTGGGGAGTCCTGGGGGGTCCTGGGGTGGTTCTGGAGGGTTTTGGGGGATCTGAGAGGGGTCCTGGGGGGTCTTTGGGGGGCCCTGGAGGGGTCTTGGGGGGGTCGTGGGGGTGATTTGGGGGATCCTGGGGCGGTTCTGAGGGTTTTGGGGGATTTGGGGGGGTCCTGAGGGGATTTGGGGGGGTCTTGGGGGTGTCCGGTTGAATTGGGGGGGTCCTGGGGGTATTTGGGGGTCCTGGGGGGAGTTTTGGGGGGTCCTAGGGGAATTTGGGGGGGGTCTGGGAGGAGTTTTGGGGGTTCTGGGGGGGTGTTTGGGGGGTCCTGGGGGGAATTGGGGGGTCCTGGAGGGGTCTGGGGGGTGGTCCTTGGGGAACCTGGGGGGATCTGGGGGGGTCTTGGGGGGTCCTGAAGGGTTTTGGAGGGGTCCTGAGGGGTCTGGTGGATTTGGGGGGTCCTGGGGGGTCTTGAGGGGGTTCTGGGGGGATTTGGGGGTTTCTGAGGGGTCCTGGGGGTCTTTGGGGGGCCCTGGAGGGGTCCTGGGGGGGTCCTGGGTGTGATTTGGGGGGTTCTGGGGGGTCCTGAAGGGTTTTGGGGGGGTCCTGGAGGGGTCTTGGGGGGGTCTTGGGATCTTGGGAGGGTCTGGGGGGTCTTGGGGGGTCCTGGAGGGTTTTGGGAGGGTTCCTGGGGGGTGTTGGGGGGGATTTGGGGGGTCTTTGGGGTCTTGAGAGGGTTCCTGGGGGGTTTGGGGGTTTCGTGGGGGTTTGGGAGTTTTTCTGGGGATTCTTGGGGGGTTCTGGGGGGTCTTGGAGGGGGTGCTGGGAGGGGTCCTGAGGGTTTTGGGGGGCCTGGAGGGGTCTTGGGTGCGGTTTGGGGGGTCCTGGGGGGTCCTGGGGTGGTTCTGGAGGGTTTTTGGGGGATCTGGGAGGGGTCCTGTGGGGGTCTTTGGGGGGGTCCTGGAGGGGGTCTTGGGGGGTCCGGGGGTGATTTGGGGGGTCTTGGGGGGGTCCTGGAGGGTTTTGGGGTCCTGGAGGGGTCTTGGGGGGGTCCTGGGTGTGATTTGGGGGATTCTGGGGGGGTCCTGAAGGGTTTTGGGGGTCCCTGGAGGGGTCTTGGGGGGGTCCTGGGTGTGATTTGGGGGGTTCTGGGGGGCCTGAAGGGTTTTGGGGGGTCCTGGGGGGTCTTTGGAGGGGTCCCGGCAGGGAATTGGGGGGGGGGGGTCTTAGAAGGGTCCTGGGAAGTTTTGGGCAGGATTTAGAGGGTCTTAGAGGGTCTGGGGGTGTTCGGGGGTTCCTGAGGGGAATTTGGGGATTCCAGGGAGGATTTGGGGGTCCCGGGGGAAATTTTGGGGGTTCGGGGGTCTCTGACTGGACCCCTCCCCACTCCCCAGGACCTGGCCCAGTGCGTGAACGAGGTCAAACGCGACAACGAGACCCTAAAGCAGCTCACGAGCGTCCAGCTCTGCCTGCACAACATGGTTGGGGACCCCCGGGACCCCCAAAAGACCCCCCGGGACCCCCAAAACAACCCCCCCCCCCCCGGGAACCCTCCCCCCAAAAACCCCCCCGGGACCCCCCAGATCTCCCCAAATTCCCCCCAGGACCCCCAAACTGCTCCAGCCCCAAATGATCCCAAATCCCCCCGAGTGTCCAGCTCTGCTTCCTCAACATGGAGGAACCCCCCCTGAGCCCCCCCCCAAATCCCCCTGGGACCCCCAAATCCTCCCTAGAATCCCCAAATTCCCCTCAGGAACACCCAAACACGTCCCAAATTCCACCCGGGACCCCCAAATTATCCCAGATTATTCCAAATCCCCCCAAGTGTCCAGCTTTGCCTCCAGACCATGGTGGGGACCCACCAGGACCCCAAACTTCCCCCAAATTCCCTCTGGGACCCCTCAGATCCCACCTTGGGACCCCAAAATCCCCTCCCCATCCCTTCGTGTCCCCCATGTCCCCTCGCGTGTCCCATTCCTGGCGTCCATCCCGTTCCCGTGTCCCATTCCCATGTCCCATTCCCCATGTCCATTCCCCGTGTCCCATTCCCAATGTCCCGTTCCCAATGTCCATCCCGTTCCCGTGTCCCATTCCCATGTCCCATTCCCCATGTCCCATTCCCAATGTCCCGTTCCCAATGTCCATCCCGTTCCTGGTGTCCCATTCCCTGTGTCCATCCCGTTCCCGTGTCCCATTCCCAATGTCCCATTCCCGATGTCCATCCCATTCCCATGTCCCATTCCTGATGTCTCATTCCCGTGTCCCATTCCTGGTGTCCCGTTCCTGGTGTCCCATTCCTGATGTCCCATTCCCAATCTCCATCTCATTCCTGGTGTTCCCTACATTTACATGTCCAATTCTGGTATCTCATTCCCAATGTCCCATTCCCAATGTCCATCCCATTCCCGTGTCCCATTCCCGTGTCCCATTCCCTGTGTCCATCCCGTTCCCGTGTCCCATTCCCATGTCCCATTCCCATGTCCCATTCCCGATGCCCATCCCGTTCCCGTGTCCCATTCCCAATGTCCCATTCCCAATGTCCATCCCATTCCCGTGTCCCATCCCCGATGTCCATCCCGTTCCCATATCCCATTCCTGTGTCCCATTCCCATGTCCCATTCCCGATGTCCATCCCATTCCTGTGTCCCATTCCCAATGTCCATCCCATTCCTGGTGTCCTATTCCCGATGTCCATCCCATTCCCATATCCCATTCCCGTGTCCCATTCCCATGTCCCATTCCCGATGTCCATTCCGTTCCTGTGTCCCATTCCCATGTCCCATTCCTGATGTCCATTCCGTTCCTGTGTCCTGTTCCCATGTCCCATTCCCAATGTCCCATTCCCAATGCCCATCCCGTTCCCGTGTCCCATTCCCAATGTCCCATTCCCAATGCCCATCCCGTTCCCGTGTCCCATTCCCAATGTCCCATTCCCAATGTCCCGTTCCTGTGTCCCATTCCCAATGTCCATCCCGTTCCCGTGTCCCGTTCCCAGCCGCAGTCCCTGGCACAGTTCGGGCGTCCCAAGATCGATGGGGAGCTGAAGGTCTCCAGCACCGAGAGACGCTCCAAGGTGGACAGGTGGGCGAGAGACACCTGGGGACAACCTGGGGACACCTGGGGACACCTGGGGACACCTGGGGACACCACAGGACACCTCAGGAACATGGGGACACCCATGGAGACACCTCAGGGACACCTCAGGGACACCACGGGGACATCGGGACACCATGGGGACACCTCAAGGACATG
>JAMPIT010000497.1:0-168557 GCA_026261815.1 Monarcha castaneiventris obscurior | reverse complement strand
CAAGACCACAAAGCATGGTCTCAGATGATGGCCCCGACCCACTTCCACAATGCTCCAGAACACCAGGCTGCACATGAAAACTCATGTGATGTCACACAGAGATGACGGAGAGAGGTGCATGTGTACAAGAAGAACAAGAGGGATGCCCTGAGAACTTTGCCACAAACAAAGCCACAGGAATGACACAGGTTCACCTCACGTGCCTGCATGGAATGCCACCCGACCATGAGCCTTCTGCCTACTCTGACATGTTTAGATCCTGGAAATACATGGACCTCTCATCCCGGCCCTACCAGAAGTCTTCAGAGAGGAACGCACACGGCGGAAGCCAGGAAATGAAGAGGCTGCAGTGCAGGAAACCAGGACACAGCCCCTGCCATTAGCTGGGATGGTGCACATTTGGCATGAGCTGGTCACAAAATTATTACTTCCACCAAGGTGCTACTGGGCCTGAGGCAGGGCAGGACTGCTATAAAAGGCAGCCCAAGTCTCTGCTCTCTCATCCACTTCTCTCGCCTCCTCCTCCTCAGGAATCAGGTGAGTGGGAAGCCTCCAATCCTTCTCCTCCTGCTTCCAGACCAGCTCTTTCCTGGCTGTACTTCTCAGCAGAGTGGGGCTGTGGGAGCCCAGGGCTCGAAGCCGCTTCTGCTGGGAGAGGGCAGGGGGGAGAAGGCCTTGTGCAGAGAGAGGCTGGGACTTGGCTGAGGTGGCTCCTGGGCTTTGAGGTGGGCAGTGCAAGGTGGGCCAGGAGGTGCCTTGGCTGCAGGGTGGTTGGGGGCAGCGCTGCTTCTCCAGAGTCCTAACATTCTGCTTGTCCCTGCCCTCTGTGCCAGGTGCACCTGTGACCCCGAGCCATGTCCTGCTGCCAGCCCTGCAACCCTTGCTGCCAGCCCTGCGGCCCCTGCCCGCTGGCCAACAGCTGCAATGAGTGCTGTGTCAGGCAGTGCCAGAGCTCCACCGTGGCCATCCAGCCCTCCCCAGTCGTGGTGACCCTGCCTGGCCCCATCCTCAGCTCCTTCCCACAGAACACCGTGGTGGGATCCTCCACCTCTGCTGCCGTTGGCAGCATCCTCAGCTGTGATGGAGTGCCCATCAACTCTGGGGGCTTTGACATCTCCTGCATCACCAACTGCTATGGCGGCAGATGTTGTCCCCCCTGCTAAATCTGCTGGCAACATCCTCGGGCAACAACCTCCATGACCTCAGAATGTGGGGCTGGACTGAAGATGGATCTTTGGAGCAACCTATTCATGCCCTTGCTTTACTGTTGTTTTCTTCCACTCTCTTCCCTTCCCGTCCTCTCCTGTCAGCACCACTCAATGGCAGCCTAGTGGAACCTGTTGGCCTCCCTCCGTTCCTCTGCAGTCCAGGCAGATGGACACCCCCACTGCACCTCACGGGCTGCTCCTGGTGTCCTCTGTGAGCCACCTCCTTTTCTTCCTTTGACTCAATAAAGTTGTTTTGCATCCAAACCTGGGCCTCTGCTTTCTCCTTCCTTGCGTGGGAACTCCTCCAGCAAGCTCAGGGCAAAAGGTGGAAATAGCAGAGGGTGGACACTCCGCGGTGGACTTTAATTTGGACCTTTTCTGTGGGAGCTGACAAACACTTCCCTGCCTTCTCCAAAATGGTGACCATCAGGAGAAGATGATGCTAAAAGGTCACCGGTGTGGGAATGGCAATCAGCAATGCTTGGGGACAGACCACAGCATCCTCTCTTCACGCACCTACCTCACATTAAGCCTTCTGCACAGCTTCTGTCCAGACAGGCAGGCCTGAGGGGCTTCACTGGCTCAACCAAGCATGAGGCAAGAAGCAAAACCCTCCTGCCACCGTGTTGGAAGCTGCCACTGATTCCCCTTCTGGATGTGGGAGAGGAGCAAATCTTCAACCTCCCTGCTTCCACCTCCCAGACATGCTCAAACTCTTTTCTCCACATGCCTCGTTCTCTTTGACAGTATCCTTTTCCCATAGCTCCTGGCTCTGCACAAAGGCCACTGTGGCCACAGGAATTCTCCATCTCCACAGAGCCACCAGAACCCTGTAACCTCCAAGTATCTCCATGAGGCAGGAGCAAGGACCCTGGGAAAGAGCCGAGTGCCCCAAAGCTGCCTGGAGGCAGCATCAAAGGGATGGCCTGGCTTTGGGATTGTCCTCGGTGTGCCATGAGTGAGTGCCGGGGCCCTCTCCCGGTCCCTGCAGATAACGCGGGGCTGAGGGTGTGCCAGTGGCTGGCACTGCCGGGCAGGGAAGTCCCTACGGGGCTTGGAATGGTTGGGCTGAGACGTGAGCTCAGGCACAGCTGTGGACACACACACACACACACGGGCACTGACACATTGCCAGCCTGCCCGGGTGTGCGCAGACACGAACCCAGACGCACAGAGCCCAGCAAACGTGCACAGGCACACGGGCAGGGCGGCTGCACACGAGTGCTCTGCCCTGTGCACAACCATCCCCGTGTAGGCCAGAGGCTCTCAGGGGCTGTTCCCACGAGTGCCCAAGCGCAGGGATGTGCAGATACTCGCACACACTGGGGCACAGCCACACTCCCACGCACAAGATTGCGGGGCACCACATGGGGCACAGGCCATAGGAAGGGATGGGACTCAGGAGGTGCTGGGGAGCTCCCAGCCAGAGCAGGGACAGAGCACTCCAAGCAGGACAGAAGCTCAGGCAGCAGCACTACAGGAATCTCATAAACTGTGCAGGCTGAAGAGGAAGGCAAAGAGGTTCTACCCCATGGGAAAAGCGCACAGGGGAACCGTTGGGTGACAATCCAAAGAGTAGAGGGCTGGGAGCAAATGAGTCACAAGAGTCAGATGCCAGTCAGTAGGAATTAGAAAAAATCTGGCAGGGATAAATCACCGGAGTGCCCCAGGCTGGCATCACCTGCCTCCTCAGCATCCCTCCTGCACTTAATTCATATTATCTGCCCACACCGACACATCCTTGCCCCCAGGAAAACTGGAATCTCACATACCTGCACTCCCAAGAAGTGTCCCTGAGGGAATGGGAATGATGTAGGCCAGGAAATGCAAAGTCATGGTAGAGGAAAAAAGCAACTCATGCCATACCATTCCCAGAGATCTTTCCATTCATTGGGATCACACAGGAAATTTATCACTGATGCAGCACGGATTCTGAGCCCTGAGGCACTGTGGGGCCAGCATAAAAGGCAGCCTCACTGGTGGCTCTCTCATCCACTTCATCTCATCACCTCCTTCACCTTGGGAACCAGGTGAGTTAGAAGCCCCTTTCTCCTCAACCCCCTCTAGGACAGGGTTGAGCTTTCCAGCCCTTCATCCTGCTCCTTGTTCTTCTGGGGGTGTTCTCCGATGGTGGTCGTGCGGGCAGGGGCGAGAGCGTGTGTTCTGGCCAGAGGCTGAGGCCTGGCTGAGGTGCTTCTTTGCATCCAGGCTGGGCAGGAGCATGGCTGGGCCTGGCTGAGCTCTGAAGGACCGTGCTGGGCTGAGGCCAAGGATCCCCAGTCTGGGCCTGCACAGGCTGGAGCTGCGCAAGTAGCAGGGGCCTTGTGTTGCTGGGGGTGCCTTGCGGGCTGCGTCTCAGGTGTGCGTGTGCTCTGCTTCCTCCCTGCCCTCTGTGCCAGGTGCAGCGCCAGGCTCCAGACATGTCCTGCCCTGAGAAGTGCCAGCAGTGCAACCCTTGCTGCCAGCCCTGCGGCCCCTGCCCGCTGGCCAACAGCTGCAATGAGTGCTGTGTCAGGCAGTGCCAGAGCTCCACCGTCGTCATTGAGCCGCCTGCTGTGCTGGTGACCCTGCCCGGGCCCATCCTCAGCTCCTTCCCACAGAACACCGTGGTGGGATCCTCCACCTCCGCTGCCGTTGGCAGCATCCTCAGCGCTGACGGAGTGCCCATCAGCTCCGGGGGCTTTGACATCTCCTGCATCACCCGCCCTTATGGTGAAAGATGTTGTCGGCCCTGCTAAAGATCCTGCTGCCAACACCCACAGGCAAGAACCTCTAAGACCTCAGAACATGCTGCTGGACTGAAGACAGAACTTTAAGACATTGGATTTAGAGCTTCTGCCTATTGTTTCCTTCCTCTCCTCTCTTTTTTCTCCTCACTTTCTCTGCTGTCAGCACCGCTCAATGCCCGCCCTAGTGGGACCTGTTGGACTCCTTCCCTCTGCAGGCCACTCAGACGGACACCCCCACCTCATCTTAGTGGCTGCTCCTGGTGCCCTCTGTGAGCCTCCTCCTTTTCTTCTTTTGACTCAATAAAGTTGGTTTTGCATTCAAACTTTGGCCTCTGATTTTGATGCCTTTCTTAGTTTTAAAAATTAAGAGGCGAACACGGTTAGAAGGGGAAAAAGGGTTTTACCTTGGTATTTATTGTAAGGATCTTTAGGTGCACCACGAACAGGTTGAATACACTTCTGTGCACCTTACCATCACCACCGCAAAGTGCCTTTCTCTTAGATCTGGTTTTACATTCTAGGTTTTATTAATTAGCATATTTATTAAATATTTCTTAATGAGAGGCTCAAATGAGCCCCTTCTCCTAAGGAACCTTCCCCTATATGGTTTTATCTTAGTTTATAAAATGTAAAATGGAGAGGACCTTGGGGTTTGGGCACCTTGGCATTTTAACTATGAAGTCTTTAAAATGTTTAGTTTCTTAGCTTAATAAACAAGTCTAAGAATGTAGGCAAAAAGTACTGAGAATACAGAAGTTGCAGAAAGGTATAACAGGGGTATAAAAGAAAAGACAAAAATTATTATGGCATCATTTCCCCCCTTTTAGAGACTAACAAACTTTACCTTGTTTAGTCTCTACTCTACTTTACACTACTCACAGAACCGATTTACATAACCAGCTGTTCCACAGGCTATTACACAGATAATAACTATAACTACAGCTATTATAAATGTTTTTTTTACCCAGGCCCAGTTTGGTAACCATGAGGTGAGGGTATCAAAAATATTATTAAATTTTAAGTTGTCATTTTTGGATGTTACTTCATGTAGAATTTGAGTTCCTTTCCAAATTTCATCTAAATCCTTCTTAATTCTTTCACTTTGGTTTACATAAGAACAACAAGAGGTATTAACAATGGTATACACACTTCCTTGTGCGGCAAGTATGAAATTGAGAGCTATCTTGTTTTGCGTAACTGCATTGGATAGACTGTTAACTTCTTTTTGTAAGGCTGAAATTGCATTTGTAGTGTGCTGCTCAATACGTTCGATGATGGCTGAGATGTTCACAATTGCTCTCTCTAGTTTAATTACTCCGTAAGAGGGCACAAGGGCTCTAACTATGCTATGGAAAAGTGTGGGATGTTTAATGAGGGGATTAAGAGATCTTTTTTTCCTCTCATTTGGTTTTTTAAGATGGTCAAATATTGTTATATTCGGGACCACAGCCCCAATGGCACAAGCCTGGTCTTTGGTTATGGGCATAACTTTCCAGGCCTTATCACCACATATTTAATACAACCCTGTCTTAAATGGCTGAGCCAGTCTCTACCCTGTTAATTTCATCTTTGCCGCAATTCTTGAGTTTATTATTTCTCGGAAATGGGTCTCATGACAATACGAAGTAAGAACTACGTTTCCTGTGGCGTTTACAATTGCACAAGGAACCTTTTGGTTTGCACGCTCCACCAGGCCACTCAGGGATATGGGGGGCAGGAGGGTGCTATTAATTGGTTCCCACGTTTCAGTGCAGTTCTTTTTCATTAAAATGCCAATTAATGGCTAGTGACCTTTCCCATTTAGGGGTGGTAACTGGGTACAGATCCAGCAGTCATTCTTATTAAGAATCTTGGATACATTTTGGACCACCATCTTATGTAAATCATGGGGTGAACCCTGAACCATGGTTACTAGTTGGGCATACAGCAAACATGAAATAAACAGTTTAAACTGCATTTTTCTGATTAGTATCAGTCTCTGTCTTGGTAGTTTCAGGAGCAGAAGCTTTTTTCACCCTGGAGTAGTGAATCCACGGTCCCTTGTCAGCAACCTTGACCGCAGTAAAAGTGGTCAGTAAGACTTGGAATGGTCCCTTCCACTTGGCTTGCAAGGGGTTGCTGTCTTACCACTTGATGTAGACCCAGTCTCCAGGCTGGAATGGATGTGCAGGTGTGTCCAATCTTATTGGTTTGGATAACACAATGAATCTCTGGAGCTTCTGCAAAGTGGAATTCAGAGCCATTAAATACCTTTGCAAATCAATTTTACTTCTCATATGAATTTCCCCTGGGATGTGTGGAACCTGGTATGGCCTGTCATATAATATTTCATAGGGACTTATGTTGTCCCTTCGCCTTGGCTGTATGCGGATTCTCAGCAAGGCTATAGGCAGGGCTTGAACTCATGTCATGGATGTCTCTTGACAAATTTTGCAAATCTGGGTTTTAAGGGTCCCATTTATACGTTTAACTTTACTACTTGTGTGGGGCCTGTATGGTGTGTGCAGGTCCCAGGTAAGTCCCAAAATCTTGCTCACTTTTCTAACCACCGTTGCAACAAAATGTGGTCCCCTATCTGATGACATTCCTAAAGGAACTCTAAATCTTGGTATTATATGATTGAGCAAAGCTTTCACTACTTCTTTTGCTGTGTTGGTGCGACAGGGGAATGCCTTAGGCCATCCACTGAAGGTGTTAACCAGTATCAGTATATACCTGCATCCCTCTTTGCGTGGCATCTCAGCAAAATTTATTTGCTAATAATCTCCTGGGAGATTTCCTGTCTTTGTTACTCTTAACACAACTCTCTTGCTTGTATCAGGGTTGTTTTTGCTGCAGGTTTCACACTTGCTTGTTATAGACTGTATAATATTAGTCATTCCTCTCCTTATCATTACTTTCCTTAGATGTTTTAAAAGATTTTTTGTTCCCTAATGGGTACTTTCATGCTCTCGTTGGGCTATTTCTCGGAAGAGCAAGGGTGGAACCACAATCTGTCTTACTGGTGTAACAGCTCACCCACCTTCCTTGATCTCAGCTTTAAGGAACTTAATTAACTTATGATCCCTCTGATCATATTTTGGGGTAAATGATGACAAATCTACTTCTTTTTGTGGTATCACTGCAAAAATGCCTTTTTCTGCAACCCCTCTTGCTGTTTGATCAGTAAAACGATTTTTCAGTTTGGGGGCTGTTCTCCCCTTTTGATGACCCTTACAATGCATGATAGCCACTTCCGTAGGCTTCCAAATGCTCTGTAAAAGTGCAAGAATTTGTTTAGCATGCTTAACTTTGTTACCTTGAGCAGTCAGCAGGCCACGTTCTTTCTAAATAGCTCCATGGGCATGAACAACGCTGAAGGCAGACTTGGAATTAGTCCATATATTCACCTTTTTTCCTTTGCTTAATTTTAGAGCTCTCGTTAGTGCAATGAGTTCAGCTTTCTGTGATGATACATTTGGAGGCAAGGCTTTTGCCTCAATGATTTTATTTGAGGTGGTTACAGCATAACCAGTCATTCTCCTACCGTTTCTCATGAAGCTGCTCCCATCAGTGTATAGTTCCCAGTCTGGATTCTTCAAAGGAGCATCCTTCAGGTCTGGTCTGCTGGAATAAGTTTCTTCTATTGTTTGCAAACAATCATGCTCAGGCACACTGTCAAGTAACGTGGATGATAAAAACATCGCAGGGTTTACTACAGAAGTTGTCTTTAGAGTAACATCATCCTGTTCTAACAACACAGATTGGTATTTGAGTATCCTGCTAGGAGATAGTCAGTGTCCCCCCTTTTGCTCTAGCACATTTATCACTGCATGGGGTACATACACGACAATGTGTTGCCCCAGGGTGAATTTACGGGCCTCCTGTATCAGAAGGACTGTTGCTGCCACAGCTTTCAAGCATCCTGGCCAACCCTGGGCTACATTGTTTAGTTGTTTTGAAAAATAGGCCACAGCCCTTCGTTGGTCTCTAAGGTGTTGTGCCAGTACCCCCAGAGCAACATTCAGTCGCTCATGTGTAAAAAGTTCAAATGGTTTAGTCAAGTCTGGCAGCCCCAGAGCTGGGGCTGACATTAAGGAATGTTTCAGCTGTTTAAATGCAGCTTTAGCATTCTCTGTCCATGTGATTGTCCCTTTGTTAGCTGCTTTAAGGATTTCGTACAAAGGTCTCACCAGTAGCTTGTAGTTTGATATCCACAGGCGACACCAACCTACCATCCCCAGGAGGGCCTGCATCTCCCTTATGGCACGGGGCTCTGGAAGGCGGCAGATGGCTTCCTGCCGCTCTCTGCTGAGTTGTCGATGTCCGGGGAAAATTTCCAGGCCCAGGTAAACTACTGTTTCCCTGGCAACTTGTGCCTTCTCTTTCGAGACCCGATACCTACTTTGGCCTAAAAAGTTTAACAGACTTACAGTGAGCTGGATGCAGTCATCTCGCGTCTTGGCTGCTATTAAGATGTCATCAACATACTGGAGAATGGCTCCTCCTGGTTCTTGTTTCCTCCAGTCCTCCAGCTCCCTTGCCAGCTGGTTTCCAAATATGGTTGGGGTGTTTTTGAATCCTTGTGGTAAAACTGTCCAGGTGAGCTGGGTCTTTCTCCCTGTTTCAGGATTCTCCCACTCAAAAGCAAAGAGTTCTTGGCTATTCTTGTGCACAGGAATGCAGAAAAAGGCATCCTTGAGATTTAAAACAGTGAACCACCCTAATTCATTAGTTAGTGTTGTCAAGAGTGTGTAGGGATTCGCTATTACTGGATGTATGTCCTCTGTTGTCTTGTTAATCTCCCTCAAATCCTGTACTAGTCTATAGCTTTTACCATCAGCTTTCTTTACTGGCAAGATTGGTGTGTCGTACCTGGATTTACATTTCACTAACAACCCAAATTTGAGAAACTTTTCTATCACAGGTACTAATCCCTTGTGAGCTTTTAATTTCAGAGGATATTGTTTTTGCCTTACTGGTGTAGCCCCCACTTTGAGTGTGATACTCACAGGTTTAGCTTTTTTGGATTTCCCAGGAGAATCATTGGCCCACACTATTTGAATGACTGCCTCCTCAACTTCTTTGGGAATTTTTTCATGGCATTTTTGTACAAGTATAGCAGTTGCTTTAATAATTTTAGATTTTGGGATTATAACTTTCACTCTTCTCTCTTTTGAAAACTTAATTTCTGCTCCTAATTTTTTTAATAAATCTTTGCCTAATAATGGCATTGGGGAATTTGGCATATACAGAAACTGGTGAGTCACCCAGTGTTTTCTCAATTTGAATTTTAAAGGTTGGAAAAAAGGCTTTGTTTCACTTACCCCTGTAGCTCTAATCACATCCACAGTGTTTTGACTCAGTTTACCTTTTAAAGTATTTAACACAGAATATGTTGCCCCCGTATTAACCAGAAATTTAACATCATTATTCCCCAGCTTAGCTACAACTGAAGGCTCTGCTGGGGTAGTTGCCTTTGGTCCCCGACAGCCTGCATTTACAGTTAGCTTTGGAACTGGGGGCTTCTTTTCTGCTCGTGATGGACATTCATTTTTCCAGTGCCCCCGCTTCTTGCAAATGGCACACTGGTCCTCAGCTAAGGGAAAAGGGGGACCCCTTTTTGATGTGTCAGATGACTTTCCCTTATTATACCTCTTGTGGTGGGGTTTATTATGTTTATCTTTGTCTGCTGAGTCTCTGTTCTGGTATACTTTCCAGGCTACATTTAACAATTTACTTAGGTTTGGTGGCCCATCTATTTTTTGCAGCTTTCTCTTTATGTCATTAGCAGACTGTCCTATAAACAGGTAGGCCAGGTGAATTTGCTGCTCAGGTGAGTCAGGGTCTAGGGTTGTGTATTTTCGTGCAGCCTCCTTGAGCCTATTTAGAAACTCAGTAGGAGTCTCATTTGGGTTTTGTTTGACCTCATAAAACCTAGCCCAATTCACTGCCTTAGGAATGGCACATTTTAATTCAATAACCACCCATTTCTGGTATCGCTTCAGCCTTTCCATCTGTTCTGGGACATTGGGATCCCAGCCAGGGTTTGCTAGGGGATATATGTCATTAACTGACCCTTGGAGAGTCCCAGCTGCAATTTGAGTTTCTATAGCAGATATAGCAGCTTTGTTGACCATTTTTCTCTCTGTGTTATTTAATAATTCGTTTAGCATAGCATTTAAATTACTCTAATCCGGGTTTTGGGAATTTATGGCCATTTTCACACGCTTAGCTACTTTCTCCGGATTGTCTCTGTAACTCCCAATTGAGTTTTTTCACTGCTGCAGCTTTCCCAGGGAAAATGGTGTTTTTATATAAATTACTCCTTGATTTCCCACAGCCTGTCTCAGAGGTGCTTCTAATACAGGATCTTCCCCCCCTTTTTCTGCTCTTGACCTTGTATGTTTAGCCACGGGATTAACTGCTTCCATA
This sequence comes from Monarcha castaneiventris obscurior, assembly GCA_026261815.1. NCBI lineage: Eukaryota > Metazoa > Chordata > Aves > Passeriformes > Monarchidae > Monarcha > Monarcha castaneiventris. The sequence goes on along the minus strand of JAMPIT010000497.1, from coordinate 158,206 downwards.
GCTTCTCGGGCTATCCTCCCCCTTTTCCTACCACCCTCCTCGCAGGAACCATTTGTATTGAAATCATCCTGTTCGCTTTTAATTGAAACTGTTTTATTGGCATTGCCTCTAGCTTTAACATTGTCAGCGCCGCAGGGTGGGGAGAGCGAGCGGCTTCGCCTGTCCCCACCCCTGCAGCTTGCAGTTTTTCATACTGGGGAACGGTGCCCATTTCTGCCTTCCCTCCGGGGTTTGAGGAACTCAGGGAGAGGCAGCCAACTCGCCCCTTCCTCACTCCCGTGCCCGCCTCTGGAAAAGTCAGGGGGCGGCGGCCAGTCCGCCCCTTCTCCGCCTCTGGGGCGGTCGGGGGGCGGCGGCCAGCCCGCGTCTCTGCAGCCTTCGTGTCCGCCCTCCGCCCCCGCCGAGGCTGGGGGGGGAGATCCCTCGCGCCGCTTCTCTGGCTTGGAGCTGAGCGCTTGCTCTCTCCCCCGCCCCTGCGGCAGAGGTGGCAGCGGCGGCGGCGGCGGAGGCGGCAGCGTGAGAGCCTGCGCCCCTCCACCCCCTGTCCTTACCCCCGCCTGCTGTCCCGGTCCTCTGTCTCCCACCCCCACTTGTGCGGGCTGTCCCTGCAGCGGAGGTGGTGGCGGAGGAGCCGGCGCCCTTGCACTCCCTGCCCCCACCCTCACTTGTGCGGGCTGCCCCTGTGGTTGCACAGCGGGGGGAGACCCTCCTCCGTTTCGCAAAGCTGGGGCCACCATATTTACATTTGTCATATTGATCTCTTTGTTCGTATTTGTATGCGAACTAACTTGCTGTTGCTTTTTCTCTCTTCTCTTTCTTAAAGTCATTTCCATGGTATTTTTGTTTACTACATATGCTTCTTCCCTGTTCAGATACATAGTAAAAAGTTCTGCATATTTTAGTTCATTAAACCTACGTAACGATCTCAGTTCTACCATCAGATCACTAGTGATATCATTTTCCAGGCTACCAAAACGAGGTCATTTTTTTTTACTTAATTTTAAAGCTGGCCAAACTCTTGTTGACAACCTGATTAATTCTCGGGTATCCAGGGTGGTTTTTCGCCCTGTTAGCTATTTCTAGTGTTTTATTATCAACTCTAACGGGCTGTTAGGAGGGATTTTCTCGTTTTCAGCTGATAAAATACCACCCATGCTTACTCACAAACAGGACATTTTACCAGAGAAAAGCTTTTAACTCTGGAATTTAGCCTGCAATTCAGCCTTGGAATTCGGACCTCCCAGGCAGTTTATCTAGCTTACAAACACAAACTACAGCACTTTAAAACTACTAGAAGCAACTTAACTTTAACAAACAGTTAACTGCGCGCGCGCGAAAATTTAGTTTTCAGCGGGATTCGAACCCACAACCTCCCGACGTCCCAACCAACCAACTAACTAACTAACTAACTAACTAACTAACTAACTAACTAACTAACTAACTAACTAACTAACTAAAGTTTCTGAGCAACTCCTGCGACTGCGTGGAGTGTAAGCTCTAAACCTTTGTGGATTCCACGGAGGGCGTCCCCTCCTCTCCACAGTTTGCAGGGGAAAAGTTTAAGCTTTCCCCTTTTGTGGGCCTCTCCGCCCCCAACCTTCCCACCTTCCTCGGAGATCTCCTTCCCTAATGCTAGCACAATATCGGTCCCCCTTTTAACTCACCTTCTTTTCCGTGCTTCTGCCTTTCCCTGCTGGGTCCTAAAGTCCTGGTCACAGCCCTGGATGGTTGCTCCGGCCCCTTTATAATTTGCCGGCAGAGAGAGGGGCAAAGCAAGATGTTTTCCAACCCACGACTGCGAGTTTCAAGGTCTTTAGGGTCCCGGCGGAGTCGCCAGCAACTGATGCCTTTCTTAGTTTTAAAAACTAAGAGGCGAACACGGTTAGAAGGGGAAAAAGGGTTTTACCTTGGTATTTATTGTAAGGATCCTTAGGTGCACCACGAACAGGTTGAATACACTTCTGTGCACCTTACCATCACCACCGCAAAGTGCCTTTCTCTTAGATCTGGTTTTACATTCTAGGTTTTATTAATTAGCATATTTATTAAATATTTCTTAATGAGAGGCTCAAATGAGCCCCTCCTCCCAAGGAACCTTCCCCTGGCTGGTTTTATCTTAGTTTATGAAATGTAAAATGGAGAGGACCTTGGGGTTTGGGCACCTTGGCATTTTAACTATGAAGTCTTTAAAATGTTTAGTCTCTTAGCTTAATAAACAAGTCTAAGAATGTAGGCAAAAAGTACTGAGAATACAGAAGTTGCAGAAAGGTATAACGGGTATAAAAGAAAAGACAAAAATTATTATGGCATCAATTTCTCCCTCTTTCCGTGGCAACTCTTCCTGTTTGCTCATTGGAAAAGGTGGAGGAAGCTCAGCGCTGGCATCCCAATTTCCTTTGTTCCCATTTCTCTTGGAGCTGACAAAGATGTGCCTCACTGTGAGGGTGGTGAGGCACTGTAGTAAATTGCCCAGAACAATTTTGGATGCCTCAACCCTGGAAGTGTGCAAGGCCAGGTTGGACATAGTTTTGCAACCCTGTTGAGTGGGTGGCCTCAGTGCCCATCTGCTGATGCCAGTGGGAGTGGAAACAAATGATCTTTAAGGTCCCGTCCAGGCCAAACCATTTCTAACGAAATACGCCTTCACAGAGGCATCACCAGTGTGACAAATGTGCTCAGTGTTGGGCAGTGCTGAGTCCACTTTGGACACACTTGGAACTGATTCAGGCACACATGGCGGGAGACACTGGACTCTTCTCACAATACCCATTCCTGCAGCCTTATGTATAAAGCTTGCTTTCCTGAGAAAGCACTACACATGAGGAAGCCCTGCTTCCTGGGAAGTGGCCAGCCATCACTTCCTGAAGAAAGTAGACAATAAAATATTTGGGGTTTTCTTCTGGTTGACTCCTGCTCACATAACCCTTTGCTTTCGCTTTAGCAAACTGCCTTGTATCAAGCTTGAAGATGTTTTGTGTTTCATTTTCTCTTCTCTGTCCACTGGACAGAGAGGACTGATAGAGTAGCTTGGTGGGCACCATCCATCCAGCCAAGGCCAGCCTTGGGACAGCTGGTAATCCAGCCCAGGGCAAGCGCAGGAACGAGCTGCAGAAGCGGGCGCGGACTGTTGGCCAAAGGGAGACGTATTCCAGGGGAAGCAAGACCACAAAGCATGGTCTCAGATGATGGCCCCGACCCACTTCCACAATGCTCCAGAACACCAGGCTGCACATGAAAACTCATGTGATGTCACACAGAGATGACGGAGAGAGGTGCATGTGTACAAGAAGAACAAGAGGGATGCCCTGAGAACTTTGCCACAAACAAAGCCACAGGAATGACACAGGTTCACCTCACGTGCCTGCATGGAATGCCACCCGACCATGAGCCTTCTGCCTACTCTGACGTGTTTAGATCCTGGAAATACATGGACCTCTCATCCCAGCCCTAACAGAAGTCTTCAGAGAGGAACGCACACGGCGGAAGCCAGGAAATGAAGAGGCCGCAGTGCAGGAAACCAGGACACAGCCCCTGCCATTAGCTGGGATGATGCACATTTGGCATGAGCTGGTCACAAAATTATTACTTCCACCAAGGTGCTACTGGGCCTGAGGCAGGGCAGGACTGCTATAAAAGGCAGCCCAAGTCTCTGCTCTCTCATCCACTTCTCTCACCTCCTCCTCCTCAGGAATCAGGTGAGTGGGAAGCCTCCAATCCTTCTCCTCCTGCTTCCAGACCAGCTCTTTCCTGGCTGTACTTCTCAGCAGAGTGGGGCTGTTGGAGCCCAGGGCTCGAAGCCGCTTCTGCTGGGAGAGGGCAGGGGGGAGAAGGCCTTGTGCAGAGAGAGGCTGGGACTTGGCTGAGGTGGCTCCTGGGCTTTGAGGTGGGCAGTGCAAGGTGGGCCAGGAGGTGCCTTGGCTGCAGGGTGGTTGGGGGCAGCGCTGCTTCTCCAGAGTCCTAACATTCTGCTTGTCCCTGCCCCCTGTGCCAGGTGCACCTGTGACCCCGAGCCATGTCCTGCTGCCAGCCCTGCAACCCTTGCTGCCAGCCCTGCGGCCCCTGCCCGCTGGCCAACAGCTGCAATGAGTGCTGTGTCAGGCAGTGCCAGAGCTCCACCGTGGCCATCCAGCCCTCCCCAGTCGTGGTGACCCTGCCTGGCCCCATCCTCAGCTCCTTCCCACAGAACACCGTGGTGGGATCCTCCACCTCCGCTGCTGTTGGCAGCATCCTCAGCTGTGGCGGAGTGCCCATCAACTCTGGGGGCTTTGACATCTCCTGCATCACCAACTGCTATGGCGGCAGATGTTGTCCCCCCTGCTAAATCTGCTGGCAACATCCTCGGGCAACAACCTCCATGACCTCAGAATGTGGGACTGGACTGAAGATGGATCTTTGGAGCAACCTATTCATGCCCTTGCTTTACTGTTGTTTTCTTCCACTCTCTTCCCTTCCCGTCCTCTCCTGTCAGCACCACTCAATGCCAGCCTAGTGGAACCTGTTGGCCTCCCTCCGTTCCTCTGCAGTCCAGGCAGATGGACACCCCCACTGCACCTCACGGGCTGCTCCTGGTGTCCTCTGTGAGCCACCTCCTTTTCTTCCTTTGACTCAATAAAGTTGTTTTGCATCCAAACCTGGGCCTCTGCTTTCTCCTTCCTTGCGTGGGAACTCCTCCAGCAAGCTCAGGGCAAAAGGTGGAAATAGCAGAGGGTGGACACTCCGCGGTGGACTTTAATTTGGACCTTTTCTGTGGGAGCTGACAAACACTTCCCTGCCTTCTCCAAAATGGTGACCATCAGGAGAAGATGATGCTAAAAGGTCACCGGTGTGGGAATGGCAATCAGCAATGCTTGGGGACAGACCACAGCATCCTCTCTTCACGCACCTACCTCACATTAAGCCTTCTGCACAGCTTCTGTCCAGACAGGCAGGCCTGAGGGGCTTCACTGACTCAACCAAGCATGAGGCAAGAAGCAAAACCCTCCTGCCACCATGTTGGAAGCTGCCACTGATTCCCCTTCTGGATGTGGCAGAGGAGCAAATCTTCAACCTCCCTGCTCCCACCTCCCAGACATGCTCAAACTCTTTTCTCCACATGCCTCGTTCTCTTTGACAGTATCCTTTTCCCATAGCTCCTGGCTCTGCACAAAGGCCACTGTGGCCACAGGAATTCCCCATCTCCACAGAGCCACCAGAACCCTGTAACCTCCAAGTATCTCCATGAGGCAGGAGCAAGGACCCTGGGAAAGAGCCGAGTGCCCCAAAGCTGCCTGGAGGCAGCATCAAAGGGATGGCCTGGCTTTGGGATTGTCCTCGGTGTGCCATGAGTGAGTGCCGGGGCCCTCTCCCGGTCCCTGCAGATAACACGGGGCTGAGGGTGTGCCAGTGGCTGGCACTGCCGGGCAGGGAAGTCCCTACGGGGCTTGGAATGGTTGGGCTGAGACGTGAGCTCAGGCACAGCTGTGGACACACACACACACACGGGCACTGACACATTGCCAGCCTGCCCGGGTGTGCGCAGACACGAACCCAGACGCACAGAGCCCAGCAAACGTGCACAGGCACACGGGCAGGGCGGCTGCACACGAGTGCTCTGCCCTGTGCACAACCATCCCCGTGTAGGCCAGAGGCTCTCAGGGGCTGTTCCCACGAGTGCCCAAGCGCAGGGATGTGCAGATACTCGCACACACTGGGGCACAGCCACACTCCCACGCACAAGATTGCGAGGCACCACATGGGGCACAGGCCATAGGAAGGGATGGGACTCAGGAGGTGCTGGGGAGCTCCCAGCCAGAGCAGGGACAGAGCACTCCAAGCAGGACAGAAGCTCAGGCAGCAGCGCTACAGGAATCTCATAAACTGTGCAGGCCGAAGAGGAAGGCAAAGAGGTTCTACCCCATGGGAAAAGCGCACAGGGGAACCGTTGGGTGACAATCCAAAGAGTAGAGGGCTGGGAGCAAATGAGTCACAAGAGTCAGGTGCCAGTCAGTAGGAATTAGAAAAAATCTGGCAGGGATAAATCACCGGAGTGCCCCAGGCTGGCATCACCTGCCTCCTCAGCATCCCTCCTGCACTTAATTCATATTATCTGCCCACACCGACACATCCTTGCCCCCAGGAAAACTGGAATCTCACATACCTGCACTCCCAAGAAGTGTCCCTGAGGGAATGGGAATGATGTAGGCCAGGAAATGCAAAGTCATGGTAGAGGAAAAAAGCAACTCATGCCATACCATTCCCAGAGATCTTTCCGTTCATTGGGATCACACAGGAAATTTATCACTGATGCAGCACGGATTCTGAGCCCTGAGGCACTGTGGAGCCAGCATAAAAGGCAGCCTCACTGGTAGCTCTCTTATCCACTTCTGTCACCTCCTTCACCTTGGGAACCAGGTGAGTTGGAAGCCCCTTTCTCCTCAACCCCCTCTAGGACAGGGTTGAGCTTTCCAGCCCTTCATCCTGCTCCTTGTTCTTCTGGGGGTGTTCTCCGATGGTGGTCGTGCGGGCAGGGGCGAGAGCGTGTGTTCTGGCCAGAGGCTGAGGCCTGGCTGAGGTGCTTCTTTGTATCCAGGCTGGGCAGGAGCATGGCTGGGCCTGGCTGAGCTCTGAAGGACCGTGCTGGGCTGAGGCCAAGGATCCCCAGTTTGGGCCTGCACAGGCTGGAGCTGCGCAAGCAGCAGGGGCCTTGTGTTGCTGGGGGTGCCTTGCGGGCTGCGTCTCAGGTGTGCGTGTGCTCTGCTTCCTCCCTGCCCTCTGTGCCAGGTGCAGCGCCAGGCTCCAGACATGTCCTGCCCTGAGAAGTGCCAGCAGTGCAACCCTTGCTGCCAGCCCTGCGGCCCCTGCCCGCTGGCCAACAGCTGCAATGAGTGCTGTGTCAGGCAGTGCCAGAGCTCCACCGTCGTCATTGAGCCGCCTGCTGTGCTGGTGACCCTGCCCGGGCCCATCCTCAGCTCCTTCCCACAGAACACCGTGGTGGGATCCTCCACCTCCGCTGCCGTTGGCAGCATCCTCAGCGCTGACGGAGTGCCCATCAGCTCCGGGGGCTTTGACATCTCCTGCATCACCCGCTCTTACGGTGAAAGATGTTGTCGGCCCTGCTAAAGATCCTGCTGCCAATACCCACAGGCAAGAACCTTCAAGACCTCAGAACATGCTGCTGGACTGAAGACAGAACTTTAAGACATTGGATTTAGAGCTTCTGCCTATTGTTTCCTTCCTCTCCTCTCTTTTTTCTCCTCACTTTCTCTGCTGTCAGCACCGCTCAATGCCTGCCCTAGTGGGACCTGTTGGACTCCTTCCCTCTGCAGGCCAGGCAGATGGACACCCCCACTGCATCTTAGTGGCTGCTCCTGGTGCCCTCTGTGAGCCTCCTCCTTTTCTTCTTTTGACTCAATAAAGTTGGTTTTGCATTCAAACTTTGGCCTCTGATTTCTCCTTCTTTCCGTGGCAACTCTTCCTGTTTGCTCATTGGAAAAGGTGGAGGAAGCTCAGCGCTGGCATCCCAATTTCCTTTGTTCCCATTTCTCTTGGAGCTGACAAAGATGTGCCTCACTGTGAGGGTGGTGAGGCACTGTAGTAAATTGCCCAGAACAATTTTGGATGCCTCAACCCTGGAAGTGTGCAAGGCCAGGTTGGACATAGTTTTGCAACCCTGTTGAGTGGGTGGCCTCAGCGCCCATCTGCTGATGCCAGTGGGAGTGGAAACAAATGATCTTTAAGGTCCCGTCCAGGCCAAACCATTTCTAACGAAATACGCCTTCACAGAGGCATCACCAGTGTGACAAATGTGCTCAGTGTTGGGCAGTGCTGAGTCCACTTTGGACACACTTGGAACTGATTCAGGCACACATGGCGGGAGACACTGGACTCTTCTCACAGTACCCATTCCTGCAGCCTTATGTATAAAGCTGGCTTTCCTGAGAAAGCACTACCCATGAGGAAGCCCTGCTTCCTGGGAAGTGGCCAGCCATCACTTCCTGAAGAAAGTAGACAATAAAATATTTTGGGTTTTCTTCTGGTTGACTCCTGCTCACATAACCCCTTGCTTTCGCTTTAGTAAACTGCCTTGTATCAAGCTTGAAGATGTTTTGTGTTTCATTTTCTCTTCTCTGTCCACTGGACATAGGGGACTGATAGAGTGGTTTCGTGGGCACCATCCATCCAGCCAAGGCCAGCCTTGGGACAGCTGGTAATCCAGCCCAGGGCAAGCGCAGGAACGAGCTGCAGAAGCGGGCGCGGACTGTTGGCCAAAGGGAGACGTATTCCAGGGGAAGTGTTATGAAAATACGATAATTCCAGATATTAAACTATATAAAAAAAGGTTTATTTAACAATTAAAAAAAACGGGACCGAAAAAACTCGAGAAATCGGGTAAAAATTAAAGTCCGGGCTCCCCACGATCGAAGACAGTTTTCAGCCCGTTAGGCTCTTCAACCTGGGCAAAGCTTTTGTTTTCCTCGGAGCTGAGCTGCTAAAAAAGCAGTAAAAGTTGGAAAATGGCCTGGGTATGCCCCGAGGCCCCCTTTCGCTGGCTGATCCGGCGAGAAAGAGGAAGGGCTTTGAATTCCGGTTTGAGTTACAGGATCGAGTCTCCGCCTAGTTCCCCTCTTAGTCCTGCCTCTCCGTCTCGCAGTGATTGGTTGTCTTCCCCCCAAGCCCTGGTGACAGGCTTCTAGTTCTTAGCCAATAGCTCGTTGGCTTTTTAGGGGATTGACATCTCAGTGTCTCTGGCAGGGAAATAGATACATGCTTTTTGCGAGGCTGGAGCAGCTCCGATGTCTGTGGCGGGAGACGGACTCATTTTAAATGCGTGGGTTCCATGACGACGGCTGCAAGTTTCTTATCTGGCTGCTAAAAAACAGGGTGGGTCTGCTTGCAAGGCATAGGACTTTGGAATATAAAACAGGTAACGCTAAACTACAGCTCTTAAAACTATTTAAACACTTCTAAAACATTTTCATAACTGTCTAAATAAAGGATTTAGTTAATTTTACATTTTAATTATAGTAACATTTCTTAAAACTATTATTTAATTACTCTTTTACTCTTCTTTAATTAATAACTCTGATACTGGATGTGAGATGATGCGAAAGTCTTAAAGAGTTCATGAATAACTGGAAGCAAGACCACAAAGCATGGTCTCAGATGATGGCCCCGACCCACTTCCACAATGCTCCAGAACACCAGGCTGCACATGAAAACTCATGTGATGTCACACAGAGATGACGGAGAGAGGTGCATGTGTACAAGAAGAACAAGAGGGATGCCCTGAGAACTTTGCCACAAACAAAGCCACAGGAATGACACAGGCTCACCTCACGTGCCTGCATGGAATGCCACCCGACCATGAGCCTTCTGCCTACTCTGACGTGTTTAGATCCTGGAAATACATGGACCTCTCATCCTGGCCCTACCAGAAGTCTTCAGAGAGGAACGCACACGGCGGAAGCCAGGAAATGAAGAGGCCGCAGTGCAGGAAACCAGGACACAGCCCCTGCCATTAGCTGGGATGGTGCACATTTGGCATGAGCTGGTCACAAAATTATTACTTCCACCAAGGTGCTACTGGGCCTGAGGCAGGGCAGGACTGCTATAAAAGGCAGCCCAAGTCTCTGCTCTCTCATCCACTTCTCTCGCCTCCTCCTCCTCAGGAATCAGGTGAGTGGGAAGCCTCCAATCCTTCTCCTCCTGCTTCCAGACCAGCTCTTTCCTGGCTGTACTTCTCAGCAGAGTGGGGCTGTTGGAGCCCAGGGCTCGAAGCCGCTTCTGCTGGGAGAGGGCAGGGGGGAGAAGGCCTTGTGCAGAGAGAGGCTGGGACTTGGCTGAGGTGGCTCCTGGGCTTTGAGGTGGGCAGTGCAAGGTGGGCCAGGAGGTGCCTTGGCTGCAGGGTGGTTGGGGGCAGCGCTGCTTCTCCAGAGTCCTAACATTCTGCTTGTCCCTGCCCCCTGTGCCAGGTGCACCTGTGACCCCGAGCCATGTCCTGCTGCCAGCCCTGCAACCCTTGCTGCCAGCCCTGCGGCCCCTGCCCGCTGGCCAACAGCTGCAATGAGTGCTGTGTCAGGCAGTGCCAGAGCTCCACCGTGGCCATCCAGCCCTCCCCAGTCGTGGTGACCCTGCCTGGCCCCATCCTCAGCTCCTTCCCACAGAACACCGTGGTGGGATCCTCCACCTCCGCTGCCGTTGGCAACATCCTCAGCTGTGGCGGAGTGCCCATCAACTCTGGGGGCTTTGACATCTCCTGCATCACCAACTGCTATGGCGGCAGATGTTGTCCCCCCTGCTAAATTGTAGGCAATTTTTTTTGGCAAGAACCTCCAAGATCTCAGAGCATGGTTTTGGATAGAGCTTTGGGACATTGTATTTAGATCTTTGAACCATTGCTTCCTTCTTCTACTGTTGTCTCTTTTTCTGTGCCTCACTCCCCAGGCCAGTCTATTGTGGAACCTCTTGGCCTTCCTTCCTCTGCAGGGCAGTCCAAGGAGCACCACATGGGAGCTCCATCTTAGTGGCTGCTCCTGGTGCTCTCTGTGAGCCATCTCCTTTTCTTCTTTAAACTTATTAAAATTGTGCTGCATTCAGGCCTCGGCCTCTGAGTCGTGTATTGTTCTGTGGCAACTCTTCCAGTCTGCTCAAGAAAAAAGGTGGAGAAAGCAATGTGTGGGGCTTGCTGCAGTGGATTTTACTTTGTGCCCTTTCCCCTTGGAGCTGATGAAGAATATCCCTGGCTACTGGGCAGCCAAAGGCCATCATGGAGACTATGGCTCCAAAGTGTTTCAGGAGTGGGGATGGGAAACAACAACGCCTGGGGACAGCCCACAACCTCATCTCTTCCCATCCTTCCTTTATTACCTGGCCTAGGGTCTGTGGCTGTATTGGTTTAAGGGTTAACTTGGGCACTAGCCCACCCGATGTCTTTTCTGTGAGGTATACCTTAGGAGGAAAGCAAAGCAGGCACAAAAATAGATAAATTTATTAACACCTGTCTTGGTTTGAAAGACAGGTGTCAGACAGGAAAGGCAGGAGCCTCCCCTGAAATGGAAAATGCAACCCCCTTCCCTCCGAATTATTATAGATTTGAAAATAAGGGGCTTTCCGGCAAAGATATGAGGGACAGGAATAACAGTTCTTTACTAATAAATATATATTTATAACAACAGAAACAAACAGCAATAGCTGTGGCAGTCACAGCAAACAGCAGCCCGAACCCAGCGCCGGCCTCAGGCCCTTTCCCCTGGGTGCAGTTCCTCCGGGGCGGCTCCCGCTGAGCAGGGCGGGTGCGATGGTTCCCCCGCGGCTGCAGGGGGCGCTCCGCAGCGAGCTCGGGGAGCACCGGGAATGGCGGCGCGGGGTCCTGGGAAGGGATGGATGAAAAACCTCACAAACCCCCTGGGCGTCCGGCCGGATCCTCAGGAACAGCAGGCTGGAACAGCAGGGGCGAGCGCAGATCTCGGGTGGCAGTGAGAGGTATCAAACTGCGGAGCTGTGGCAGGGAAACCCGGCAGGTCTCTCAGTCGGCAGAGCGTAGGAGCTCCGTTTCCAGACGGGACAAGGAGAAGAGCAGGCTTAGAAATCCCGGGGTTTGCCCGCAGAAAGCAAAACAGCCAAAGAAGCAGAAACCCGCAGTGGTGACCGAAACGTCCACACCGAAGGCAGGCAGCTCCCAGACTGAACGCTGAGCACCCAGGCAGCCCCCCGGGTGTCCCAACCCCCCAGGTGACAAAAGGGTGGCCAGTCCCACCCCGCCTCTGTGGCCACGTCTTTTGTTTCTTTAAGTATCCAGCGGTTTGTCCCCTAGTAACTAGTATGGGTAAAATTCTTTAAGAGAAAAAACAGGCTAAAATCCTAAACCCCAACAACGCCCAGATGTAAAAACAACAGAACAAAACTTCAGAGCCTCCCCCCACTTTTCCCTTTCCCCAAAACAGGATCACAGTCCTAGGAAAGGGGGAGAAAGGGGATTCCCCCCTGCTTCGAGTGGTTTACAAACGGCTACCCCTTTTGCAGGTTTGCTTACAATTAACAATCTCTGCTGCGGCGTAACACATCTCTTTTCCATGAGCCCTTTTACAGCTCTCACAACTGCTAAAAACACAGGCCGTCACGTGGGGCTAATTGCTAATTTAAGAATGAACCACTCTCCTTTTGGGCTTGAACATAAGGCTTTCTCTTGCCATCAAGCTATTAAAAGCTTTTCCCTGCTTTTATGTATATAGCTTACCATGGGCACTCCAGCCGTTTTTCAAGCCACTCTGGAAAAACAAAACGCCCATCCCCCCACACACTTTACATAGATTAAAGAGATGAATAGTTGCAATATTACAGTCCGTACCACGGCAAGGCAGGGAGATTTTTAAGCTTCCCGCGTGAGTTCACGCAGCACCATCCCACGTGACCTTGCCTTCTCCTTCTCTCTGGCTCTGAAGCCACCATGTTGTAGGGTGTTACCGGGCTCCATGGTGGAGAGAGCCCTCCCCGCTCCTCTCTGAGCTGCCGGGTGCATGATGTGGAGAAAGGGATGTCTTCCTCTTTTTCGCCGCAAGATACGCTGATGGCCGTGGAGGCTTAGCTGGCATTCTGCGTCAGACGACCTCAGCCCTGGTGCCGGCCAAAGCTACTTGTGGCTCGGGGAAATAGCTCCCCTCCCAGCAATCTGAGTCCGTGCTGCAGCAGAAATCCCCAGGGGGCAGAAGGCAGAGCGGCAGCGGTGCCCCCCTCCAGCCTCACGGGCTGGGCAATGGGGCACCACCCCTTCCCCTTCTCCCGTCCCGGCTCTGAGCCGGGACGGGAGCTGCCCAAAAATCGTCCCTTCTCACTGGGAAAAGGGGGCAGGAGGCCGAGAGGGGGAGCAGGGGCAACAGTCCCCGGCCCCACAGGCCGCGACCACACACCACCCCTCCACCTCCCGTTCCTGCACCCTCCCGGAATGGGAACTCCAAATGTAAAATTAAGGGAAGCGTGATTCGTTTAGAGGGCTGTGTGTCAATTTCTGACCAACCCACGACAGTGGCCAGCACACCTGGGAACAAGTGGATGAGATCCAAACCTCACACAATCCCTCAGCACCTGGTAGGGCCCAGCTGCTGCCCAGACACACAGGGCTGAGTTGATTCACAAATTAGGATTGGTGACACACTCAATCTGTGCACGGGAGTCCCCATCCCTGTGAACCCAACACCTCCAAAAGGATCTAATGTTTTGTTCCAGGTGTCCATCTTCCCTGTGCAAATGACTTGTGGCTTCACTACTAATGCCGAGATTTAGGAATCTTTTCAGCTGTACTTGAAAATTTCTGTTTAGTCCTTGGCCTTCAGCCCCAGGCAATGCTCCAGATCTCATCATTTCCTGGGTATCCACGTTCTCCTGCATGCAGAAAATGAATTCCCAAAGACATTGCTGGGCTGCAAATACCAGCTTGGGTTCACAGCATTCTGTGATGCATGTGGCCTTCCACATATGCTCCTCCTTCCTAAATCGCTGGGCAGAGACAGCAGCTGGCTTTGTCCATCTAACTGGGTGCTGGCACATCTTGCTCTGTCCCAAAACCAAGGCTTCACCTGCTCCTAGTGGGACCTGTTGCCCAAGCACTGGTCTCAGTTGCCAGAACCAAATCCTCTCCAGTTCCTCTTCACTGTGTGCGTGTCCCCCCAGGGGCACCCCCTCCACCTGGCTCCATTTGGGAACCACAATATAAAAAAGACAATAAGCTACTAGAGAGTGACCAAGGGAGGCCACAAGGGTGGGGAAGGGTCTGGAGGATCTGTATGAGGAGTGGCTGAGGTCACTTGGACCGTTCAGGGTCAGACCTCATTGTAGTCTTCGACATCCTCCTGAGTTACAGCAGAGGGGCAAGAACCAAACTCTTCGCTCTCATTACCAGTGGCAGGACTTGAGGAAATGGCTGGAGCCGAATGGGGGAGATTTAGGTTGGATATCAGGAAAAGGTTCTTCAACCAATATTGAGACACTGCTTCATGCGGAGGAGCTCTTGGTGGCCCCAGAATCCCTAAGAAGAACCACTAGAGAGCTTTAAGGTTTCATCTGATTATTGCTCAGGTATTTGAAGCCATCCTCAAGCATGAAGGAATTGTCAAATGCCTCTCAAGGAGAATATTTGGCCATTCATATCACTGTGGCAGTAAACAAGTTTTAGCTACACTTGATCAGAATTATCTTCCCTTCCTAACAGGGACTCCCATCAGGCTCACTGCAAAAGAAATTTGGAGAGACAGAAATGGGAGGTTGAGTGCCACCAAAGAGGTCCAGTCCAAGAAACATCAGGAGAAGTACAATAGGGAATGCCTGGTCAGTGCCTGGGAAAGAGAAGAGGAAAGCTTTGAGAATAAAAATTATTTCAACAAAAAAGGAAGAGCACAACAGTCCCTTTCTGTCCATCCTTCCTTCTCCCATTTTCCCCTGCTCCAACGTGAGCCCATCTGTTGCCGGTGGAGAGGGAGCTTCAGACAGTTTATTAAAGAAGTCTGGCCACTGAGTAACGAGGTGCCAAGAAGACCCCCTTGCTCTCTAAACCCCTTCTCAGAGAGAGGATTCCAGGGGTAGTCCTTGGTAGAGGAGTCCATCTAAAGTCCTTGGTAGATCTACTTCATGTCTTTGGCAAGTTGAACAGATGGAGCTAGTTATGGTCATTTCCATAATGTTATTACCTGGAGATCTTAACTGCGGTATTTCACATTCTCCCTGGACCTCTTTGAATCCCCAGGGCACTTTCCCAAAGGATTCTTCCTGGCAGGTCCCTGAGGCAACAAAAATCTGCATTTATGGAGTTCAGGGTTGCAATGTTGCCCTCTGTTCTGCACAACCACTCACATCACAGACAGGAGAGCTACTCCAGCTTTCTCCAAAATCCCAGTAAGGTCCCAGGTCTGCAGGTGTGCACAAACTTTATGATGTCCTTCTCATGTTCAGCCTCAGGCTTCTGTCTCACATGTGTCTAGAGTCAAGTTGGAAAGACAAGTCAGTGAGTCAGAGAGTCAAGGTCAGGATGAGGCCTCATGACAGTATTCAAGGTTCAACAATATCCAGTGATTGCCAGGAGTGTTCATAGAGGTAAGGAAGGTCCCAAGTCAAGCTGGGAAGTCACACATATCGCACATGTCAGAGTCCAAACTGAGATTGGTGAGGCCCATGGCCAGATACAGGCACAGACGTTTGGGGCCAAGTATTAGAATTTTAGCTGGAGAACTCCTCCTGTGGAAACAGAAGTTGGACCTGGCTGAAGCCTCCTGGCAGTGCCATCTGCCAAAGTTCCCAGCAAGGCCACTAAAGGGAAGGGAGCAGCACTCAGCTATGCTATGTGGGTTGATCCAACTCTCCTACATCTCACGGCAGAGCAACACCTGAACATGAGTTCCTTCAGTCCAAGACCCATTTGCTGGGAGGTCTCAGCCCTGTTTCGTCAGTCAGCACCAAGCTGCTGAACTGTAGAAGTGCAGCTGGCATTGGCCCGGACAGGAGGAGCCTGTGTCCCATCCTGGTCACCAGCAACCTTACACCAGAAGGGGATCCACTGAATGATAACAGCCTGCCGAAGTGAGCAGGCTTCCTTGGCCTTTCTCCCTTTCCATGAAGAAAGAAATGAAGAGTGCAGGAGGCCAAAGCTGATCTCAGTGCTCTGCCAGGTTGCAGCCATGGCCATTCAGATGTAGATTCCACACCAAGTGCCATTCCCGATGTCAAAGGGAACATGTTTCTCTCTGAGATCATGAACACACCAGGGCAGAGTCCCATTGCTCCAATCTGTGCATGTCCTCAGGGGGGTCACCCAAGCACAGAATGTGTGCTCAAACACACCTGCGTGGAATAATGCAATGATTTGTATGCTCACACAGAGTCAGCAAAGGCAGAAAGAAGAACAGACAGAAAAGATGTGCAATTCTGGGAACTCTACTGAGGAGATACTAGGGACAAGTGTGGCAGAAAATTACTCAGGTATCCTGGAGAAGGATCAGGCCACAGACAACTCCTGGTATTCCCAGAGGACCCACAGAGAGTGCACAGAAAGACGATGAGCCAAATGTGGCCAACACAATTTTTCTATGAGCACTGTCAGAGAAGCAACAGGCTCCAACCCTCCCAGCAGATGCAGACCTGTGTGCAACAGTGAGTGACCATCATAGAGAGATGGGAAAAGCAAGAGAAAATGATGGGTCATGTCCCCTCACATGGCAGTCCTTGGGATGGGGGCAAGAAACATGACAGTGATGCCCAATTCCTGACAACTTGGACAAAAACAAACCCAGAGGAATGACACAGGTGAACACACTTGTCCACAGAGGATGCTGCCAGCCAACGATCTGAGCATACGAAATGCACTCAGCATCGTTTTTACCAACGAAATCCTTGAATCCCTCAGCCCAACGCTTTGAGAAATGACCCTTCATATAGGAAAGCACGTGGAATTAGCTAGGAAATGAAAAGGCAGCAGTGCAGGAAACCAGGACACAGCCCCTGCCATTAGCTGGGATGGTGCACATTTGGCATGAGCTGGTCACAAAATTATTACTTCCACCAAGGTGCTACTGGGCCTGAGGCAGGGCAGGACTGCTATAAAAGGCAGCCCAAGTCTCTGCTCTCTCATCCACTTCTCTAACCTTCTCCTCCTCAGGAATCAGGTGAGTGGGAAGCCTCCTTCCTCCTGCTTCCAGACCAGCTCTTTCCTGGCTGTACTTCTCAGCAGAGTGGGGCTGTGGGAGCCCAGGGCTCGAAGCCACTTCTGCTGGGAGAGGGCAGGGGGGAGAAGGCCTTGTGCAGAGAGAGGCTGGGACTTGGCTGAGGTGGCTCCTGGGCTTTGAGGTGGGCAGTGCAATGTGGGCCAGGAGGTGCCTTGGCTGCAGGGTGGTTGGGGGCAGCGCTGCTTCTCCAGAGTCCTAACATTCTGCTTGTCCCTGCCCCCTGTGCCAGGTGCACCTGTGACCCCGAGCCATGTCCTGCTGCCAGCCCTGCAACCCTTGCTGCCAGCCCTGCGGCCCCTGCCCGCTGGCCAACAGCTGCAATGAGTGCTGTGTCAGGCAGTGCCAGAGCTCCACCGTGGCCATCCAGCCCTCCCCAGTCGTGGTGACCCTGCCTGGCCCCATCCTCAGCTCCTTCCCACAGAACACCGTGGTGGGATCCTCCACCTCCGCTGCCGTTGGCAACATCCTCAGCTGTGATGGAGTGCCCATCAACTCTGGGGGCTTTGACATCTCCTGCATCACCAACTGCTATGGCGGCAGATGTTGTCCCCCCTGCTAAATCTGCTGGCAACATCCTCGGGCAACAACCTCCATGACCTCAGAACATAGTTCTGGCCAGGAGATAGAGGTTTGGGATATTTTCTTTACAGCTTCATGACATTATTCCTTTCTTCTACTTTTCTCTCTCTTTTCTTCACTCTCCATATCTCCCCATGTCAGCCTGGTGGATACGTGTTGTCCTCCCTCCCTCTTTAGGACAGGCAGATGGACAACCTGCTGAACCTCCACTGCCTCTTAGTGGCTTCTCCTGGTGCTCTCTTTAAGCCACCTCCTTTTCTTCTTTTGACTCATTAAAGTCATTGCACAACCAAGTCTTGGCCTCCAAGTTCTCTTTCTTTCCATGGCAACTCTTCCAGTCTGCTCAGGAGAAAATGCGGAGAAGCAGAGGGTGGGAGTCCCTGCAGAGAATTTTACTTTGTGCCCTTTTCCCGTGGAGCTGAGGAAAACATAGCTGGATACTGCACAGCCAATGGCCATCAGGAACACCAAGGCTCCAAAAGGTAGCAGGAGTGGGTTGGTGTGTGAATTGATACGTGCAAGTCACCAAACCACAGCTGAAACGCAAAGAGTAGATTTATTTCATTACCTCATTAACTGAAGGGTCCCAAGGCACCACCGGGCTACAGAGACACATAAAATGGGGACAGTGGCACCGTTAGGCTCAGTCCAATCCTGGCAGGTCACTGCCTATCCCAGTATCTCAAGGGGCCTCATGCACACGCAGTTCATCACAATGCTGTGCTTTTATGACCTCTGAGCTTTTTGATCTCTCACTGTCCCAGCAGGAGGCTCAAGACTGTCTGTGAGAGATGCCTCTTAAGGTTCTGATAGCTTTTATATTATCTCTCAAGTGACAGAGGGTAATCAGCAGTAAATATGTGAAGTTTCCCACATGGATGTTCTCAGCCTCCCCAGCTACAAGGTCACTTTGAGCAAATCTATCATCGTCCTCTCCAAATCTTCCAGTTTTAACCTTTTCCTCCCAACAGCTGGGAAACAGCAATGTATGGCAACAGCCCACAGCCTCATCTCTACCTTCTCCTCCCCTCCATTACCCGGTCTAGGGTCCACACACATCTCACAGAGTCGCTCAGCTCATGCAGTGCCCAGCTCTCTCATAAGATGCAGCGCTGAGGTATTTCAAAAGTTAGGATTGGTATCAGCCATACTCAGAATACGCAGTGGTAAATGATTTTGGTTGTGTATGTGCAGATGACTTATGCCTTCACTGTTAATTCCCATTTCTCCCATGTATGGGTAATCTGTCCATCAGTGTCTTCTTGACTGAATCGTTTGTCCAAACCTGTGCCTAAGGGGGACTGCACGACAGACAGAGGAAGATGGACCCTGGTGAAGACAGGGCCTGCCATAGACAGCCCACAGATCATAGAGTCGTCAAATGGTTTAGGTTAGACAATCTTGTCCCATCCGACTGCTGTGGGCAAGGACACCTTCCAGACCAGGCTGCTCAAAGCCCTGCTGTCACCAAAAACCTGGAAATAAACTCTCCAACAAATTTCCTGTGTCAGAAAGCTGACATTACTTTATTAGCAGAGCTGGATGCATGGGGATGTCTCCTCAAAGCATGCCCTGGAACCTAACAGACCAGGCTGTATGCTGGAAACTAATACATATTCATCACATTTCCTGAATATATGCATATATGTTAATTATTTCCATAGACATGTTTTGATATGGTTCCAGATCTTCTGATTAATCTTTCCTCCATGAGAGTATCTTATATATGTGGTCAGGTCATAAGGTACTTCTCTTATCATTCTTCACTCTGACACACAATCCTTGTTCTCAAAACTAAATACTGGCTAATATATGATATAAGGAAGCTGATGCAAGGAAGCATTAGGCCACATTAATCTCTGGTATTTGTACCAAGCACTGTCTGCTACAAAACTAAGCATTAACCATGAACATAGGGATCATCCACTATGTGCTAAAGTCAAAAGAATTTTCCGACATCTTCTGCCATTGCTGCAAAGACTTCTTGAAGAAATAGAACTAGTTCAGTAGCAAATCCCTGCTTTGAGACTTTAATATAATTTCTTTAAAGTGTCATATCCAGTTATTATATTGACTGAGTCTGCACAGCAGTAAGCACTGAATTAAACAAGTGATTAAAGTCATGAGTACTACATCACAATAAGTACCACAAATTGTTTTAACTGTCCTAAGCTGAGAAGTGTTGGACCACGAAACTAGCCAAGAGAAATCTAGTCCTTCTCTCTCTGTAGCACTTGTGGCTGGTTTCTTTTGTTGTTTCTTTCTTTTCTATTAGTCAGGAGTTATTGGAAAGACTGAACACATCCCTTTAAATTCTTCACATCCGTGATTATGGCTCAACAAGAAGTAGTCAATTGCTGCTTGATTTTCAAGGGCAGCTTCTCTGACTTGTGTCATTTCTGTCCTCAGACCTGTTAATGCTTTTGAAGTGTAATTTACATCTTTAACGTGGTTCTCTTTATGGTGTGATAGTTCACAGCCACCCCGACTCCAGGTGTTCAAAGGGCAGCAGCAACCTATATAGGGCAC
The DNA here is from genome assembly GCA_026261815.1 of Monarcha castaneiventris obscurior. Lineage (NCBI taxonomy): Eukaryota > Metazoa > Chordata > Aves > Passeriformes > Monarchidae > Monarcha > Monarcha castaneiventris. Next base: position 138,413 of record JAMPIT010000497.1, on the reverse strand, counting down.
TATATAGGGCAACTTGAGAATCACAATCCTCTGCCAACTGAGGCTGAGCAGTTTTCTCTTTTGTGCTCCACATCCTCTTGGTGAAATAGTAGAAGAGTTAATCTACCAATCACACAGGGCACTTGAGAAATATTGGCCAGAACACGAGTAGGCCAGTCAGCCACACAGCAAAACCCATCCTATAGGTAACTTAGTGTGCTCCCAGGCATAAGGAATTTGTTTGGTGCTATTGCATTTTAAGGGAGGTTGTAGCTGTGTTAGATGTTAACACTGAGAGGAGCAATTGACAAATGTTCCACATTGCTTTGAACTGCACAGCCTGACTGGGGCAGACACTGATCCCACTTTGTGAATCACCTCAGCCCTGCATGTCGGGACAGCAGCTGGGCCCTGCCAGGTGCTGGAGGACTGTAGGAGGTACAGGTGTCACAAAGGGTGTCATGTTTTTGACCATGTGTGCTGCTCATGGAGTGGGTAATGGAGAGGAAGAGAAGGAACGGATGAGGTTGTGGGCTGTTCCTCTCACAGTGAAGAATGTTTCCCATATTCACAAAGGATGACTTGGAGGCCCAGGTTTGGATGAACAACTTTAATGACTCTAAGGAAGAAAAGGAGGTGGCTTACTGAGGGCATCAGGGGCAGCCCCTAACATGCACTGGAGCTCCAGCAGGGTGTCCATCTGCCTCTCCTGCGAAGGGACAGAGGGCAACACATCTCCACTAGACTGGCCTGGGGAGACACAGACAGCAGGTGGTAAGAAGGAACAGAGTGGAAGAAGGAAAGAACATCGAAAGCTGTGTCATGTCCCTTCACGTGGCAGTTCTTAGGCATGTGAGCAAAAAGAAACAGAGATGTGCCCATTTCCTGACAACTTTGCCATAAACAACCCAATCAGAAATGACCCAAGTAAACATCACCTGCCCACAAGGGATGCCACTGGCACTTGATCTGAGCCTTCTGCCTGCGCTGACGTTTTTTGCCTTGGAAATCATTGAGCCTCTCATCACAGCAATTACTGAAGTAGCCCTTCATATAGGAAAGCATGTGGCAGAAGCCAGGAAATGAAAAGGCAGCAGTGCAGGAAAACAGGACACAGCCCCATTATTAGTTTGGATGGCTTGCATTTGACATGACCTGGTCACAAAATTATTACTTCCACCAAGGTGCTACTGGGCCTGAGGCAGGGCAGGACTGCTATAAAAGGCAGCCCAAGTCTCTGCTCTCTCATCCACTTCTCTCACCTCCTCCTCCTCAGGAATCAGGTGAGTGGGAAGCCTCCAATCCTTCTCCTCCTGCTTCCAGACCAGCTCTTTCCTGGCTGTACGTCTCAGTTGATAGGAGCTGTCATAGCTCAGGGCTGGGAGCTGCTTCTTCTGGGGAGAGGGGAAGGGAGTGACAGTCTTGAGCAGAGAGAGGCTGGGACTTGGCTGAGGTGGCTCCTGGGCTTTGAGGTGGGCAGTGCAAGGTGGGCCAGGAGGTGCCTTGGCTGCAGGGTGGTTGGGGGCAGCGCTGCTTCTCAAGTGTCCTAACATTCTGCTTGTCCCTGCCCTCTGTGCCAGGTGCACCTGTGACCCCGAGCCATGTCCTGCTGCCAGCCCTGCAACCCTTGCTGCCAGCCCTGCGGCCCCTGCCCGCTGGCCAACAGCTGCAATGAGTGCTGTGTCAGGCAGTGCCAGAGCTCCACCGTGGCCATCCAGCCCTCCCCAGTCGTGGTGACCCTGCCTGGCCCCATCCTCAGCTCCTTCCCACAGAACACCGTGGTGGGATCCTCCACCTCTGCTGCCGTTGGCAGCATCCTCAGCTGTGATGGAGTGCCCATCAACTCTGGGGGCTTTGACATCTCCTGCATCACCAATTGCTATGGTGGCAACAGATGTCGTCCCTGCTAAATCTGATGGCAACGTCTTTAGGCAAGAACCTCCAAGACCTCAGAATGTGGTTCTCGTCAGGAGATAGAGCTTTGGGACATTGTAATTAGAATTTCAAGTCATTGTCCCCCTCTTCTCCTCTCTCCTCTTTATCTCTTTCTTTTGCTATCTCTGTCTCCCAAGACCAACCCAGGGCACCTGTTGCCCTTCCTCCCTCTTTAGGGTGGGCAGACGGACACCTTGCAGGAGCTCCACTGCATCTCAGTGCCTCTTCCAGGTGCTCTGTGTGAGCCACCTCCTTTTCTTCTTTAGATTTAATAAAGCTGTTTTGCAACCAAGCCATGGCCTCCGAATCCTCCTTCTTTCCATGGCAACTCTTCCAGTCTAATCAAGGAAAAAGTTGGAGAAAGTAAGTGTTGGGACTCCCTGTGGTGAATTTTACTTCATGCCTTTTCTTTTGGAGCTGTCAAAATGTTCCCTGGGTACTTTACAGGGAATGGTCTTCAGGGAGACCCTGGCTTTGAAGGGTGGAAGCAAATAGGGATGGGAAACAAGTCCCAGGGACAGCCCACATCCTCACCTCTGCCTTCTCCCCTCCATCACCTGGTCTACAGTCCATGGTCAGCACAGATGGTCAAAGACAGATGAGATATGCACCCCATACACTCCTTCATTACATGGCAAGGCCCAGCTGCCTTCCAGACATGCAAGGCTGAGGTGAATCACAAGCTGGTATCAATATCTGCCATATTCAGGCTACAGAGAGCCGTCCCCATTCCTCTGAACAGAACACCCCCACGGGCTACTGACTGGCTGGGCTCTTGGTCTTGCTTGGGCAGAGGCTTCTCCATTTTTGGGTTCTCTTTGCATTTTTTTTCCCTTGTTTCAGAGAGGTTACAGAGAGGTTACAGGTAGCAGTTTTGAGTTGCCTGAAGGTGAATCCCACAGGTGCTGCCTGTTACAGCAGGCGGCCCTGCTCCAGCAAGCTGGTCCACATGGATCAGCCCCCACTCCAGGATAGAAGAATACAGAAACAGAGACTCTTTCATGGCAGCTTTTCCTGAAGGTGGGATCTTGGCTTTGAAGGCGGTTGCTTTGGATTTACAGCTGTAGCCACTTGTAAAGACTGCATTTCCCAATTAGAAACTGTTTTGAAATGAACTTCAAAAACTTTGCCACCTGCAAAAGAGCAAGGGAGTTCCTGGGGTCGGGCCACCCTGTGCTGGTGTGGACAGACCTGTCCTTTCCCCTCCACCACAGCCACAGTGCAGAGCACAGCAGCAGCACCAGGGGAGCCCCATGAACGGCAGGAGGAAGCGGCAGCGGTGCAGACCCCACGTGAGCTGGCAACTCTTCATCTGCCACCAAAGCTGCTCTATAGTCTCCTGCCTTTCCCAGTAGGGTTTGCCATTATCTTGTCCCTTTTGTTCCTGGGACCACATGGTCACCCCAGAGGGCACCATCTTGGAAGGAAAGAGTGTGATGTCATCTTCCCCTTGTCCTTCAAGCCATGCAGCCGCCCCTGCCAGGCGCCACCTTGGGAAGGATATTCCCACGGGTGCTCCCACGGGTTTTATGAAGTTCAGCAGTTTTGTATCTAGCAGTAATTTACAGTTATTTTTTGCCTGTTGCTGTTCCATTCGTTAGTAAACTGTTATTTTTTCACTTACATTGATACATGGAAAGGACTCTACAACTCTAGAGTTGTAAAGTAGGTATGTTTATTGCAGCACTGGATGCATGGCGAGGTAGCCCCCAAAACCCATGCATGCTGACTGCATGAAATATATCTGGTTACAAAGTGCATATACATCAGATTACACAATACGCCTATACATATTCATCGTCTATCTCGGCTTCGTATTATAATTAGCTCAGTATCCTATTACACCTGCACAGTGCCTGGTTGTGGGCCGGGGTCTCTGGGATGAAGTAAGCAGTCTTCCTCAGATTTGAACTCATCACCTTGCTTCCTTGCACATGCTCTCTGAGGTCCTGGTCCAAGTCCAAACCCCAAAGCTGGTTCAGGCCAGTTCCAAGGTCCGAAAGCAAGACTTCTGGTCACGGTTTCTTCCTCTTATCAATGGCCTGGCATCCTATCCTTATCTCTCCGTACATCCTTCCCCTTTGCCTGGCAGGAATAGTAAATGTTCAGCAAGCAGTACATTGTTTAGCAAGCACCTGCAAAGTTTTGCAGTACTAACAGTACCCCAGCAATTAACCCCTAAAATCTAAGCCCTTTATATCAATATCTACTCGTATTTTTTTCTTTATTGGTGGAAAGGGATTGGTTAGAATTGAGGGAAGGTTACTCATTTCAGAGTGCCCAGCTCTTTAAATTATCTTAAACCAAGACAACCCCCATAAGTGACATTTTCAAAACATTCTCCGTTCCATTTTCTTTGGGACAATTTCTAATTTTCCTTTGTAACATAACCAATTCTGTTGCAGAGCAAGATAATTTTATTGTGGACTCTGCCTCCTGATAAGTGAATTTTGTCTTTACAAGCAGGCAGAGCTTCGGGTGAAGGGAAGTGAAGGAGCATTGGCTTTGCTGACTCAAACCCCTTGGCGGGGAAGTGAAGTGACATGATATTCAGGGAGTCCTGCCTCCCTCTCTGCCTCCTCGATTTTTACCTGTGGACAGAGTTTAGGGTGCAGGGAGGGTTTAGCTTTGCTGCATTAAGCTTACAAGGGTTGAGGATTGTGACATCATGTTCAAGGAGGTCCACATTTTTTCCTCAGGGCTGAAAAACTCTAGTTCATTCTCCACACCTCCCCCAGCAGTGTTAATTTGCAACTCCAAAGCTCCTTGGCACTGGACAAGTTTGTTTAACTGGTTTTTCAGGTTTTGGGCTAGCTTCTTTTGGGCATTCCGTTCTCGATCTGCTCTGAGGTGGGCTACTGTTTCAGCCTTCAAGGCAGTTTGAAACTGAATCAGGTCTTTCTGTTGCTGCCCCACAACATTTTCCCTTTGAGATCAGCCTCCACCCATATGGATATCAGACCTTTTCCCTTGCTGGTTTTTTTTTTCTCCTGTCTTTTGCCAAAGTTCAGGTTTTCTCTGCAACTAGCTGCAGATTTTGCCAGTTTTTCTCAGCCCACATCCCTCTTTACCAGGCTGGACAAGCTTTGTAAGTTTTTAGTAATTCTGTCAGTGGAGAACAGGCCAGATCAGTTTTTACCCAGGATTCCATTATTTTTTTGCTGGAGAATATCAGTTTCAAGCAAAAATTAATTTCTCCTTTATTCTGCAATGAGCAGCAATCTCTATATAAAATACCTCTTCATCACCTCAAGAGTACCCTTCTTGCTGTGCCAATTAAAATGTAAGCCCCCCAAAATCTCGTTCAGTGTGACACTTAAAAGGGCTTTGGTTTTTCATGTACTCTGAGTTAGACACACGGGTGAAATACTGAGAAGATATCCTCAAGAGGTCACAAAACCCAAAAAAGCCCAGTACTGCCGACTTTAGAAAATCAAAGAAAATCAAAGGTTTCAAGCAGCATCCAATCAATACAAAATACTTCTCAAAGCATTAACTTAATCCATTCAATTTAACAGATTCTGAGCCCATCTGATTTTAAGTTACTCAAAATTCTGAGAAGGGGAATAGAAGAAGGGGAAAGAGAGAAAGACAGAAAAGAAATAGAGAAGACCAAACACAGCTACAATTCCTGGTTCCAATAGTGTTCAGCTTATACAAATTCCAAGAAGAGATAGTGTTGGAGATGGTATCAAGTTTAACATTTTTTTGTCATTTTAGTCAGTCTTGTTCGCCTTTGCCCCGAGGGAAGGGGATTGAAATGTCTTTTCAAAGGGCTCTTTCACCACTCAGGGTGAGCTTAACATCTCAACAGACTGGGAGTAGCACAGAAGATATACAAAAGATAACGACCATCAACGGCCATAAACGACCATTAACTTCAAACATAACCCCTGGAATGGTCAAAGACGCCTGGTCCAGAAAAGACTGATAAGAGAACCAAGGAACGAGGACCAAATTAGCATCCGGGCAAAGAAATCTGTAACCAATAGGAAACCAAATACTAAGAACTGCACAGCTTGGGACCAATGAACATTGAACCAATGAATTTCCATGGGTTTTTACTGTATAAGTATCTGAAAAATCTAGTAAAATTCATGTGTAATGGAATGATTTTCTTTGCACACCTGGGCTACATGTGGATGAAATTACTTCTGTTGCACATCCTGGCTAGAACAACATCCTAGCAAGAATAAAATAATGCCTTGATTCTCTAACACTACAAACGTTATTGGAGGTTTTTGTTTTTCCTGCAGTTTCAGTGCCAGTATGGTCAAGACATATACTTACCTTGTGTCTCAGGTTAAATACCCTTTGACTTTTCTGGGTCCTGGTGGGATGTCCAGCCATCTGGCCACTCTGGGGCTAGATTGGGGTGCAGGGGTGGGGTGTGGAGCATTGCCTCTGGTTTTCCAGGGATTGGTGGCCACTGAAGGGTTGGGATACAAGTCCAGGGAATGGGATGTGTGGAGGAGGACATCACCTCACCAGGGCAGAGCCCAAGCTGCCCCTTCCTCCACGCAAAAGCACATGAAATATTTCAAGTCAGCAATCCTTCCAGTCTCTCACTTATGGGGCTTGGAACACCCTGGTCTAGATGAAAGCACCTGTGCTTTTGGCAGCTGGGTGGGATTACATGATCCATATGATCCATTCTAACCCAAACCATTCTATGACTCTGTGATCTCTGGGCTGTCTCTGGCAGACCTTTTGTTCACCAGGGTCCATCATCTTTTGCCTGATACTCTTGGGCACTGGTTTGGTCAAAAGGGAAGACATTGATGGTCAGATAACATCCATCCATACATGGAAGAAATGTGAATTTATAGTGAAGCCGTAAGTCATTTGCACAAACTCAAGCAAATGTCATTTACCACTACGTACCCGAGTATGGCTGATACCAATCCTAACTTGTGAATTGTCTCAGCCTCGTGTCTGGAGAGCAGCTTTGCCTGCCTGTGCTGAGGGAGTGCATCTCATCTGCCTATGATCTTGTGTGCAAGCCATGGAGCCTAGACCAGGTAAGGGAGTGGAGGAGAACGAAGAGATGAGGTTGAGGGCTGTGTCCAGGAATTGTTGTTTCCCTTCCCCATTCCTGCCACCCTTTGGAGCTAGTCTCCCTGATGGCTTTTGGATGTAGAGTAACCAGGGATGACTTTGTCAGCTCCAAGGGAGAAGGCACAAAGGAAAATCCACTACAGGGAATCCCACCATTTGCTTCCTCCAGCTATTTTCCCTGAGCAGACTGGAAGAGTTGTTAGAGAATGAAGGAGGACTCAGAGGCCCATACATGGATGCAAAACAGCTTTATTGAGTGTAAAGAAAAAAAAATACTCTGAGTGGCTCAGAGAGGGCACCAGAAGCAGCCACTAAGTTGCAGTAGGGATGTCCCTCTGCCTGGCCTGCAGAGGGAGGGGAGGGTGACAGGTCTCCACTAGACTGGACAGAGGAGACATGGACAGCAAAAGAAAGAGCAAAAGGAGAGAGGAGAAGAAGGGGACAGTGGTTTGAAACTCTAATTACAATGTCGCAAAGCTCTATCTCCTGACGAGAACCACATTCTGAGGTCTTGGAAGTTCTTGACTAAAGATGTTGCCATCAGATTTAACAGGGACGACATCTGTTGCCACCATAGCAGTTGGTGATGCAGGAGATGTCAAAGCCCCCAGAGTTGATGGGCACTCCATCAGCGCTGAGGATGCTGCCAACGGCAGCAGAGGTGGAGGATCCCACCACGGTGTTCTGTGGGAAGGAGCTGAGGATGGGGCCAGGCAGGGTCACCACGACTGGGGAGGGCTGGATGGCCACGGTGGAGCTCTGGCACTGCCTGACACAGCACTCATTGCAGCTGTTGGCCAGCGGGCAGGGGCCGCAGGGCTGGCAGCAAGGGTTGCAGGGCTGGCAGCAGGACATGGCTCGGGGTCACAGGTGCACCTGGCACAGGGGGCAGGGACAAGCAGAATGTTAGGACACTTGAGAAGCAGCGCTGCCCCCAACCACCCTGCAGCCAAGGCACCTCCTGGCCCACCTTGCACTGCCCACCTCAAAGCCCAGGAGCCACCTCAGCCAAGTCCCAGCCTCTCTCTGCTCAAGACTGTCACTCACTTCCCCTCTCCCCAGAAGAAGCAGCTCACAGCCCTGAGCTATGACAGCTCCTATCAACCGAGACGTACAGCCAGGAAAGAGCTGGCTGTAAGCAGGAAGAGGAGATGAAGTTTCCCACTCACCTGATTCCTGAGGAGGAGGAGGTGAGAGAAGTGGATGAAAGAGCAGAGACTTGGGCTGCCTTTTATAGCAGTCCTGCCCTGCCTCAGGCCCAGAGGCACGTTTTTGGAAGTAATAATTTTCACACCAGCTCATGTCAATTGCAAACTATTCCAGCTAATGGTAGGTGCTGTGTCCTGTTTTCCTGCACTGTTGCCTTTTCATTTTCTAGTGCATTCCACGTGTTTTCCTCTATGCAAACTTCTGTAAGTGTCAAGATGAGAGGTTCAAGAACTTCAGGGCATAAAGACGTCAGCACAAGCACAATGCTCAGATCAAGGGCTGGCGGCAGCCCCTGTGGGCAGATGATGTTAACCTGTGTCATGCCTGCAGATTTGTTTATAGCAAAGTTGTCAGGAAAGGGGCACTACTCTTGTGCTTCTCACCTGCATGCCCAAGGTCTCTATAGTTTGGGCACATGACAGAGCTTCAGGTTGCTATTTCCTTCTTCCACTTTTCTCTTTTTTTTGCTGTCTTTATTTGCCCAGGTCCATCTAGTGGGGACATGTTGCCCTCCCTCCTTCCACAGGAGAGGCTGACAGACACCCTGCAGGATCTCCACTGCATCCTGGTGGCTGCCACTGATATTCCCTGTGGGAACTATTCCAGTCTGCTCAGGGAAAAAGATAGAGGAAGAAGAGTGTGGGAGTCCCTGCAGTGGATTTTACTTTTTCCCTTTCCCTTGGAGCTAATGAAGACATCCCCTGCTACTCTACAGCCAACAGCAATCAGACCACTGATCCAAAACATACTGGCAGTGGAGATAGAAAACAACAGTGCCTGGGAACAGCCCACAACGTCATCTCTTCCTTCTCTTCTGCTCGGTTACCAGGTGTACATGGCCAGCACACAGAGACAGATACGTACCTCATACCTCCTTTAGCGCATGGCAGAGCCCAGTTTTATTGACGCTGTTTTATTCAGTTCTCAGATATTTCACAAGTTGGAATTGGTATCAAGCATGCTCAAGCTATGCAATGGAGTCCCCGTTCCTGTGAAACCAAGACCTCCGAAAGGCTCTCTTGTCTTCGGTCATGTGTCCATCTTTCCTGTTCAAATGCCTTGTGGTCTATAATGCCAAAATTCAGGGATGCTTTTTAGTTTTACTTGAAAATTTCTTCATAGACCTTTGCCTTCAGCCTTGCATAATGATCTACTCCGTGTCATCCCCCAGATATCCATGGTCTCTTGCCTGCAGAAAAGTATCTGTTCAAGGCACTGATACCTAAATTGGCAGAAATAAACTTTCTAACACAATTTGAAGCATTAGAAAGCAGGCATTCTTTATCTGCACAGGACACACAGAGGATATCTCCTTATTCTGTGTGTATCATGAGGTATTACAACAAGGTATTTATCCATCATAATCATATATATTCATTAAAATGTGCTTCTTATCTAATACATAAAGATCACTTTCCTAGAACTACTTTGCATGCATCCACCTCCTACTGGAAGTCCTTTTATGATCCTGGAGTCATAAAAAAATGTTTCTGATGGTCATATTCACTGAATGCTTTGATATTAAATGTGACTTTTCCTTGAATTTTTTCTTTGGGCATGCGCTGTTGCTTCTCTGTTACATGACTTGCAAACAACCCATGACTTGCAAAAACCACTGTAGTTCTTTTTATCTGATTCTCCACTGGTTCCAGCCATGTTTATCATCCTGTGTTTATACCTTTACATAATTTTATACTTTTTTTGCCATTTAATCTAAGCTCTATTCAGCAACTTCAGGAGAACTGAAAATTTCTTATTCTCTGTGTTATTTATCAGCACTGCTGGGCTCAGAATAAAAACTCAGGTACAGTGTCCCCTGGAGCCTGTGAGGTTCCACACATGCTCCTCCTGCCTTCAGTGCAGGGCAAAGACATGATCTTTCTCAATCTTACTGGCCTCTGTGCACATCTTCCTATGTCCAGAAACCAAGGCTTCACCTGCTCCTGCTGAGACCCAAGCACTGGTCTCAGTTGCCAGCACCCAAATCATCCCCAGTTCCTCTTCACTCTGTGTGTTACCCACACAGTCAGCCCCTCCATGTGGGTCCTTGTGCTGAGAAAGTCTCGGTGCTCTTGGTAGATCCTATTTAATTACTAAAATACTGTGACAAAGTCTTCCCCAAGCGTCCTGTTCTCCAGGGAGAAATATCCATACTCCTTCAGTCTTCCCTCATAGCACAGGTTCACCAACTCTCTGCTTTTCTTTGATACACACAACAGGGTGAGAGCAGCTGCTTGAAATCCCAGTACCTGGCCCTGCATAGACACTCCAGCAACCCCATCCTATGCCTGAGAATGTTGTCCAAATGCTCCTTGAGCTCTGGCAGCCTTAAGGCTTGTGACCACTCCCTGGGAGCCTGTTCAGTGCTTGACCACCCTCTGAGGGAAGAACCTTTTCCTAGTAGCAAACCTAAACCTCCCCTGACACAACTTCATGCCTTTCCCTTGAGTGCGGTTCCTGGTCACCAGAGAGAAGAGATCAGTGTCTGCCCTTCCACAAGTTGCAGATTGCGATAAGGTCTCCTGTCAGCCTCCCCTCATCCAGACTGAACAAACCAAGTGACCTCAGTGACTCCTCATAAGGCTTCCCCTCCAGACCTTTCACCACCTTCATGTCCCTCCTTTGGACACTCTCCAATAGCTTAATGTCTTCTTTTACATTGTGATGCCCACAGCTGCATCCAGGACTCAAGGTGAGGCCGCCCCAGTGCAGAGCAGAGTGGGACAGTCCCCTCCCTTGCTCAGCTGGTGATGCTGAGCCTGATGCCCCCCAGGACACTGTTGGCTCTCCTGGCTGCCAGGGCACTGCTGACTCATATCCAACTTGCCATCAACCAGGACCCCCAGGTCCCTTTCCATGGCACTGCTTTCCAGGCTCTCATTCCCCAGACTGCCTGTGCATCCAGGGTTGTGCCATCCCAGGTGCAGAAATGGGCATTTGCCCTTGTGGAACTTCATATGGTTGGTGATTGCCCATCTCTAATTTGATGAGGTCTCTTCGCAGAGCATCTCTGCCTTTGAGGGAGTTGACAGCTCTTCCAGTTTTGTATCATCTATGAACTTACATAGTATTCATTTGAGTCCTGCATCCAGGTTGTTCATGAAGATGTGGAAGAGGATTGACCCTAAAACTGAGGAACCTCATTGGAGACCAGTTGCCAGTCTGATGTCACCCCACCACAGTCATCCTTTGTGCCTGACCCAAGAGACGGTTGCTCACACATCACACAATGTATTTATCCAGTTGTGCCCTGGACATTTTGTCCAGAAGGATCCTGTGAGAGATGGTATCAAGAACTTCAGAGAAATGCAAAAATGATTGCATCAATCAGCTACCCCTCATCAGCTAGGTGGGTTACCTTGTTCTGAAAGGAAATTAGGTTTGTCAAGCAGGACTTTCCTCTCATAAACTCACACAGGTTGTGACCAATGACTGCCTTGTTAATCAGGTGTTTTCAACACATCCTAGAATAATCTTACCCTAATTTGACCAAGGACTTTACTACAAGCCTAGACCATCACACGTACTCACACATGTCTTCATGGAGTAAACAAAAATCTGTACATTCAAATAAGGTCAGGAAACATCATTAGCTGAGAACTCTGTTGTGGACATGCAGCATTTCGCCTCACGCCAGAGTACTTGGGCACATGGAAGAGAAGCACAAGAGTGGTGCCCATTTCCTGACAACTTTGCCACAGACAAGACCACAGCAATTACACAGGTAAACATCACCTGCCCACAGGGGATGCCAATAACATTTAATCTGAGACTTCTGCCTATGCTGACGTCCTTCTGCCCTGGAAATCATTGATGCTCTCATCCCAGCACTCACAGAAGGAGATCTTCATATAGGAAGGCACGCGGAATTAGCCAGGAAATGAAAAGGCAGCAGTGCAGGAAACCAGGACACAGCCCCTGCCATTAGCTGGGATGATGCACATTTGGCATGAGCTGGTCACAAAATTATTACTTCCACCAAGGTGCTACTGGGCCTGAGGCAGGGCAGGACTGCTATAAAAGGCAGCCCAAGTCTCTGCTCTCTCATCCACTTCTCTCACCTCCTCCTCCTCAGGAATCAGGTGAGTGGGAAGCCTCCAATCCTTCTCCTCCTGCTTCCAGACCAGCTCTTTCCTGGCTGTACTTCTCAGCAGAGTGGGGCTGTGGGAGCCCAGGCCTGGAAGCTGCTTCTGCTGGGAGAGGGCAGGGGGGAGAAGGCCTTGTGCAGAGAGAGGCTGGGACTTGGCTGAGGTGGCTCCTGGGCTTTGAGGTGGGCAGTGCAAGGTGGGCCAGGAGGTGCCCTGGCTGCAGGGTGGTTGGGGGCAGCGCTGCTTCTCAAGTGTCCTAACATTCTGCTTGTCCCTGCCCCCTGTGCCAGGTGCACCTGTGACCCCGAGCCATGTCCTGCTGCCAGCCCTGCAACCCTTGCTGCCAGCCCTGCGGCCCCTGCCCGCTGGCCAACAGCTGCAATGAGTGCTGTGTCAGGCAGTGCCAGAGCTCCACCGTGGCCATCCAGCCCTCCCCAGTCGTGGTGACCCTGCCTGGCCCCATCCTCAGCTCCTTCCCACAGAACACCGTGGTGGGATCCTCCACCTCCGCTGCCGTTGGCAACATCCTCAGCTGTGATGGAGTGCCCATCAACTCTGGGGGCTTTGACATCTCCTGCATCACCAACTGCTATGGCGGCAGCCGATGTCGTCCTTGCTAAATCTGATGGCAACGTCTTTAGGCAAGAACTTCCATGACCTCAGAACCTGGTTCTCGCCAGGAGATAGAGGTTTGGGACATTGTATTTAGTGCCTGAATCACTGTTCCCTTCTACATTTTTTTGTCTTTTCTCTGCTCTCTGTGTCTCCCCAGGCCAGCCTAGGGGGATGTGTTGCCCTCCGCTCCCTCTTTAGGGCAGGTGGATGGTCACTGTGCAGGAGCTCCATTGTGTCTTAGTGGCTGCTCCTGGTGCCCTCTGTGAGCCACCTCTGTTTCTACCTTACATTAATTAAAGTTGTTTTGCATCCAAGCCTTGGCCTTTAAGTCCTCCTTCTTTCCATGGCAACTCTTCCAGTCTGCTCAAGGTAGAAAATGGGAGGGGCAGATCGTGTGACTCTCTGTAGTGGATTTTCCTTTATGCCTTTTTCTTTGGAACTGATGAAGAACATCCCAGGCTACTGCACAGCCAATGGCAAACAGGGAAAAGATGGCTCCAAAGAGTTGCAGGAATGAGAAAGGGAAACAGCAATGTCTGGGAACAGTCCACAGCCTCATCTCTTCCTTCTCCTCCCTTCACTACCCGGTCTAGGGTCCATGAGCAGTACATGTGATCAAAGGCAGATGAGATAGGCACCTCATAGAATCCTTCAGCACTAGGCAGGACCCAGCTGCTGTCCAGACATGCAGGGCTGAAGTGATTCAGAAGTTTGGATCAGTACCTGCCAATCAAGTTATGCAGACCATGGGGTCCCACCCTTAAGGTGTAGAAAACACTCAAGGTTCATAAATGCTCACAGTCAAAAGGAATGGCAAATGTCTGAGGGTCTGAATAAAATCAGAAAGTTTTATTAGTAAATTATACACTTGGTGTGGAAATTGGTATGTTATAGTAGTCCCAGACCTACTATATAAGGACATGGCAGTGTGTTTTGGACTAAGGGGCTTGGTGAAAGGGAAGAGACAAATTAAAGAGGGAGAGATGAATTAATGAGGGAAAGAGAGAAAGAAAGAGAGAAAGAAAGAGAGAAAGAAAGAGGGAAAGAGAGAGAACCAGAGAGAAAAAAAAGTCCTAGTACCAGCATCAATCCAGTGGCTGAGATGTCAGTCCTGGTTGCAGCATCCATCCAGCTATGCCAGTCCAGTCCACAGGATGTTCAAGGTCCTAAGGACACTGCCCTGACTGCCCTGTGTACCTTTTCATGGATAGATTTCTCTGCCCCAAAGATAGGTTTCTCACTTTCTATTACTCATGCAGTCTGTTCTTTCAGACCTTTCTGGAAATGGGTCGGAGGCTTCAGAGGTCTTTGGTGGCCTTGTTCCCCCCCTACAGTCCATACCCACTTTGTGTCCTCATTTCCATCCTCGTGCTGTCCCATGTTGTGCTTCTTTCCAAGAGCTACAGCAAGGCTGTTCATTCCAGAACAGTGCTGTCCTACCTCTGTATGGCCCCTTTTCCAGCCACATCCTGTTTTTTCTCACAGCATCTTCAGGAGCTCCTGAAGCACAGCTGGGCTCAAAATAACAACTGAGGCATACAACGCTCCATGGACCTTGTGAGGTTCCCCCCATGCCTGCCCAGAGTTCATGGCACAGACACCATCTGTGTCCATCTCACTGGGCACTGGTGTAGGAGCATAGAAGATGAGGGATTCTCCTGTATGTCTCAAACCCACAGCCGGATGGCTGCGGAGCCACCTGAGTGTTCTTGGTAAGAAGATGCTGTGAGAACAAACAGGATGTGGCTGGAGAAGGGGCTTTGTGGATGTAGGACAGCACTCGTCTGGGACAAATATCCTTGTTCTGGCTGGATACTCCATCAACTGAATCAATACTGGAGCCAGGACAGGTGATCTGTCTTCCTTTCTTTCTTTAATGTCTTTCTCTCGCTTCTCTTTCACTCTACCCCGTATTGACAATTGTCTTGGTTTAAAAGACAGGTGTCTGCCAAAGAAGGTGGGAACCTTCCTGGGATGGAAAATATGACACCCTTCCCTCCAAATTATTATAACTTTGAAATTACGGGGCTTTCAGGCAAAGATATGGGAAAAGGAAGAACAGTTCTTTACTAGTATATATATGTATAAAAAGACAAACAACACCGGCAGCAGCAGCGAACAGAAGCCGACACCCAGCGCAGCCTCTCGCGGCCGCAGGCGCTTTCCCCTCGGTGCAGTTCCGCTCACGGCCGCCAGGGGCGCTGGTGGCTCCCGGCCGGGCAGGGCGGCTGCGGGGATTCCCCGCGCCTGCAGGGGGCGCTGTGGCGCCAGCTCGGCCTCATCTCCCTCACGCGGCAATGGCGGCTCCGCCATGGGCAGCGGGGAGGTGGCTCCCTTTGCAAAATTCGTGGGGAGCAGCCGGTCTCAGTGCCATTCTGGCTGGCGAAATGGGCTGTAGCAGGAACCTCGGAGCAGCAGGCTGGAACAGTGGAGGTGAGCACACCCAGGGTGGCAAACAAAGCCTAACAAAAACCCCGAAGCTGTGGCAGGAGCAGCAGGTGTCTGGGTAGATGTGAGGTGTCGAATTAAAGTGCAGCAAAAACCCCCAAAGCTGCAGCAGAAAACAGCAGGGGCTGGGTGGTCTTGGAAGGAGAGAGACGGTGGAAGGAGGGGTGTTTTTTGGGTTTTCCCCTGGCTGTCATGTCTTCCATGTGATGTCCTGGGGATGGCAGTGGCATTGGGGCTCCCTCAAGCAGCTGGGAGAGGCTCCCTCTGGAGGGGGTCAGGATTCCAGGCTTCCCCTGAGGCACCCAAGCAGATGGTGAGGGTCCCTCCCAGTGAGGTTGGGTGTATTATCCAGTTCAACGGCCGCTCTTACGAGCAGAGACTCCCCCACGTAAGGAGAAGCAGTGAAGGACAAAACTCCGCAGTAGCAGTGAATTCTTCCTGCTTGCCCATGTGCTTGGGCATTGATGAGGTGGTAACAGATCTGGAGAAAAGACTCACTCACTCACACTCCTGTTCTAATTCTCCTTTCTGGCTCCTGAAAGAGCTGAAGAGAGTTGTATCTTAGTTTATTACAGGCACTTGAGTCTGTAATAAAGCCTTTGACTGCTGATGTGCTGAATTCTGCAGAATTGGTAACTCAAATTTAGAGAGCCTCCCACTCATGTACAGCAACCCTGGATGTAAAATATATATTTTATGATTCCCTGCCAGGAATATGACAAGGCTCAATTTACACTTGCCTGAAAGGAAGGACAATAGACCTTTATCAGACTCTCACACCGGAATAAACATTCCCCCACGATTGTACAGGCTATGCTTGCCAAACTTTGTTACAGACAATCTCACTTCCCTTGGACATGTAATTATGTAATATTGTAATTGCAGGAGACACCACCACCCCCTCTGAAAAAGTGGGCGAAGCAGCTACAGTAGGGTGGCAAACAGTTCATGAACTAGAAGTTGAGATTACATCTGAGGAATGTCAAGGCCAAACTGGCCCTGATGGACCAAAGGGATCTTTATTATTCAACTCAACTCTATTTAAAGAGACAGAAGAGAGATACTCTGAATGGGAAAAGGTACTTTTTTCATTACTCCAAGCTGTTACACACCTTGAGCAGCTAAGGGGTAACTTGTCTGGGCCAACTCTGACAAGACATGTAGTGTTTTGTCTTTCCAGGAATGTTACTGGGAATCATGCCAGCATATCCTACTGAAGATTGAGTTAATCATCAAAGGACTGCTTATCATTTTTGTGGGAGAAATCATTGCCAGCAGGAACCAAATTTGGTTTACACATCAACAAGCTCGACCCTCAGGGCTGAAACCCTCACTTCTTTTGTTTCTACTAATCAGTATGATAACCATATGCATTCTGCACCACACACACTTCTCTCTTCTGGGTGCAATTTACTGTGGCAGCAATTCAAAAGGTAACCTGGGATAATACAACTAAATTTGCAAAGGAATTCCACTCCTAGCAACTAGATAATAGTAGCGACTATTTATTTTCATTTATGACCCCACTAACCATAAACCCACAGCTTTTGTCGTAACAATACACGGTGCTTCAGTAGATACCATATACCCAGTCATTGTGTTAGAATTAAATCCCAATGGAGATGCACTCTAGCCGCTAGAGCACAGAGTATGAGCCCAAAGGGATGGATGTGCCTGTGTCAGAACCCCCTGTGATTTTGTATTTGTAGACAACATTATTGTCCATTCAAGTAAGCTAATATTTCTGTTTGTAACTTTGTTGACATTATGGGATGTGATTTTAGTTATTTGGCTCCTCTTATATCTTACCAATTGTTATGATTTAATTATATACTGACTTAAGACTAGCAGCCTATTCCTACTGAATGAATCTCACTTGGATGTGAAAACTGCTATTGAAGGAAGCTCAGGAAAATGGACAGAAAACTTTGATTACTGTTCATCCTGATGTAGAAAAATCCACCGGGTGTTGGAGTGACCAAAGAAAGACAGGGAACGCCATTGTTGGGACATTTTATTTGGATGGTCACCAAGAGCAACTGAAATTCTTAATAAGACATTGCACCCTTCCTTCTGATTGTTAACTTTTTTGCCTTTTATTTTTGTAATCAAATTTTGCATAAAATATGGGGGAATTATAAAAAGATTACCCCCCCAAACTCAGAAATAGCTTATATAGCTTTTGCCCTTTCTCTCTCTCTCCTTCTCCCTTTTCAGTCCAAGTCCATGTTGATGTTTGAGCCACAGGTGGTGCAGAAGCCCAGATGATAATGTGTCTCAAACACCAATAATCAGATGCCCATGGAGCCAACCAAGGACTGTTGGTGAGAAGGCACTGTGAGAAAAAACAGGCTGTGGCTGGATAAGAGACCCTACAGATGTAGGCAGCCCATTTTTGGGACAAAATCCTTGTTCTATCTCCTGGAGACAAGTACAACACAGTACAGTGCAAACACAGGAATGAGGTCACAAAGTGGGCATAGACAGTCCACCAAAGGTTGACCCAGTAGCAGTGGGCACTGGTTTGATCCAGGAAGAGCTCAATGGACAGATTACATACACTCATGCGAGAAATGCTACAAATTTATAATAAAGCCATAAGGCATTCGCACAAATTCAGCGGAAAATCGTTCACCACTGCATTAGCCTGAGTATGGCTGCTAGCAAACTTGTGAATTACCTCAGCCCTGCATGTCTGGACACCATGTCTGGGTTCTGCCTGTGCTAAGGGGGTGTATCACGTCTACCTGTGCTCCTACGTGTGCAGGCCATGGACTGTAGACCAGATAACGGAGGGGAGGAGAAGGAAGAGGTGAGGTTGTAGGCTGTCCCCACACATTGTTGTTTCCCTTCAAAATTGTTGGCAAACTTTGGAGTCATGGTCTTCCTGATGACCTTCAGCTGTTGAGTAGCCAGGGATGACTTTGTCAGCTTTGAGGGAGTCAAACCCTCTGCTTCCTTCACCTTTTTACCTAAGCAACACGGAAGATTTGCTGGAAAATGAAGGATGACTCAGAGGCCCAGGCTTGGATGCAAAAGTTCTTTATTAAGTCTAAAGAAAAGAGCATGGCTCACAGAGAGCACCAGGAGCAGTCACTAAGATGCAGTGGAGCTCCTGCAGGCTGTCCATCTGCCTGCTCTAAGAGGGAGGGCAACAGGTCCCCCGAGGCTGGCCTGGAGAGACACAGAGAGCAGAGAAAAAAAATGGAATAGCAGGATAAAGAAACATCATCCTGAAGCTGTAAATACGATGTCCAGAAGCTCTATCTCCTGCCCAGAATCATGTTCTGCCCGAACCAGGTTCTGAGGTCTCAGAGGTTCTTGCCTAAAGATGTTACCAGCAGATTTAGCAGGGACGACATCTGTTGCCACCATAGCAGTTGGTGATGCAGGAGATGTCAAAGCCCCCAGAGTTGATGGGCACTCCGCCACAGCTGAGGATGTTGCCAACGGCAGCGGAGGTGGAGGATCCCACCACGGTGTTCTGTGGGAAGGAGCTGAGGATGGGGCCAGGCAGGGTCACCACGACTGGGGAGGGCTGGATGGCCACGGTGGAGCTCTGGCACTGCCTGACACAGCACTCATTGCAGCTGTTGGCCAGCGGGCAGGGGCCGCAGGGCTGGCAGCAAGGGTTGCAGGGCTGGCAGCAGGACATGGCTCGGGGTCAGAGGTGCACCTGGCACAGAGGGCAGGGACAAGCAGAATGTTAGGACACTGGAGAAGCAGCGCTGCCCCCAACCACCCTGCAGCCAAGGCACCTCCTGGCCCACCTTGCACTGCCCACCTCAAAGCCCAGCAGCCACCTCAGCCAAGTCCCAGCCTCTCTCTGCTCAAGACTGTCACTCCCTTCCCCTCTCCCAGCAGAAGCAGTTTCCACCCCCCGGCTGGGAGAGCCCCACTCTGCTGAGAAGTACAGCCAGGAAAGAGCTGGTCTGGAAGCAGGAGGAGAAGGATTGGAGGCTTCCCACTCACCTGATTCCTGAGGAGGAGGAGGTGAGAGAAGTGGATGAGAGAGCAGAGACTTGGGCTGCCTTTTATAGCAGTCCTGCCCTGCCTCAGGCCCAGTAGCACCTTGGTGGAAGTAATAATTTTGTGACCAGCTCATGCCAAATGTGCACCATCCCAGCTAATGGCAGGGGCTGTGTCCTGGTTTCCTGCACTGTGGCCTCTTCATTTCCTGGCTAATTCCACGTGCTTTCCTATATGAAGGGTCATTTCTCAAAGTGCCTGGATGAGAGCATCAAGGATTTTAGGACAGAAGAACATCAGCGGATAAAGAAGGTTTAGATCAAGGGCTGTTGGCATCCCATGCGGGCAGGTGATTTTTACCTGTGTCATTCGTCTGGACTCCTGGTGGCTGAAAATCGACCCTGCTCTTGTGTTTCTTGTGTACATGCCCAAGGTCTGCATGTGACATGACACATTTTTTCTTTTTCTTCCTTCGTCACTCTCTGATCAACACTCAGTGTTATGCTCAGGTGGGCTTCTGCTGGGAGTGTTTCTCCCTTCCTTTTGGTGGCCTTGCTGAGATCTTTGCCAGGTGGTTCTGCTGGGAGGTTTCAGCCAGAACCAACTCCTCCTATTGAAGCAGCTTTCAAGATTAGGTCCTAGTGCTTGGAATCTGAGTTAGATCTCCAACTGTCACACATCTGTGCCTGTATCTGGCCAGGACCCCACTGCTCTGAATTCAGACTTTGATACACATGTAACTTCCCAACTTGACCTGGAGCTGTTCTCATCTCTGTGAACACATGTGGTGATTGCTGGACTTTACTGAACCCTGGTTATTGTCATGGGAACCTCATCCAGACATCATCTGATGATACTAACATTAAGGAAATCCCATAATAACCTCCACGCGTTTCATTTCCTGAAGGACCTACCAAGGACATTGGATGGCTGTATATTTGGAGTATTTCTTCTGAATCTTTAAGCACAACTAGAAATACCATTTTTCTTGAGAATATTCAATGGTTTTTTTCTGCTTATCTGTTCCAGCAGGAACAGTCTCCATCTCTTACTGTTTTTCCCCTCAGGGGACTGTGGGCAGTGATATCAATTGGCCCTTGTACTTGTCTACCTGGAGACCAGTGTCAGGTTTACAGCTTTTCTTTTCCCAACCTTCCATCCCTCACTGCCCCCTCTCCCAGCCCAACCACTTTCCATGTTTCCCAGAAAGGAAAACAGAAAGGACAGTGCAGAAAATCTCAACTGTCTTTTTAGGCCCGAATTTCTGAGGTTCAAGCACCAAAGGCTGTTCCGCATGAGCTCCAGGCTACAGGAGAGGTGGGAGCTCAGAGGAGTGGCATGGTACAATGATCCCTTTCCTGTGAGAGACTGGGGTTATCGCCTCAGGGAAAAGGAAAAGGTGATGAGAGAACATCCACCATGTCTTTGTTGCTCTCCTGAGCCCCGGGAGAGGATTACATTTCCCATTTCAGCTGTGATAAGATAAAATATTTTCATAGAATGGGTTGTGTTTGAAAGAACCTTAAATATAACTTAGTTCCAACCCCCTGCTATGGGCAGAGTCAACTTCCACTAGACCAGGTTGTTCCAAGCTCTGTCCAACATGGCCTTGAACACTTTTCAGGGAAGGGGCAGCCACAGCTTCTCTGGACAACCTCTTCCAGTGCCTTACCACCATCACAGTAAATAATTTCTTCCTAATATTTAATTTAAAACTACTTTTTTCAGTTTAAAGCCATTCCCCTTTATCTTATCACTACATGCTCTTGTAAAGGGTCCCCCTAGCTTTCTTTAGGTACTGGAAGGTGCTATAAAGTCTCTGCAGAGCCTTTTATTTTCTAGGATATACAACCCAGAACAACCCCAACTCTCTGAACCTGTCTTAGTAGCAGAGGTGTTCCAGCCTTCTAATCATCTTCATGGCCTCTTCTGGACCCTTTCCATCATGTCCATATCATTCCCATGGGCCTTTTATGTTGGGGGTCCCGGAGCTGGAAGCAATATTCCAGGTGGGGTCTCATGAGAGGGAACTAGAGGGAGAGAATAGCTTCCCTCAGCCTGCTGGTCACATTTCTTTTGGTGCAGCCCAGGATATGGTCAGATTTTTGGGCTGCAAGCACACATTGCCTGGTCATGTCAAGCTTCTTGTGCACCAAAACCCAGGTTCCTTCTCTGCAGGGCAGATCTCAATCCATTCCCCACCCATGCTATATTTTCCCTTGGTCCTGCCCTGAACCCAGGTGCAGAACCTTTCACATGATCTTCTTGGACTTCATGAGTTTTGCACAGGCCCAGGTCTCAAAGTCCACCAAGGTCCCTATGCTCCCTATGGAGCATCTTTGGTGCTGTCTGTAAAGGTGAGCTGGCCTTGCCTCAGGAATTTGTCAAACCCAGAAGGGATGGATATGTGTATCCATCCATTCTCACATCAGGCTTGTTTCCCTGAAGACAAAGCAACAGCTGTGAGTCTTTCACTCGACAGTATAGTGAATTAATTTCATGTTTTCATGAATGAATTAAATGCTGCAGAGGAATGCTCAGCTCAGTTGGTATCCTACCATAACTTTAGCTCCCTTGGGCATAGACCATGGCAGATCTCACCCAGCGTTCTCTCCTCTTCTCAATGACATGATAAAACCTCCACCTATTCTCTCTTGTAGAGAGAACTGTATTTATTTCATCTGGAGAAAAGGAGTCAAGGGGAAACTTTATTACTCTCTACCAGTACCTGGAAGGAGGCTGTAGCAACATGGGTGTCAGTCTCTGCTCCCAAGTAACAAGTGATAGGACAAGAGGAATTGGCCTCAAGTTGCACCAGGGGAGGTTTAGATTGGATATCAGGGAAAAATCAATCCCTGAAAGGATTATCAAGCATTGGAACAAGATGCTGAGGGAGGTGGTTGATTCACCACTCCTGAAGATGATTTCAAAGAAGTGTAGATGTGGCACAAGGGTACATAGGTTAGTGGTAGAGTGGGCAGTGTTAGGTTTACGGTTGGACTTGATGATCTTGAAGGTGTTTTCGTGATTCTGTGACTATGCAGCTTTCAAGAATCTTGGGCATTTGAGTTAGACAATTAAGAATGAGACAAAAAAAGGGTCAGTGCAACCAGGAATTACCACACATACAGTGAACCTTTTCTTCTCCATGTATCTTTGAACCCTAGTGGGGAATGGCCTTCACATTGTCCCTGCATGGAGCAATCAGTACCTGCAGACCTTACTGCATTTGTTCTTCGTCATCATGTTTCCTTTGTGAAGATCTGGTACATCTCCAATGCTGCATCAATGCTGATGGAGACTTTCCTTGTCACCAGGAAAACTATGGCTTCCTGCAAGCCGTGGTCATGTGGACATTGGGTTTGTGGTGCGCTTCACCCAGGTGGTTCTCCTGCTGACTGACCCTTCTGCACCAAAAAAGGCATCGCTTAATTCGAGTCCCTTGGTGCAGCCTCTGCTTATCCGCTCCCACCCCATCGTGTGTATCAAAGAAAAGCAGAGAGTTGGGGAACCTGTGCTATAAGGGAAGACTGAAGGAGTATGGATGTTTCTCCCTGGAGAACAGGACGCTTGGGGAAGACCTTGTCACAGTATTTTAGTAATTAAATAGGATCTACCAAGAGCGCCGAGACTTTCTCAGCACAAGGACCCACATGGAGGGGCTGACTGTGTGGGTAACACACAGAGTGAAGAGGAACTGGGGATGATTTGGGTGCTGGCAACTGAGACCAGTGCTTGGGTCTCAGCAGGAGCAGGTGAAGCCTTGGTTTCTGGACATAGGAAGATGTGCACAGGGGCCAGTAAGATTGAGAAAGATCATGTCTTTGCCCTGCACTGAGGGCAGGAGGAGCATGTGTGGAACCTCACAGGCTTCATGGGACACTCTGTTCCTGAGCCCAGCAGCGCCTTGAAGAGTTCCTTTCCTGCATGCAGGAGACCATTGATATTCAGGGGATGACATCGATTAGAGCATTACTCAAGGCTGAAGGCAAAGGAATTTTTGTATCCCATCCCCACCTGCTGCCACCCTTTGAACTTGTGGTTTCACTGGTGGCTTTTGTTTGTACAGTAGTCAAGGATGTCACCATTAACTCCAAGGGAAAGAGCACAGAGGAAAATCCACTGCAAGGACTCTCACCTTCTGCCTTGTTTAACGTTGTACATGAGGACTGGAACAGAACAATTTTTTAGTTGTCACAGAACAAAAGAGAACTTGGATGCCAAGGCATGAGTGCACAACAACTTGAATGAGTCTAAGGAAGAAAAGGAGGTGTCTCACAGAGACCCCCAGGGGCAGCCACTAAGATGGAATGAAGCTCCTGCAGGGTGCCCATCTGCCTGCCATGCAGAGGGAGAGAGGAAAATATCCCCACTAGACTGGCCTGGGGAGACACAGAGAACAGATAGTAAGAAAGAGCAGAGGGGAAGAAGGAAACGATGTCTGGAAGTTGTCATGTCCCCTCACGCGGCAGTCACTGGGCATGCGGGCAAGAAGCACAAGAGCGGTGCCCCTTTACTGTCAACTTTGCCACAAACAAACCACTCAGAAATGACCCAAGTGAACATCACCTGCCCGCATGGGATGCCAACAGCCCTTGATCTGAGACTCCTGCCTCATAAATCCTTGAGCCTCTTATCCCAGCACTTACAGAAGATCTTCATATAGGAAAGCATGTGGAATTAGCCAGGAAATGAAGAGGCCACAGTGCAGGAAACCAGGACACAGCCCTTGCCATTAGCATGGATGGTTCACACTTGACATGAGCTGGTCACAAAATTATTACTTCCACCAAGGTGCTACTGGGCCTGAGGCAGGGCAGGACTGCTATAAAAGGCAGCCCAAGTCTCTGCTCTCTCATCCACTTCTCTCACCTCCTCCTCCTCAGGAATCAGGTGAGTGGGAAGCCTCTCCTCCTCCTCCTCCTCCTCCTCCTCCTCCTGCTTCCAGACCAGCTCTTTCCTGGCTGTACTTCTCAGCAGAGTGGGGCTGTGGGAGCCCAGGGCTCGAAGCCGCTTCTGCTGGGAGAGGGCAGGGGGGAGAAGGCCTTGTGCAGAGAGAGGCTGGGACTTGGCTGAGGTGGCTCCTGGGCTTTGAGGTGGGCAGTGCAAGGTGGGCCAGGAGGTGCCTTGGCTGCAGGGTGGTTGGGGGCAGCGCTGCTTCTCCAGTGTCCTAACATTCTGCTTGTCCCTGCCCCCTGTGCCAGGTGCACCTGTGACCCCGAGCCATGTCCTGCTGCCAGCCCTGCAACCCTTGCTGCCAGCCCTGCGGCCCCTGCCCGCTGGCCAACAGCTGCAATGAGTGCTGTGTCAGGCAGTGCCAGAGCTCCACCGTGGCCATCCAGCCCTCCCCAGTCGTGGTGACCCTGCCTGGCCCCATCCTCAGCTCCTTCCCACAGAACACCGTGGTGGGATCCTCCACCTCCGCTGCCGTTGGCAACATCCTCAGCTGTGGCGGAGTGCCCATCAACTCTGGGGGCTTTGACATCTCCTGCATCACCAACTGCTATGGCGGCAACAGGTGTCGTCCCTGCTAAAACTGCGGGCAATGTTTTTGGGCAAGAATCTCCAAAACCTCAGAACATGGTTCTGGCTAGGAGATAGAGCTTTGGGACATTTTCTTTACAGTGGCAAGCCCTTGTTCCTTTCTTCTACTTTTTTATCTTTCCTTTGCTCTCTGTGTCTCCCCAGGCCAGTCTAGGGAGGACAGGTTGTCCTCCCTCCCTCTTTTGGGCAGGCAGATGCACCCTGCTCTGCAGGAGCTCCACTGCATTTTAGTGGCTGCTCCTCATGGTCTGTGTGAACCACCCTCTTTTCTTCTTTACACTCAATAAAGCTGTTTTGCATCCAAGCCTTGGCCTCTAAGTTCTCCTTTGTTCTCTAGCAAGTCTTCCAGTCTGCTCAGGGAAAATAGGTGGAGGAAGCAGAGCATGAGATTCCCTGCAGTGGATTTTTCTTCCTGCCCTTTTCCTTGAAGCTGACAAAGTCATCCCTGGCTACTCAGCAGATAAAGGCCATCCGGGAGACATTGGGCAACAGTCATGGAGAGAAACAAGAATTCCAGGGTCCAGCCCAGAATCTCTTCTCTGCCTTCTCCTCCACTCCCTTAGCTAGTCTAGGGTCCATGGCTCCCACACAGGAGTAGGAGCAGATGAGTTGCACTCCCTCAGCACAGGCAGGCAAAGCTGCTGTCCAGGCATGCAGGGCTGAGGTAATTCACAACTTTGGATTTTTATCAGTCATATACTCAGGATACACTAAGGTAAACGGCTTTTGGTTGAGTTTGTGCAAAGGACTTATGGCTTCAGTATTAAATCACAACATTTGTCCCATGTGTGGATGGATCTAATCTGTCCATCATTGTCTTCCTGACTGAAGTCTTGAATTATGGTCAAATTATGGGAAACATTCGTTAATATGTTTATTTGTGCCTGTTTTGTCTAGATACTGTCATTACTTAAAAACTTAAAAATAATGAGAGAGAGAGAGGAAAACTATCTCCTCTCCTGATCATCTCAGACCCTTGTCTCATTTTTCTTTCACCAATCCTCCATCACTAGTGCCAGTTCCTTCTGATCTGTCTCGGCCTAGTCTTTCACAGATGTATGTGAAGAAATAGTATTACAGAAGCTCTTTTCTCTCTCTGCAGTAAACATTTTCTTACCTTTCAACCCAAACATACAGGACT
Source organism: Monarcha castaneiventris obscurior (assembly GCA_026261815.1). NCBI lineage: Eukaryota > Metazoa > Chordata > Aves > Passeriformes > Monarchidae > Monarcha > Monarcha castaneiventris. Next base: position 112,427 of record JAMPIT010000497.1, on the reverse strand, counting down.
TTTGATAGTTGATACAGAGACACAAAAACTCTCTCATCCGACTCATTCATTCTTAGGGTGTCCCAGTCTCTCCTCTAGCTGGCATTTGTTGTGCAGCATGCCCTGGCTATCCATTCCTCCTGCATATTAGCAGTGCTTTTTTCTCTCCTTTAACCTTGGAGACTTCCAAAAGGGCAAGAAATGAGGAACAGGATTAAACATCTCACAGATTCCTCATCCTGCTGAAGGTGTCCTGGAGATAGCACAGAAGGACCAAGCACTATAGGCTGTTCCCTGGAGACTCTGGGCAGCATGATATTAGGTATGGAAGATCTGGTTCTCTCTGGGGTATCCCTGTGGGAGGTAAATGGCATTATTTTGCTATGGGATACATGCTGAGCTGAGGTCTCAAACCTCCTCCCCAAACACACCCCTGCCTTGGTGTTCCTGTAAATAGGGCTTTGGCGCAGAAAAAGGAACAGGGAGCCTTTTCTGCTGTCACTTTGCATCCTCCTGTTTTGCCTCTCAGAGCTTTTCCCTGCAGAATCGCTGACCCGTGTTTTCTTCCAAGCACCATATTGGGCAGACCACGGTCACTCAGCAGTGACAACTCAGAGGAGAGGAGAGATCACCTTCTGTTCTATTTGTGCCTACCAGACCAATAACTTTTATGGCTTGCTCTGGTACCAGGTGCAGAAAGGCCAAGCCCCACAGCTGGTCTCCTATCACGCAGGGCCTGGCCCCAAGCGCAGCGGCCGTATCACCACGCATCTGAACACCACGGGGAAATACAGTGTCCTGCAGGTGGAGGAAGTGGAGCTCTCTGACAGTGCCTTGTACCTCTGTGCTGTGCAAGACACCCTGGTGCAGGGAACTTCCTCGGCTGTGCAACAAGCCAGGGGAGGGAGGGATGTGTCTGTGAGAGGCTGAGCTTGGGGAAAGGTGAGCTCTTCTCTTGGAGTACTATTTCCTTGGTGCACCCAGAGACCTCCAGGCCATTACATTCTTCCAGAAGGAGTCAATGTCAGTGACTTGAGAAGAAAGAAAAGGTGGTGAAAAAACCCTGCTTTGGAACTGTTTTCCCTATGCATCCCAGGACAGGAAACTATTTGCCATGTGCTGTGAAGGGAACACTTGACCATTCTCCTCTCTGTGTGCTCTGCACAGCACCAAGGGCTGGAAGGAACCAATCAGAGACTCACCTGAGCCTCATAGTCAGTTCCTGTGAAAAAGGTTTGGGGTTTTTGTGGGGTTTTTTTAAACAAAAAGTCTTCGTTTTGTTCCCTGAGCTTTTCTCAATACCCCAATCACTTGTTGCAGCTGTTGGCCAGCAGCGAGGGGCTGCAAGGCTGGCAGCAAGGAGTGCAAGGCTGGCACTGCTCTATGCAGGATATGTCTTGGGACATGAGGAGCACCTGGACACAGGGCAGGGAGGAAGAAAAATATGACTATACATGAGGAGCAGCCTCTCACCACATCAGGAGTGAGTCAAAGAACATGCAGGGCCAGGAGGTGAAGGCTGTGCAGAGATCTGTGAGGGCTCATTGGCCTCATCCTGAGAGGGATCAAAGAGAGCCACCAGCTCCTATGCAGTCACTGCCCAGCCCCTGAGTAATTTTTCTGTCCGATTCATCTTGAATGCAAAATATCGCATTTGAAATGCAAAACATCCCATTTAATGCTATGGGCTGTGGTTTGGCTTCCTGAATGGCTGTGGTTTGTATTTCCTGTTTTATTTCAGGCACATTTCCCAGTCAACACATCTGTATTTTTGTTTGTTTTTTGTGACAAGGTGTGAGGCCCAAGCAATTCCGGATCAAAACACATCAGCTTGGGCAGAGGACTCATGTGACATGCTGGACAAGTGTAGTAAAAGCAAATTATATCAGTCTGGATCACTGCTTTGGGGGTCTTTGGTGGCCCTGTTGGCAAGGAATGACTCAGTTCCTGGATATTATGCTATCCTGCCTAACAATGAACCCAGATAAATTCTGCTCCTCCTTCTCTTCCAGAGAGAAGTGTGTGAAGCCCATGTCTGGGACCTTGTTCCTCTCCAGAATGCTCCTGCCCAGTCACCCTCATCTCCACATGTCCACAGCAGAGGCCACAGTTCATTCTTTCACAGAATCACAGAATATGCTGAGTTGGAAGGGACCCACAAGGATTGTCGAGTCCAACTCGTAGCCCTGCACAGGACACTGCCAAGAGTCACCCTATGCACCTGAGAATATTGTTTAAACTCTTGTTGACCTCTGTCATGCTTGGTGCTGTGCCCACTGCCCTGGGGAGCCTGGTGCAGTACCCAACCACCCTCTGGGCAAAGAACATTTTTCTAATATCCAACCTAAACCTCTTCTAACACAACTTCAGCCTATTCTTTCTAGTCCTGTCACCACAGAGCAGAGATCAGTGCCTTCCCCTCCTCTTCCCTTCACAAGGAAGTTGTAGACTGAAATGAGGTCTGACCTCAATCTCCTCCTTCCCAAGCTGAACAGACAAAATGATCTCAGATGCTATTCATACAGCTTCCCCTCAAGCCCTTCCTGATCCTTGTGGCCTCCTTTGGACACTCTCCAATAGCTTAATATCTTCTTTTACATTGTGATGCCCACAGCTGCATCCAGGACTCAAGGTGAGGCTGCCCCAGTGCAGAGCAGAGTGGGACAGTCCCCTCCCTTGCTCAGCTGGTGATGCTGAGCCTGATGCCCCCCAGGACACTGTTGGCTCTCCTGGCTGCCAGGGCACTGCTGACTCATATCCAACTTGCCATCAACCAGGACCCCCAGGTCCCTTTCCATGGCACTGCTTTCCAGGCTCTCATTCCCCAGACTGCCTGTGCATCCAGGGTTGTGCCATCCCAGGTGCAGAAATGGGCATTTGCCCTTGTGGAACTTCAAATGGTTGGTGATTGCCCAGCCCTCTAATTTGTTGAGGTCTCCCTGCAGGGTGTTGCTGCCTCTGAGGACAGCTCCTCCCAGTTTTGTATCATCTATGAACTTGCTTAGTTTTCCTTCCAATCCTACATCCCAGTCATTTATGAAAAAGATTAAGATGGAGCACTACAGAACCCCAGTAGTGACAGGTCATCAGTCTGATGTCACCTCAGTCACCATCACTCTTTGTGCCTGACCCGTGAGCCAGTTGCTCACCCATCACATGATGTGTTTATCCAGCTGTGGGCTGGACATTTCGTCTAGAAGGATCCTGGGGGAGACAGTATCAAAAGCTTTACTGAAGTCCAAAAAGATTGTATCAGCTGGCTTCCCTTGATCAAGCAGGTGGGTTACCTTGTCATAAAAGGAAATCAGATCTGAAGCTGTGCTGGCTGTGACTTTGCCTGTTCTTGTCTCATGCGCACTTGTGTGCAGCTGGGACTGTGTGAATATACATAGGTGCAAAAATTTGCGTGTGATTCCTTTCTGACATGCATAAGAGATGTCAGAAGAGTGTGTGCATAAGAGTGTGTGTGTGTCCCTCCTCATGAGGGATTGCTCTACTTACGGCAGTGACACCCTCCACTGCTCTGCCAGTAAGCTCCACAGAGCACCCAGAATCTGAAGGAACTTCATCGTAGCTCAACAACAGAGCAACCCTGGCAGAGAATTATCCTCACCACAGGCACTGAAATGCAGTCTTCTTTATCTTCAATCCTCCTTTTCCTACTGCTTCAAAGCTCACACTCTGCTGCTGATGATTCCTGGACCCAGTTAGGATGATTTCACACCAATTTGGATCCCTAGTTTAATTCAGCATAAACAATATTGGGAATGCCTAAAGAGGGCTTGCAGTCCTCATTCCCTGCTTCTCCAGGCCAGGACATGGCTCTTCGACTTCAAAAGGATGAGGTTTGCTTTATGGACAGCAGAAAGGCTAAGAAATCTTGCCAGCTTCATCCAGGCTACGCTCGAGTGAGTTTGCTTGCACTGCAGTGTCAGTGCTGTCTGGTGCGAGACACATCTCTGCCTCATGTTCAAGCCAATGCCAAATGTGCCAGTGCAACCCATCGGCCTAGTGCTGTGTCAGGCAGAGGCTGAGACCTCAGACTCAACATGTTCTGATCTAAAGGAACATGGCATAGGGAAAGTAAAAGTGCTCAATGTGTATTTGTCCTCACTTTTTATTGGGTCGTAAGGGGGAGAGGAAGATGGAGCAGAAACCGTGGTCCAGCACAAACACTGTTCTCTGCATTCCAACTCCTGATATTCTACAGAGGAAATTATGTCCAGTACCATCATACCAATGACCCCAGAGCAGCTCCGGCCATACTGACAGGAACACCCTTCATCAGGAGATCATGGGGCTGCTATTGCTTCAGAGTCTTCCAATTTTCTGGGCATTTGTGGGCAAAGAAACATCAAGACAAGGCTGGATGGTGTCTGGAAGCAGAGCAGCCAAGGGATGTCTTCCTCAGCTCCAAGAGATTGTACCTTTAAGAGTTGCTCCTCCATGGTGCCCCAAAATTCCATTCCTCTGTGAATGGACAAGGGTCTCCTTATGCCCTCACCCACTTCCATAACTGAGCAACACCTTTCTGCTTTGGCATTCAGGAGTGCAACCAGGGGGAAGGACCACACAGAGGCCAGACTTGAATGCAGCAGAACTTTAATGGAATGAAAGAAGGAAACAAAGCCACTGCAAGCAGTGGTCAGCAGCACAGACAACACCAGGAGCAGCAGAGAGTTTGTGCTCCTTGGCTCTGGAATACTTCCTGCATAATATTGGTCTACCTGTCCCACAAAGGGGAGAAATCAAATGGTCCCTACCAAGGTGGCCTTTAGGGAACATTGCAGCACAGAGGAACCAATGCAAACAATGAAAAGGGAGAGAAAGGCAAGTTCGGTCAGCTATCCTGCAAACAGCACCCAAAACCTAGATCCTCTGCCCAACACCATGTTCTGAGTTCCCTGAGGTGTCTCCATGGGGGTTTCCCAGCATCTTTATCAGGGACGACATCTGTTGCCACCGTAGCGCCTGGTGATGCAGGAGAGGTCAAAGCCCCCAGAGTTGATGGGCACTCCATCACAGCTGAGGATGCTGCCAACGGCAGCGGAGGTGGAGGATCCCACCACGGTGTTCTGTGGGAAGGAGCTGAGGATGGGCCCAGGCAGGGTCACCACCACAGCAGGCGGCTCAATGACGACGGTGGAGCTCTGGCACTGCCGGACACAGGGCTCATTGCAGCTGTTGGCCAGCGGGGTGGGGCCGCAGGGCTGGCAGGGACGGCACGGGGTGTTGCAGGACATGTCTTGGGGCTGCAGGTGCACCTGGCAGAGAGAGCAGAGAGGAAACAGAGCACAACGGTGGGTGGGTGGGTAAAGAGCAGCCTGGTTACCCCATCGCAAAAGAGCCAAGGCCATCATGAGTGGGAAGCTGGAGACTGTGCCATGAGTCCTACAAAGAGCAGCCCGACTCAGGAAGTTCTCTCCCAGGGCATAAACCAAAAGGGACCACAGTCACCAGCCTCTCTCTATGCCAGCTTCCTCCTCCCTTTCCTCTCTCACGACCAGATGCTCCAAACCCCAAATACAAGAAAGCCAACATCAGTTGAGATGTCCACCAAGTGGAGATCTCCCTTTGGAAGAGAAAGAGAAGGGGCTTCAGACTCACCTGGTTCCCAAGCAGAAGGAAGCAAGAGAAGTGGATGAGAGAGCAGAGACTTGGGCTGCCTTTTATACCTGCCCTTAGTGCCGCAGGAGCAGGGGCAGCCTTTGCAGAGGTAACAATTTCCCGGCAAGCTCATCTTGAATGCAAACCAGCACACCTAATGATATGGGCTGTGCTTTCATTTCCTGCACTGCTGCCTTTTCATTTCCAGGTTTGTTCCATGCCCGTTCCCCAATGAAGGCTTCTTCTGATCCCTGGGATTAAAGGCCCTGAGATTTCTGAGGCAGGAATGCAGCAGTGCAGGCAGAAGACTCAGTCTATGTACTGCATGGGCCCAGAGCAGGCAAGTGATGCTGTCCTGAGTGCTGATCACTCTTCTGGGGTTGTTTGAAGTGTTGTTTTCAGGAAGAAGCTGCAGCACTCATAGAATCATATAATCATAGAATGGTTTGGGCTGGATAGAACTCCTTCATAAAGAGAAACAGAGACACTCACTAGACAAGGTTGTTCCAAGCCCCATCCATCCTGGCCCTGAGCACTTCCAGAGATGCAGCAGCCACAGCGTCTATGAAAAGAGTTCCGTTGCCTCACCACCCTTTGAGAAAGGAATTTGTTCGTAACATCTAATCTACATCTTTAAACCATTCCACTTTGTCCTATCAGTGTCTGCCTGTGTAAAAAGTTGGCATCCATCTTTTATAAGCACCCTTCACATACTGAAAGTCCTCACTATGGTCTCCCCGAAGTCTTCTCTTCTCCATGCAGAACAACCCCAACTCTCTCAGCCAGTATTCATAGGAGAGTTGCTCCAGCCCTCTGAGTATCTTTGTGGCCTCCTTCAGACCTGCTCTAACAGATCTCTCTTGTGATGAAGACTCCAGGTCTGAACCCAGATGGAGTCTTACGAGATCAGAGTAGATGAGGAGAATCACTGGCCTCAACCTGCCAGTCACGCCTTTTGTGATGCAGCCCAGGATGCAGTTGGCTTTCTGGGCTGCAAATGCAAACTGTTGGCTCATGTCCAGCTTTTCATCCACCAGAACTCCCAAGTCCCTCTTCACAGGTCTGCTCTCAATGAGTTCATCTCCCAGTCTGTACTCATGTCTGGGTTTGTCCTGATGCAGGTGCTGCACCTTGCACTTGAACTTCTTAAACTTCATCAGGTTCACATGGGCCCACTTCTCAAGTTTCTCCAGGTCTCCCTGGATGGAAGTCTCCTTCTGTAGTGCCAGCTGCAGTGCTCAGCTTTGTGTCACCTGCAAACATGCCAAGGGGGCTCTCAATCTACTATCTCTGTCATTGAAAAAGTCACTAAAAAGCACCAGTCCCAAGACAGAGTCTTGAGACATGTCCCTCTTACCCTGCCTCCATGTGGTCATAGACCAAAGCTGTGCCCATCCAGCCGTTTCCATATTCACAATAGAACACCCTTCAAATGCATGTGTATTGGGTTTGCATGGCCTGGTTTTGGTAGCGAGAGGACTACAGGGGTGGTCTCTGAGAGAAGTTGCTGGAAGCTTCCTTGGTGTCCAGCAGAGCCAATGGCAACTGGCTCCAGGATGGACCCACTTCTGGCCAAGGCTGTGCCCATCAGAGGTGGAAGTGATGCTCGGGAATAACATGTTTAAGAAGGAAAGAAGTTATTGCACAGGTGTAATTGCAGCCAGAGAAGAGCGGAGTGAAAGTATGTGAGAGGAGCAGCTCTGCAGACACCAAAGTCCGTGGAGAAGGAGCTGCTCCAGACTCCAAAGCTGAGATTACTCTGCAGCCCAGGGTGAGGCAGCTGTGCCCCTGCAGCACATGGAGGGCACAGGGGTGCAGAAATGCACCTGCAGCCCCTTGAGGAGCCAGCGCCAGAGCAGGGGGATGCCTGAGAGGAGGCTGTGACCCCGTGGGAAGCCTGTGCTGGAGCAGAGTCCTGGCAGGGACCTGTGGAGAGAGGAGCCCATGCCTGGAGCAGGTTTGCTGGAATGACTTCTGACCCTGTGAGGGTTCCTGAAGGACTGACCCCGTGGAAGAGTGACCCAAGTTGTAGCAGTTCGTGGGGAACCATAGCCTGTGGGAAGGACTCCGTTTGGAGAAGTTCATGGAGAACTTCTCCCATGGGAGGGACCCCACCCTGGAGCAGGGGAAGGACTCCCACTCCTCTCCCTTAGCACCAGCAGGAACAATCTGAGATGAATTGACCATGAGACCCGTTCCTGTCTCCCTGCTCCACTGGCTGGGGGAGGAGATAGAGCTGGGAAGGAGGGAGAGGTAGGGGGAAGATGTTTGGTTTTTTTGGGTTTTTTTTATAAGACTTATTTTACTTCTCATTATCTTCCTCTGACTTTGTTGGTAATAAATTCAAGTAATATCCCTTAGTTGAGTCTGTTTTGCCAGTGACAGTATTTGATGAGAGATCTATTCCAGTCATTATCTCAACTGATGAACCATTGTTATATTTTCTCTCCCCTGTCCACTTGTAGAGGAGAGTGATAGAGTGGCTTTGGAGGGTGACTGGCATCCAGCCAGGGTCAACCCACTACACTGTGTCTCCAATTTGGAGATAAGGATGGTGCGTGGGCTATGTTGAAGGCCTGACAGAAGTTTAGGTAGATTACACAGGCCAGTCTTCCCTTGCTGACTCTTTCAGTCACTCCATCATTGAAGGCCATCAGATTGCTCAGTCATTACTTGCCCTAGGAGAAGCCTTGATGGCTGTTTTGGATCACCTCCTTGTCCTGAATATGACTTAGAGTTGCTTTCATGAGGATCTGCTCCATGATATCCCCAGGCACAGAGGTGAGGTTTACCAGTCTGTGGTTCCCTGGGTCTTTTGTCTCTCCTCTTTAAAAATCCAGTCTGCTGCTGGATGCCCAAGGACTCCTGTGCATGAGGATGGGCCATGTCCTTCCCTATCCCTCCCTCCTCAGCTCACCCTGATGGTTATTTGTTGTTGTCTCCCCATGTGTGTGCATTGGGCTGCTGGGTTTGACCTTACCTAACTCTGCCCTCAGGAAAAATTTCTGGCTTGTTATGACTTGTCCACTTTCTGAGCAGTCTGTGAGTACATAAACAATGCCTGGGGCTCTGCCCTTCCCCACAAGGCTCCAGCCCTGCTGTGGCTGTCTCCTGGTGTCCTCAGCAGAGTTCACAGTAGGGTGTGTTCCTACACATGTTCATGTCTTGGTGCTCTTGTGTGCAACCAGACTTGTGAATGTACCACAGGTGCACATTTGACAGGTGTATCTGAACATATGTCCTTTTGTGTCTCTCCTCACAAATAGACTGTGTTGCTCATGGCAGGAACACTCTCCACAGCTCTGTTCATGAGCTCTGCAAATCAGCAGGAACTCAAGTGCAGCTGAAAAGTAATGGCATCAGCCTCCTAGAAATCTCTCCAAAAAGAGGCACTGTAATCAGCCCATTTCCTGAACCCTTCTTCTCCTGATCCTCCAAAGCTCATACTCCACTGATGATGATGCCAAGCCCCAACGAGGACTACCAATTTAGATCCTTAGTTTAGTTCAGTGTAACAGCATTGGGACTGCCTCATCATGGTGGGTAGTCCCCTTCTGCCTGCTTCACCAGGTCAGGACACAGCTGCTAAAGAGTTCAAAATTATGGGGTTTGCTTTATCCTGGAGAAATAATAAGTAATCCTACTTACTCTCCTTGTTTTCTCCATGTCCAAATGGATCTGCTTCCATTGAATTGTTGGTGCTTCCAGGTGTGGGACACAGCCTTCCTTCATGCCAAAGCCAATGTCAAATGTGCAGCTCATTGACCTGGTGCTGTGTCAGGTTGAGATCTTGGCCTAAACAGGTACTGAATTAAAGAATCACAGTACATGCTGTCAATGTGCAATGGAGTGGAAGGACAGAGACACTGTGTGTTGCACAGGGAAAGCCAATAAATGGGGTTATTGGGCAGACAGGAGCCAGTGGGGGATGCCCCGGCAGTTGCTCTGTGATGCAGATGTCACTGTGTCCAGGTAGGAGTGGAGCAGAGAGAGAGTGAGGGACTCCAGGGGTGCCAGGTAGAGCAAGGAGCTGGACTGCCCCTATAATAGCAATTTATCCAGTGACAGCAGTGCATGTCTTGTGGGGGAAAAGGTGAGGTGTGATCATCACAAGAACATGTCTGCGGCCAAAGAGGTGGAGGAGTTCAGAGACTCTTCCCTAAATCTCCAGCAGGAAGAATGTGCAGGGAACTTTCCCTGTTGGTTCCGTCATGCTTCAGCACCTGTTTTGCTGAAGATGTTTTAAACTTAGCTTTGCCTTCATCAGCTCCTTCCCTGCATTCAGGGAACTGCAGACATCTGAGATGTCCCAGCCTTTTAATCACTTGCTTAAGCTGAGGGTGGAAGTTGAAAAAGAAATTTTGGAGTATCATGGAAAAGGAATCCCTAGATGTCTGTGTTAATAGTGAAGCCAGCTGTTCTTCACAGAAACTCAGAGATTAATGCCACAGCCGTGTCATGGAAAGGAAGAAGACTGTTGTACACTCGTAGGCCCAGCTTTCTGTAGAGATGCTGTGCCATGCTATCGTCAGCTCTGCTACCCATCTTCTATAAAAAGTGAAGGGATGGCTAAAAAGCGGGGATTTCCAACAGGTATGCACAGGGTACAGACATCCTGCAGAACTGGGCTTACACAGTCCCCATCAACCTTATTGCAAAGAGAGATGTGTTCAGTCCCCTGATACCTCTGTCACCCTGACAGACCATTGGTCAAACAGGCAAGAGCAGGCAATGTCATCAAAGGACTTCACAACCTCACTTTCTGGAAGAAAAAGACATCTGTCTGCGTTCCAGACTCTCAGATGGGGAAAGGGCAATTTACACAGTCTCCATCGTGGATGGATGGATGGATGGATGGATGGATGGATGGATGGATGGATGGATGGATGGATGGATGGATGGACGGATGGATGGATTCTGTTTATCCAGACCTTCCTGACTGAGGCCTGTGATGTGCTTTTGATCAAAACAGTGCCCAAGAGCATCAGACTGAGCAAGAAGGATGTCTGTGAACAAAACTTGTCTGCCACAGACAGCTCACATATACTGCTGAGTGTGTCCCGTTGTTACCACCACAGCTCAAGGGGACCAGAATGACTTTGCACAGAGCTTTTCTGGAGCAGTACTGGTTCTGACACAGCAGGGCCTTCGAGGTCCTGTGCCTGAGCAAAGCTGCTCCATCTGTGCTTGGGAGTGACAAGGTACCACCAAGAAGTGAAGGGTCTCTGGGCATTGGTTACTGTCCTTGGATTGCCCTGGCCCATGAGGGTTCATGGGGACTCTAGTGTGAGACCCAGTGTGATTAATCCCAGTACTGACTTGTGAATGATGCCAGCCCTGCATGCCTGCCAAAACCTGGGCCCTGCCATGGGCCTTAGGTGTTGTGGTAGGGCTGCAGGGAGGAACAGATCTCAGCTGCCCATGGTCATTTGTGCTGGCCATGGTCTGAGACTGGGCAGCAGAGAGGAGGAGAAGATGGAGATGAGGCCATGGGCCAGCCCTTAGGCTATTCCACACAACCACACTTCTGACGTCTTTCGTCATTTTCTGTCTACCCCAGCACAGCACTGACCAGAGGAAGAGGTGATGCATTCCCATGATCCTGCAGGGTGGTTTGTCTCCAGGACCTCTGACAGAATTCTAGTTGTCAGTTGAGGACAGCAGAGGTTTCACAGGAAGTGTTGGGAGTGTATCTGGGTAGAGACACTGAAGGGCAAGGGCCGATTGCCCTCAGGTAGCTGGGGATGTTTTGCATCCTGCCCCAGGACTGTACCCCAAAGAGGACCCTCTGCAGTGTATACCAACCTCACATTTTTCTGGATGAAGGCTCTCACTACATTGTCACCTTATACCCTCCCAACATCAACACCATTCTCTCCCGGCAGCTTGCAAGAGCATATGTGGAGGGAAGGACCACCTGGAGACCTGGCCTGAGATGCAAAAATCTTTATTGAGTATAAAGAGGGAATAAAAGCTGTTACAAGCAAAGACGCTCAGTGCAGGGATCTGGAGGGACAAGCAAGACACTTCACCTCTTGGCCATGGTGAAGTCTATGCAGGGCATCCATTTGCCTTGCCTGTAGAGTGCAGGCTGGCTTGGAGGAGCCTTGCAGCCCAGGGGAGCAGAAGGACACAATGAAAATAGAGAAAAGGAGATATGTAGGCAAGACACAGGGCATGCTTTCAAAGTGCCTGAGCTGGGCCCTTCCTGCCAGCATTTTCAGGAGGAACTAAAGATGGTCAGTTCCTCTGAAAGAAATGACCTGAAGATTCTTCCTTTGTCCAGCACCATGCCTGGAGATCCTGGGGACACCTCCCAAGACCTATATATGCCCAGCATCATTAGCAGGGGAGGCCCCTCCTTCCACCGTAGCGCCTGGTGATGCAGGAGAGGTCAAAGCCCCCAGAGTTGATGGGCACTCCATCACAGCTGAGGATGCTGCCAACGGCAGCGGAGGTGGAGGATCCCACCACGGTGTTCTGTGGGAAGGAGCTGAGGATGGGCCCAGGCAGGGTCACCACCACAGCAGGCGGCTCAATGACGACGGTGGAGCTCTGGCACTGCCGGACACAGCACTCATTGCAGCTGTTGGCCAGCGGGGTGGGGCCGCAGGGCTGGCAGGGACGGCACGGGGTGTTGCAGGACATGTCTTGGGGCTGCAGGTGCACCTGGCAGAGAGAGCAGAGAGGAAACAGAGCACAACGGTGGGTGGGTGGGTAAAGAGCAGCCTGGTTACCCCATCGCAAAAGAGCCAAGGCCATCATGAGTGGGAAGCTGGAGACTGTGCCATGAGTCCTACAAAGAGCAGCCCGACTCAGGAAGTTCTCTCCCAGGGCATAAACCAAAAGGGACCACAGTCACCAGCCTCTCTCTATGCCAGCTTCCTCCTCCCTTTCCTCTCTCACGACCAGATGCTCCAAACCCCAAATACAAGAAAGCCAACATCAGTTGAGATGTCCACCAAGTGGAGATCTCCCTTTGGAAGAGAAAGAGAAGGGGCTTCAGACTCACCTGGTTCCCAAGCAGAAGGAAGCAAGAGAAGTGGATGAGAGAGCAGAGACTTGGGCTGCCTTTTATACCTGCCCTTAGTGCCGCAGGAGCAGGGGCAGCCTTTGCAGAGGTAACAATTTCCCGGCAAGCTCATCTTGAATGCAAACCAGCACACCTAATGATATGGGCTGTGCTTTCATTTCCTGCACTGCTGCCTTTTCATTTCCAGGTTTGTTCCATGCCCGTTCCCCAATGAAGGCTTCTTCTGATCCCTGGGATTAAAGGCCCTGAGATTTCTGAGGCAGGAATGCAGCAGTGCAGGCAGAAGACTCAGTCTATGTACTGCATGGGCCCAGAGCAGGCAAGTGATTTAACAGTCTGTATAACTCTGGTGGGGGTTTTTGTGTTCCAGCAATTCTCAGATGGATGCCCAAGGACTCTTGTGCATGAGGATATGTTCTATCCTTCTCTTTCCCTCCCTGTGGTCACTCCTTCCCTCCCTGTGTCCATGGACTGTGCAAGTGGTTTTGGCCCCAACCTGCCTAACTCTGCTACCAGGGAGAAATTCTAGCTTGTTTTAACTCATCCCCTCTTTGTGCAGCAGTATAAATGTCATGGGCTTGTTTGGCTCCTTGTCCTTCCTCACAATGCTCCAACCCTGCTGCAGTTGTCCCCAGGTGTCCTCAGCAGAGTCCACAGTATGTTTTGTTCCTACAACCTTGACTTCCACAGGATAAGAGAGGGGGGCCCATGAAATCCTCATGAAGCTCAAGAAGGCCAAGTGTAAGGTCCTGAATGTGGTTTGGATCACTGCCAAGGATGGACACAGACTGGGTACTGAGTAGACTGAGAGCAGCCCAGCCAAGAAGGACTTGGGTGTACTGGTGAATGAGAGGCTGGACATGACCTGCAATGTGTACATGCAGCCCTGGAAGCCAATTGTATTGCATCAAAAGAAGAGTGACTACCAGGTCTAGGGAGGTGGTTCTTCCCCGCTACTCTGCTCTTGTGAGACCCCAGCTGGAGTGCTGTGTCCAGTTCTGGGGCCCCCAACGTAAGAGGGATGTGAAGGTGCTGAAGCAAGTCCAGAGGAGGCCATGAAGATGCTCAGAGGGCTGCAGCCCCTCTGTTACGGAGACAGGGCTGGGAGAGATGAATGTGTTTAGCCTGGAGATGGTCCTGGGGATACATTAAATCATATTCCAGTGCCCAAAGAGGATCCAAGAGAGATGAAGAGGGACTTTTTACAAGGGCATGGAGTGACAAGACAAGGAGGAATGGCTTCCCACTGAAACAGGATAGATTCATACTAGTTACTAAGAAAAAATTCTTCCCTCTGAGGGTGGTGAGGCCCTGGCACAGGTTGTCCAGAGAAGCTCTGGCTGCCCCATCCCTGTAAGTGGAGGCTGTGCAGCTGTGAAGCACATACACTTGCAACTTTTGCAGTTGCTTCTAAATCCAGGGATTTTGACGATGAAAACTGTTCAAGAAACTGGACTTGGGGCAGATCTATTGGAGGCTACACCATAAGCAAGCCAAAGCAGCTTTGTCAATGCCCTCTGCTTAAAATAACACTGGAATTCTCAGAGCAAATAGCCCACCAGCTCTTCTTCCTGTTCCTACTCTCTGTGGACCTCCACTGATGGCCACAGCTGGAGAATGAGGCCTTTGGCAGGAGGCACAACTGCTCTTATGGTTTTGCCATTGTGGTCATAGTAGCCGAAGATGGGAAGGGCCCTTCCTTACCCTGTATCAGCAAGTGGAAAACAGCCATCAGCCAGACTCTGGACAAGATTCTTCCTGCACTCATCCACTGCCAGAGAGTTGTACCACTCTTTTTCATGTCTCTCCTTCTTTTCAGGGAAATCACCAGTGCTGGAGGGAGCTCCCATGTTCCCAAGTCCATGCCAGTTTATCTGTCCAACAGCTGGCAATGATCTCAGTGATCTCCTTTCCTCCCATGAGCTAAAAGAGGGGTTCTGGGAACTTTTATTCAGGAAATCCTACTACAGCATTGCTTATGGAAACTTAGCTCAAGGGTGCTGAGTTTCCAGATGGATCCCACCCTTTGAATTGGAGTCTGTTGGTCATGAATTATCATGCCCTTTGCCTGAGAAATCTTAGGGTACTCATTTGTTTTCCTGCTGCTGTTCCTCTCTCAGATAGCCTGCCTCTCCCAAGTGACCTGGGTCTGCTCTGTGTAAGGCTTTGCATGCCCCTGTTTATCTCAGAGGGCTCTAAGCAGTCTTGATGAGGAATTCATAGCAGCTCTCAGTGTCCTGCACTCTGCTGTGTCTTGGATTTCTTGGACATTTTTGGTCCTGCTTTTTGTTGGTTTCCAGGACTGTAGTGGGCTTCAACACTGCAAATACACAATTCTCTCCAAAATGCATCATTCCTAGGCAGAAATGACAAGCAGTGATGTCTATCTGAGGATAAATCCAGTCTCAGGCTCTTTCTGCTGTCCCAGCCATTTTCTCAAATGCCACTGAAAAAGAGCACAGCTGACAAAGGGCAGGAATCAGCCTGTCCTTGGGCAATGGTGCCTGGGCCTGGATACAGGTCTAAGTGCCAAGTGCCCAGGTGGATGCAGGAGGTTTGTAAATCTCCTCCAGAAGTGCCATTGCTTCCAGAAGGGAGGAGTAGACGTTCAGTTCAGACTCAATCATCTCCCTCAGATGCTCAGGTGAAATTAATCCCACACTCTCCACAAAGGTGTGTCTACTGTGTTGATGCCTCCTCATTATGAAGTGGTTACATGGACTACCTTCACTGTCAGTGTGCAAAAAGAAAAGCTTTGAGAACATGATTAATCTGTTTCTGAAATGAAAATTGGGAGGGGAAAAGCAAGTGCTGTTTGGAAGTGCTAATATTCTCCCAATGAGTATAAAGAGAGACTTGCTTCCCAGCCAGCCTTCCACAGCTCTGCACTTTGAGTGCTTTGCCAATCACATTAAAGTTTTTCCACAACAAAGCCCAAAATGGGTGGAACGATGTACTGCTAAAAATGATGTGGGGTTTTAGATGTGGAAATGCCCAGACATATCTAGTATGAAGCACACCATTTTGCATAATTTTAATTAAAAATAAGAGAGTAGATTCAGATACTAAGGCAAGGAAGGAGGAAGAATTATGCAAATTTTGTTTGCAGTCTTACGCTAGGAATAATGGCTATAGGTAGAGATATTAGACATTGCCAAATTTTATCTTGAATTAGAGTATGATTTGATGAAATAGCTACAAGAATGTGGCATAGATACATCCACAAAACATCATGCTAAATGGAGAAACACGTCTATTTCCTAAAGCAATGTTTCCTGAAGTCGCTGGGATTTCTTTAGGAGATTCAGATTAACCCTAACAAAATGAAGCACTTGGCAAACTGGGGTAGAAACCTGTGGGAGTACTGCTCCTCCAGCTCTGTTACAGAACCATTTATGGATGGGGTTTGTGACCCTCTCTAAGCACAGCACTTTAAAGGACTGGGAGGCATTCTGAATTCACCGGGAATGAACAGAGGGTGGTGGGAGCAGCAGAACTGAGGCTCAGCCCAGCCAGAGATGGCTGTAAGTTGATATGAGCTCATTGGAGAATTAGTGGCTTCTCACTGCCCATGATGCCCACACGGACCTACACATCAGTGGGGATCTTCTGCAGGGCAGAAATCATGGGAGGGAGGGGATGAATCTGTTTGTTCAACTTTGAAAAGTCACTTCACTTCTTCTGGAAAGCCCGTCCCAGAGCGAGCTTCACCTCTTTGTTTCTGAGTGTGTAAATGAAGGGGTTTAACAAAGGAGTTACCACTGTGTTAAAGGTATTCACAATTTTGTTCAGATCGAGGGAGTTCTGGGCCAATGGCTTGACATATAGGAACATAGTGGAGCCATACCAGATCGTGACGACACTGAGATGGGCAGAGCAGGTGGAAAAGGCCTTTTTCCAGCCATGGACTGACTGAATCCTCAGGATGGAGGAGATGATGTACATGTAGGAGACCAGGGTGACCACACAGGTGGCCACGACAACAATTACGGAGATGAGGAAGGTTGCCAGCTCCACAGGCCATGTATCACTGCAGGAGAGGGAAAGGCAGGAATCTATATCACAGGGAAAATGATTGATGACATCTGGCCCACAAAAAGTCAGCCTGGATGGCAGAAAGGCCAGAAGGGAGATGGACAAATAGCCTCCCAGCCAGGAGCTGAGTGCCAGCCGAAGAGAGAGGACACTGTTCATGAGGGAGCTGTACCTCAGGGGGTAGCATATGGCTAAGTAGCGGTCATAGGCCATGACAGACAGGAGAAAACACTCAGTGGAGCCTAGAGAGAGAAGAAAGAACAACTGGAGGATGCAGACACTGAAGGAGATGTTCTGGCTAGTCCCCAGCATGACCCCTATGGCTTTGGGAACAACACCTGTAGTGTACCAGATCTCCAGAAAGGAGAGATTACAGAGGAAAAAGTACATTGGGGTGTGTAGGTTGCTGCTTCTCCACACAAGGGCTATGATGGATGCATTGCCTATTACTGTCAGGATGTACATCAGTGCAAATACCACCACAAGGGAGACTCGGGATTGCCATGTGCCTGGGAAGCCAAGAAGGATGAATTCTTCCACACTTGTCCCATTTGCCATGTCCTTCCAAACGTTGAGGCCCATCTGCAAAGAAAGAAAAGCTTCTGTGAAAGTTTTCATGCCTGTGCTGGTCCTTCAGACGCTACAAGTAGTGAAAAAAAAATCACCATCCCTGAAAATGCAGTTGGCGCACAACATGGGAAAACGGCATTTTTCCTAAGTTAAAATTGTCCGAGAAATCCTTCCCTGATAAAATATGTTTGGGCAACTATATCTAACCCTGAAAATCAGGCCTAACCCAACAAATGAATATTTGGAGAATTATTTATCAGATTGTGCACCTCCTTTTCACATGGGGAATGTAGTCATTTCTGTGAGATGAAAATCCCACTTAGGAAACTATGGACAACAGACTGAGGCACTCCAGCTATGGGAAAAGCTGTCAGAAAGAGGAAGGGAATAACATAACCTGTACTCTCCAAGGCAAGCAATACTGAGGTGTGATATCAGCAAATGCAATTGAGGAATACAAATACTGTCAGGATAATGTGGCACTGCAAGAGATTTTTCCCACCTCTTCTAGGTCAGTTTATTACAAGGGATTGAGACTGAGCTGCAGCTGCACAGGGCAACAGCTTAGTATGTCACTACTCAAGGTCTCCTATATTTGCTTTCTTCCAAGTCTCAGAACAGGAAGCTTTTGCAAATACCTCCATTTCCTGCACTGATGTCTGCTTCTCAGCATAGCTACTAGGGGTACGATTCACCTCTTTGCAATTTTGCCTTCTCAGAGTCAGGGGAAGGATTTCTGCTGACCGAGCTGAAAAATCTACTGTGAAATATTCCTATCTCAGCTCCTCAGCTTACCCCCCTTTTTTCTTCACAGACACAGAAAAAGCATGAGGGAGACATGGCTCATTTTGTCTTATATACATGGCTAAAAGCCCTCTAGAAGTGACAGGTTTTCTCTAAGGTCTAAGGCAGGAGTCTAGTGAGCACTTTAGACGGATGTCAGACATCTCAACTTGGGCAGAGACATTTAGCCTGAGCGACTGAAGGCAAAATCCTCTGAGTTCAATCCCTGCACAGAGAGATAAAGGTAGCTGTGTTGAACTGTTCCTGTGGACAAGGGAGGATTTTTGATCCGTTCCCTAGGGAGAACATATCCTCAGGTAGATATGGAAGACAGATGGACTAAATCACCACCTGAATCATCTCTTTCTCTCTTATATTCCTCCACAGCAATATATACCAGAAAACTCATGTACTTAAAGAGTAAAGAAATCCCCCTTAAATAAGCTCTCCTTAAACATGCAAGGCATCGGAAGTCTGTGCTATATGTCTTGGGCAAACTTCACTCACCAGATTTGCCAGTGGAAATGATCCAAATGACATTTTTTCATGCACCATCTTCCAAAGGAAGCCACGGTCCCCTTGGCTAATGGAGAGCATTGGAAAGAGGTAGATTTATTGGGGAGAACTCTGGATTCAGATGAAGAGGTGTGGATGAGCAGCTCTCCCCTTGCCGACTCACTTCAAGCTGATGGCAACTGCCTGATCTCATTTCCTCTCCATCCAGTAGGATCTGACAGCTCGCACCCCTGATCTTTTCCCTCTCACAGCCACCACTGTAATTCCACTAAAGGGAGCTTTGTGTGCACACACACAAAGTGTAAACTCTCTTCAGCTTAGCTTCATATAGCGAGATCATACACCAGAGACTCGCCAGCATCATTAGCATAAGAACATCCCCACACCCACCTCATTAACACAGTGAAGCTCCAGCTGGCCACACCTAGGAGACTGTTTTCTGTTTTCCCTCTGGTGTGCCCTAGGGCGTTTGACCTCTGAAAGGTCTTATGGGCTTGTCAGAGACGGATAGTACTCTCTCTTCACACACGCCAATTAAAGAACGGCAATGCAATTCCCTAAGTGGCTGCTAGGCTGGGTGTTTGCCTCCGGCCTGCAGCTGTGGTATGAGAACCTTGTCAGGAACTCAGCTGACATGGAGATGTCTGAAATAATCATGTTCCAAGAGACTGGAAGTGTCAAGTATTTGGTGCTGGATACTAAGACGACTGTGAAACCTCCAGGGTGGGAAGTAACTAAAGGCAACTATGGGCACATGAATACAGACACTGTAAGGTAAGGGGTTCACCTACCTCATTTCAGAGGCTCTTAATGCAGTTAAGGCCTCTGTCTTCAGCCTTAACTGAAGTGAAGAACTAAGTAAAGATCTAAATCAGACAATACATTAGTAGAGAAAATTGATTTCCCCTGACTCTAGAGAAGGTGTCTTCAATTGAAGTACTCATCTTTGCTCCATTCATCATCAGCTGAGAGAAATAGGCACTCTCAAACCTTAGTTCAACTCTTACAAAAAATGCTGTCTCTCACAGATCAGGCAATCCAGGCCTTACAAACTTACCTATTTTTCTTCTGTTGACATTCAAGATATACTAGAGAGCTGGCTTAGTCCACACACATACAGAAATAAGCACACTTCTTGTCCTCTTTTGAGTTAGATTCACCTCCAGAGAGAGTCTGTCTGCACTGTCCAGGATCACCACACAGGTCTTGGACTTGACAGACACATTTTCTGCAAGTCCTGTGTCCCAGGCTTCAGTGTGGTTGAGAGAAAACTGACCTGTACTTGGTGTGAGGTGAAGATGCAGCTAATGGGAGTAAAGTTCTCAGCCTGAGCCTATTTTCTGACCATGAAACCATCTCCCTGCTATCTATCTGTCCTATCCTATGGACATGGATGTGGGGTTTAGCTGTGGGATGGAGGTGTTGGAGCCTGTGTGTTCACTTGTGATCACTTAATGAAAGCAAGCCATATGCATGTGACCAAGTATGCAGGTCCTGCTGTGAGCTTATCCTAGTTGGGGAGTTCAGAGGCCACCACTGATCAGCTGCAGCATCTGTGTCTGCAGAAAGATGGTTTGTGCCATTTCCTGTGCACATCTGCTTTGGGATGGGTTAAGTCCCCTGGGTGACCTGATGTCCCATCACTGACTGTGGGAGGAGCTTACAGAGTCTGTTAAATCTGGTCCTGAAGATGGGTTGTGCTTCCCATCTGCAGGACGTGCTCTGAGACCAAGGAGTCATATCTGAGCAGAAATGGTGGAAGGCTGAGCCTGATCCCAGCTGTCTGTGGAGAAGTCAGGGATGTCTTCCTTAGCTCCAAGGGACAGTGCCTGAAAGGGCCCCACTGCTGTGTTTCCCACCCTCCCCTTCCTCTGGGAATAATCAATGGTCCACTTGTGTCCCCACCTTTTTCTCCACCACCCATGGCAATGCTTTTTGATCTCAGCAACTTGAGACAAGGAGACCAAAAAAAGATTACATGGAGGCTGAGAGTGAGATGCAGAAAGCTTTATTGTCATTGAAGTAGGAAATGAGTTCCCGTATAGAGAAGGCTGCTGGTGGTGGTGGGAGACCACATGCAACTGCCGGAAGTCTCTGCCCATCACTGACACTGGAGATCCCACGGGGCATCCATCTGCCTGCCCCATAGTGGGCAGCAGTTAGCAGATCCCCCAGAGAGGCTTACAGTCCAGAAGTATGGAAGACAAAAGAGAGGTGGGAGAGAGAGTAAGACAGGGAAGTCAAACACTGGCCATGGTTTCAGAGAACCCCACCTGCCCTCCTTTGGAAGGGCAGCACTGGATGCTCAGCATCTCTGAATTCAATGGCCAGGAACTCTGTCCTCAGTCCAGCATCAGCTTCTGGATTCCTGGGCGTCCTTGTGAGGGCTGCCCCAGTGGCTTTAGCATGGGGGACACCTTCTGCCACCATAGCGGTTGGTGATGCAGGAGAGGTCAAAGCCCCCGGAGTTGATGGGCACTCCATCACAGCTGAGGATGTTGCCAACGGCAGCGGAGGTGGAGGATCCCACCACGGTGTTCTGTGGGAAGGAGCTGAGGATGGGCCCGGGCAGGGTCACCACGACTGGGGAGGGTTGGATGGTGACGGTGGAGTCCTGGCACTGCCGGACACAGGGCTCATTGCAGCTGTTGGCCAGCGGGGTGGGGCCGCAGGGCTGGCAGGGCCGGCACGGGGTGTAGCAGGACATGTCTTGGGGCTGGAGATGCACCTGAGAGAGAGGGAAGGGAAGGAAGCAGAGCACAGGCACATGTGAGGAGCATGTGGGAGTCCATCATCCCACTGCAAGAATTTCAATGGTACCTGCTACGCCAGAAGGGAGAAACTGGGCAGTGAGAGAAAGAGGTTTTCAGCCTCATCCTGACACAGTACTGCAAAGTGTCACCTTATTTCTTCAATAAAGAGCTCCCTCAGCCAAATCCTTGGCACCCTCTGAGTCAGACCTTAGCTCTTCTCCGACCCCTCAGCGCCAGCACTAAGACTTCTCACAGGCTATAGGAACACACATCTTCTTCACCAGAAAAGGACAGGAGAAAAGAGCTTCAGACTCACCTGGGTCCCAAGGAGAAGGAGGCAGGAGAAGTAGATGAGAGAGCATGAAGTTGGGCTGCCTTTTATGGTGGCTCTGAGTTGCCCCAGGCCCAGAGGTGGCTTCTATGAAAGTGGTAATTTTGTAAGGTCCTCATAATGTATGGAAAACATCCCAGCTAATGACATGGGTTGGGTGCTTGTTTTCCATGTTGCCACCTTTTCATTTCCAGGCTTATGTCATACACATTTCTTCATGGAGGCTTCTTCTGAGTGCTGGGATTGAGATGCCTCAGGATTTCCAGGGCAAGAATGTGTCAGTGTCTGCAGAATCCTCAGCTCAAGTGCTGGATGGGTGCAGTGCAGGGAAGTGAGGTTGGCCTGGAGCTAACTGATGGTGTTTTCTGTGGCCTTGTTTACAGGAAGGGCCCAGCTGCTCCCAGCACTTCAACCCTTGACTGGTCACCCATGCCATGATACCATGGTAAGATTATATGCCATGTTTCTTTCCTCCATGCCTCCCAACTTGCTCCAGTGTTCACTTGAGCTCAGAATGTCAGGCATTTGGGCTGCACTGTTGGGTTTCATTCTCTTGCTCCTAAAGCTCCCCTTATGCCTTTCCAATTATCTCCAAGGAGGGAGAATCTTCAGATAGTCTGGGTAATGTGAGCCAGTCCTTGGTCACCCTCAACAATAAGAAGGTCTTTCCTATGTTTCAGACAGAGCTTCCAGTGTTCCTGCTTGTGCTCGTTGCCTGTGGTCCTGTCACTGGGCACCTCAGAGAAGCGCCTGGCTCTGTTTGCCTTGCACCCTCTGGATTTGGGTTGCATGGCAGGGTTTTGGTTGTGGGGGAGCCAATGCCAGATGGCTTTAAGACTGGTCCACCGCTGGCCAAGGCTGAGCTTATCAGTGATGGTGGAAGCACCTCTGGAATAACATGTTTAGGAAGGGAGGAAACACCTACTGTAGAACAACAGACAGAAGAGAGCTGAGAGAAGATGTGAGAGAAATAACCCTGCAGACACCAAGCTCAGTGAAGGGGGGTAGATGCATATTCATCACCGATCCTGAGGAAACACGGGCCTTAGGGAGCCCAGTTGTTGAGGGAAGTGCCTAGAAATACATCCTTGGTGTAGGATTCTACTGAGAAACAGCAAGAGATCATGTCCATCCCAGACCTCTGTCTTAGGTGATAATTCTGCCCCAGAAGTATCTGTTGATTATTGCCCTAATCTGTTCTACAGATGTGCAGGAGGTCCCAGGAGGGCCAGATCTGGACAGGAGTGGCAGGGCCAGAGCTGGTGCTGGGGCTCAGGGCAAGGCCTGACTCAAGAGAGGCCCATGTAAAGGGTCCATCCTGTGACTGCCACGGGTGGTGAAGGGGCTTGGCTAGGTCAAGAGAACAAGAGTAGCTCAGGCCAGACCCAGGCACTGAGAGGGCAGAGCTGGGACAGGCCTGTGCTAGGCCTGGGCTCTCACAGAGCCCCTGGCAGGGACCAAGGTGGAGCTGAGCCCATGGTTGAACTGGGTCTAGGTGGGCTTGGTCCTAGTACTCCCTGTCCCAGGGTTACTTGCTAACTCTGCTCTGACTCCCACATACCCTGTCTGGGGTAGAAGTGCACTTGTGGCTGGGTTGTGACACCTGTGTGGCCGTAGAGTTCCTGGGCCTCCGAAAAGCTGCTCTGTCCTGGGACAAGACAAGGCAGAACAAAGCCCTGTTGTGTGTTTTGCCACCACTCCCTGTCCCGGGGCTGGCTTCACCTGATGGGTGTTGGGTTCACAGGGAGAGGGGACTCCAAGCGTGGGGCCTGCTGTAGCTGATCCCAATGCTGCCCGGGAACACCTCAGCCCCACACAAGGAGCACCAAGTGAGCCAGGTCAGAGGCTGTGCTGAAGGGGGAGAGGGCTGCATGGGGAAGTTGTATCTGCTACTCATGACCAGGCATGCTTACCATGGCCCCTGGATCAGGTGATGGAGGAGAGGGGCAGTGGAGTAGGGAATTTAGGCCATTCCAAGGCTGTTAACCCATTCCCAATTCCTGCCATTCTTTGTCTTATGAGCCTTCTTGCCCAGCACAGCTTCACACAAAGCAAGGGGGGCACTCTTCCCCAAGAACCTGTGGAAATGCTGACCTCCTCAGGCTTCCCACATGCCTGCAGTTCTCTTCTAGAGAACAGCAGTTTTCAGGATTCCTGGTTGTATGATGTGCTTCAGGTCCAAGCGGTATTTCTGAAAGGAGACGCAGCCAGGCAAGGACTGACAGCGATTGGCAGTCGAGTAACTAGGGATGTCTTCCTTCATGGATGAAAGGCTGGATACGAGCTGTAAATGTGCTCTTGCAGCCCAGAAAGCCAACTGTTTCCTGATTCTGACCCTCTGCACTGAGACCCCATCTTGAATACTGCCTCCAGCTCTGGAGGCCTCAGCAGAGGGAAGACATGTACAGTTTGAAGCAACCCTCACAAGCTCACAAAAACGATCTGAGGCCAGGAGCACTTCTCTTATGAGGACAGGCTGAGACAATTGGGCTCATTCATCCTGGAGAAGAGAAGGCTTTGAGGAGACTTCGTTGCAGCCTTTCAGTATGTAGAGGGGGCTTAAAAAATATTTTAGCAGGGTGTGTTGTGATAGGGCCGGGGAAGCAGTTTTAAACTAGAAGATGGTAGATTCAGACTAGCTATGAAGAAATTTTTTACAAAGAGGGTGATAATACAGAGGCATATGTTGCCCGGAGAGATGACAGATCCCTGTACATGTTCTAGGTCAGGTTGGGTGGGGCTTTGAACAACCTGGTCTAGTGGAAGGTGTCACTACCCATTGTAGGGAGAATGGACCAGGAGAAATTTAGAAGACCGTTCCAGCCTAAAATTCTATTAAATTCTGCGATGCCTCAGTGCCTGGAAGCAGTGTTGGAAAGAAGTTTCATTGGAATTTGTCCCACGCCCCAGTGCCACTAGGAATGATGAAGGGTTCCCCTTGTGCCTCTCAACCAATGGCTTTTCTGCTCAGCACTCAGTGCACAGATGAAAGACAACTAAAGGACACAGGCAAGGTTGCAGCAAGTTTTTAATGTGTCTGAAGGTGAAAATGAAGTCACTCTAAGCAGAGGCTCCAAGTATGAAGAGGAGCAGAAACAGCTAAGAATCTCTTCCTTTTTCCTGTGACAGAGTTCCCACAGGGAATCTGTTGACCTGTCCTGCAACTGGAGACATTCCAGCATGCCCCAGCACTCTGATTTCTGGGGTCCTCACAGCAGGTTTTGAAGGAAGCACAAGAGAACAAAGGCAAGAGTGAGAAAGGGTGAGAGTGAAAGGAGAGGTAGACATTGGCCAAGTTTTCAGAGAGCGCAGTATCAGCTTCCTCAGGTTGATCCCTTCAAGTTTACCCTGGCAAGGCAAATCAGCAATGATTAGCTGCTCTTAAAACAATGACAAGAAGGTTGATCCTCTGTCCAGCTTCTTATTCTGAGTTCCTCGGTATCCCTGACTGAGGCCCTTGACAGCAGATTTAACAGAGGTGACATCTTCTGCCACCATAACAACGGGTGATGCAGATGTCAAAGCCCCCGGAGCTGACGGGCACTCCATCACAGCTGAGGATGCTGCCAACAGCAGCGGAGGTGGAGGATCCCACCACGGTGTTCTGTGGGAAGGAGCTGAGGATGGGCCCGGGCAGGGTCACCAGCACAGCAGGCGGCTCAATGACGACGGTGGAGCTCTGGCACTGCCTGACACAGCACTCATTGCAGCTGTTGGCCAGCGGGCAGGGGCCGCAGGGCTGGCAGGGACAGCAGGGCTGGCATTTCTCTGTGCAGGACATGTCTTGGGGCATGAGGGGCACCTGGAGAGAGGGCAGGGAAGAAGCAAAATATAAGGATATATGAGGAGCAGCCTGTCACTACATCAGGAGTCAAATAACATGCAGGGCCAGGAGGCAAAGGCTCTGCAGAGATGTATGAGGGCTGGTTGGCCTCATCCTGTCAGGGCCCAAAAAGAGCCACCAGCTCCTATGCAGCTACTGCCCAGGCCCCGACTCTAGATGCCACCTGATCACCGTCCCAGCCCTCCTCCATTTTGAATCTTCTCCCGACTTCTCTCTCCCATGACAAACAGCCCCAAGAGCCATCGCAGAAGAGAGCAGGAGTCAGCTGAGTGGTCCATTGAGGTGAGACAGCTCCAGGAAATGGCTCCATCTGGTTCAGGGCACTGCCTCTGCCTCAGCCTGCAGCTGGTTCTGTGCAAGCTGATTCTCGCAGGCTGATTCTCCTTCTTGCTGGAGGAGGGGGAGAGACCATTTGCCAAGACATCAAGCCGTGCCCGTGCAGAACCCCTGAGTGCTCTGAGCCCGGGCGAGAGCCCGAGAGGCACCGCCGCAGGGCTCAGCCCCGGGGCGGAGCTGGCAGCGATGGAGGGGAGAGGAGAGAAAAGGAGGCGGCATGGCCAGAGCACAGGGCCGGGGCTGCCGGGGGCAGCGGTGCTCGGCCGGCGGAGCGGCGGGATGCGGCGGTGTCGGAGCGCGGGGCTGGCGGCGCTGGCCACGGTCCTGCTCGGTGAGCGGGGGTGGGGCTGGGGCGACTCCACAGGTCCCTGGGAGCTACCGTCCACTTTGGCTTCTTCACGGGCCTCTGTCCCATAACCACCCTCGAATCCATCCCTTCCTCTGCACCATTCCATATTGCCTCAGAAAACTCATCCCTCTCTTCTTTGTCCAACCATTCCTGTACCTTCCTTTCCTCTGTGTCTTTTTGCATATTTTATCTAGAAATTATTATTATTAATGAACATTTCCGTTCCCGCACATATTTACATCCTGTGCAAATTATTCTCATCATAATTTCTGTATGTTCCTGGCTGCTTATGCGGGATTTTGTTCTGGAGAGGGCTGGGGAGAATGTAGGAGTTGAGGTTTGTATTTCTTTTTCTCCCCGGTAGGGGCTGCGATCAGAACCCAGGTGCAGCAGGAGCCATGGCTGGACACCACCGAGGGCACCGGCATCATCAACTGCTCACACCCAAAAAAACAGATCGAGGATTTCATCTATTTCTACCGTCAGCTCCCGGGCCGAGGGCCCGAATTCCTGGCGCTCACTGTGAAAGAGTCCAAAGAGGTGCCGGCCATTGCGGGTCATCTGTGGGTGTCGGCGGATGGCCAGTCCAGCGCGCTGTGGCTCGGGCGGCCCCGGCGCGGGGACGCGGCCGTGTATTACTGCGCGCTGGGGGCCACGGGCGCAGGAGCCGGGGCTGCGGCCGGGCACGAACCGCCGCGGGCGGGGCCGGGCGGGGCCAGCAGGGGCCGCAGCAGGGGCCGCCCGCGGCCAGCAGGGGGCGCTGCCGCGCCGCCCGCCGGGCCTCAGGCGGCTCCGCAGCTCCTTCCTGGGCAGCGGCCGCGCGCACGCCGCGCCCGACACGGCCCCGCACGGCCGCCGGACACACGGCTCGCACAGCCTGCCTCCTGCGCTGACACACTCGGCACGCACTGCCCGGCCTCCCCTCCGGCCCTCCGCCTCCTCCGCCTGGCAGGAAACTGCTGCGGGCCGCGGCTCTGGCATGGCCTTTGGCCCTCTGGGCACGCCCAGTGCTCTTCTCAGCCCGGTCTGCAAAGCAGAGCTGGTCCTTGAGGCCAGCGTCTGTGGTGCGAGCTGACAAAGCAGCTGCACTGACAGGCACACGTGGTCTAATAACTGGACTGCTGTCATCTCACTCGGTCACAGCATGAGAGATGCTTGCAGCGAGTCTTTCTCAGGTGACAGGGAAATCTCCATCTCTGTCCCTGGTGAAAAGGCTCTGCCACGTACCGGCACGTGGATGAGAAGCCACTTTCCCATCTAGATGGGTAAGGAAGGTGTACTTTGAATCCCACCTGAGCTCGGAATTCACTTCTCTGCTTTCTGTTCTCGTCCTCGGATTTCCCGAAACACCCTTGGATGAGCATTCAGCACCTTACTGAAAGAGTAGATGGGAGGGAAAACAATGAATCTGTTGGAGTAGAGGAACATTTCAAATCGCCGGAGGGCTCTGTCACACCCACGTTCCACCTGAAACTGATTGGTCCCTTTTCCTTCACATTTGTCACTTCTCGGGCAGCCTGAAAAGCAGATGCCAGGATTTAGCACTGCTGCAAGTGTTGGAGGGAGACACTTGAAAGACCGAGCTGCACATGAGGTTTCCCTCCAGAGACGTGTTGTAGAGACCCCATTTCCTTTGGGGACAGGAGCCTTTCAGCATCTTCAAGAACTCCCTCACTTGAGCCAGTTCAGCAGAGGCCACTGTCAGGGCATGTGAAAGGCGAGGGTGTCTGCTTCTCTAAGGCTCACATCACCTCCATTTCCCCTTCCAAGGGAAGAACAAGGAAAAGGGAGTGTGATAAACAAAGCACACAATGACACCAATCTGACAGTCGGTGAGAAGGAGTGAGCTTCGAGCTCATCAGCTTCTAACTGATGGGTCATTAGGAAACTGCTGTGAAGTGGCTCAGGCTGAGCTTTGTCAGTGACAACAACAAGTGACAAGAGGAACAACATGACAATCATGGAGGTTTGAGAGGCTCTTGTGGGATTAGGGAACACTCACCAAGGAATGTTTGTAAAGTCATGGAGTTTCCAGCCTTGGAGTTCTCCAAAAGCCATCTCGATGTGATCGCAGCAAACTGCCCTATGTAAGCCCTTTAGGGCAAGGGCTTGGACCAAGTGACCCCAGAAGAGGTCCCTTGCAAAGTGAACCATGATGTGATTCCATAATCTAAGACAGGAGGAGAGGATGAGAGGAATGATCGAGCCTAGAAAATCTGTGACAGCCTCAGAACCCTCCACTTCTCTAGAAACCTCCTTCTAGACCATGGAGAGGTGCAAAACTTGCATTAGAATGTTCCTAATACCACCATTCTCATTAACCTGCATCATTGTTCACATCATTCTAGAGCGTTTTTGTGACGAACCCATTTTGGACGTAACCAAAATGACCAGTATGGGACCATTGTGGAGTTAACTCGGATAAGGGGGTGGGAGTTTGGGAGCTGGGACAGAGGCGTTTATCCCAGGCAGATGCAGAAGGGCAGGGGAGAAGTGGCAGATACCGAGGAGACTCCTGTTCCCAGAGGAAATAGCAATGACCCCAAAGAGCTGAGAAACCTCACTGGGGAAGAAGCCCCTGAGCTCCCAAATGCCCAGCACTGGGTGTGCAGCAGAGCTGCTGATTCCAGCTGGGGAGGTGAGGACTCTGCTGCGAGCTGATCAGGAACAGCCCCTTCCCATGTCTGAGGCCCCAGAAGCAGGGAATGGTCAGAATGCCAATGGCTGAGGGAGGCACGGGGGCAGCTGCTGGAGGAGGGAGAAACCCAGAAGGAGCATTTCAGGCACTGGAAGGACAGGACATTTCTCTGCCCCCCTCCGCTGCTTCCTTTGCTCTCCCCAGAGAGTCGTTTCCGGCAGCTCTGGTATCTCGGGGCTGGGAGGTGGTTTCTGACTCTTCCTCACTCAGCAAACACGCAGCTTGGTCTCGGCATGCACCTCGCCTATCTCATCCTCACGGTCTTCCTGGGACAGCTCCTGGGTAAGTCCTGGCTTTTCATCAAGAAATGCTTCTTATTCTTTCCAGGAAAACCTCAAAAGCTTACCAGGACCATGTGGGGAAATACCAGTGAATGGAGGGAAAAGGCTGATAAATGTCTGCTTCTCTTTGTGGTTGGGCAAGTGTTTGTTCAAGAAGCTCTTAGATTTGTAAAGGAAAGGGAAGGGACAGAAGAGACCCCTCAGAGCCCTCCTCTGTCTCTTCTCTTGCCTTCAGTCCATCTCCTCTTCCTCTCTCTTCTCATTGACTTGCAGTTAGCACAGGAGATCTCTCTCGGCTTCCTCTGCAATCCCACATTCCTCCCTTTCTGAGGTAAATTCCGAGATCTCTGCCCCAGGGACTTTTCAACTCTCATTTCACTGACATTAACGGGGTGTCCTGTTCTGCCTCCAGGCTGTCCCAGCTCTGTCAAGGCTTCCAGTGTCCTCTGGGCTGGCAACACAAGCAGAGGTCCCTCTTTCCAAGCTCAGCACTGTGTGTACTCAGGGATCGAGGAGCCCTCAGAGGTGGCAGGAATGGGGAAGCAGGATGAGTCTTTTTGCTGCACCTCGATGGGCTCCTCACGCTGCTGGACATGTGCTGGTTCCAGCACACGTAGTTCAGGCATGACAGGCTGTTCCCCGGTCCTCTGAGCAGTAGGAGCAGAGCAGGGACACAGCCCAGCTCTCCGTTGGGTCATGCTGCTACAATGAACTCCTGCTCCATCTGAACTCCTGCCCAAAATCTCTCAACAATCTGCTATAAGGCAGGGAGCTTTCTCCATCAGGGTTTTTTATCTCCATCATTTTGCTTCCCGTGGTCCTTCCCTGTGGAGCTGCTGACATTCACTTTCTTCCAGGCACCACGGGGCAGATCACGGTCACCCAGGAAGATGGACAAGTCATGGTGAAGCAGAGACGCCCCTTCCACACCACCTGCAAATACCAGACCAGTGGTTTTAGGGCATTATTCTGGTACCAGGTGCAGAAAGGCCAAGCCCCACAGCTGGTCTCCTATCACGCAGGGCCTGGCCCCAAGCGCAGCGGCCGTATCACCACGCATCTGAACACCACGGGGAAATACAGTGTCCTGCAGGTGGAGGAAGTGGAGCTCTCTGACAGTGCCTTGTACCTCTGTGCTGTGCAAGACACCCTGGTGCAGGGAACTTCCTCGGCTGTGCAACAAGCCAGGGGAGGGAGGGATGTGTCTGTGAGAGGCTGAGCTTGGGGAAGGGACCCTCAGCTCACCCCAGTGCCTTCCAGAAGGGGCCTCCCCACATCTCTACAATGGTCTGATTGTTTTGACCACATCCATTCTAGCACTTCCCTCGGGAAAATATCCTGGGCTATTTTGGCTCATCTCTGCAGTGTAGAGTCTCAAAGTAAAGAAAAATTGCCCTGGTGCTGGTCTGGGACCTTGTCCTTCCACACTCCAGCCCTGCTGCTTTAGGCCCCACATGTCCCCAGCAGAGCCCCGGGCTGGTTCTGTGTCCCTGCCTTGTGTGCTCCCGGAGCAGCGCCGTTTGCATGGACACGTGTGAAGCACAGATTTGTGTGTGGCTCCACACTGCTGTGCACGAACCTGAGTGTGTGCATGTGTGTCCCTCTTCGGGAGGGAATTCCCTGCCTATGCCAGGGATAGCGAGCACTGCTCTGGCCCTGAGCAGCAGAGAGCAGCAGTTTCCCAGGGTCAGACGGAGCCTGAGTGCAGCTGAGTGGGGACGGCAGCTGCCCGCTACAGATGTCTCAAGGGAAGAGGCACTGAAACGCAGCTCCTGTGTCCTGAGCCCTGCCTTCCCTGCCCCTCCAAAGCTCACGCTCCGCTGATGCTCATTTCACGCCCAGCAAGGACGGTTTCACTCCCGCTTGGAGGATCAGCTGAACTCAGGACAAACAGCACGGGCGGGGCTTCAGCAGGGCTGGCAGCCCCCGTGCCCTCCGCCCCAGCCGGGACACAGCCGCTCTCCCTGTGCTGCGGAGGGCAAAAGGAGGAGCTGTGCCTTGTGGGCATGGCGAGAGGCTCGGCAATCCTGCCGCCCGTGTGCTGCCAGTCGCGGAGTGGATCTGCTTCCGATGCGGTGTCGGTGGTGTGTGGGATGAAGAAGGGCAGGGCGATGCCAAAAATTCTTGTGCCAAAATTCTTATGTCGCTCTTTGTGGTGGTGCTGTTAGAGGCGGGGGCTGAGCCCGGCCGGGGCGGAGCTGGAGGCGGCGGAGTGGAGGTGGCACGGCCGCAGCACTGAGCCGGGGCCGGCGGGAGCAGCGGTGCTCGGCCGGCGGAGCGGCGGCATGCGGCGGTGCCGGGGCGCGGGGCTGGCGGCGCTGGCCGCTGTGCTGCTCGGTGAGCGGGGGTGGAGGCGAAGGGAGCCGCGGCTGGGGCCGGGGTGATCCCGCAGGTCCCTGGAGGTCCCCTGCGTTCCGGCTTGACTTCTTCACAGACCTCTTCCAGCGCACTAATCTCTCGTTCATCCCTCCCTCTTCTCCATCCTAAACCCCCTAAGAAATCCCCGGGTTCTATTCTTTGTCCAACCCTGCACAAAGATTCCTTCTATATACCTCCCGCAGTCAGTCTTGCCCCCCTTGTTACTTTTCTGTCTGTCTTTTTGTGCTTTCTCTCCTATCCTCCCATTCTGCAGTGACTTCTCCAATCCTCCGTTCATTCACGCATTCATCTCTCTCCAAACGATTAATGGACACTTCCATTCCTGCATATCTTGACGTCCTGTGGGAACTGTTTTCCTCAAATCTCTGTACATGCCAGACTGCTTCTGCGGGATTTGTTCTGGGGATTTGCAGGCAGGGCTGGGGAGAAAGTAGGAGTTGAGGTTTGTCCTTCTTTGTCTCCCTTGCAGCGGCTGCGGTCAGAGGCCAAATACAGCAGGAGCCATGGCTGGAGATCACCGAGGGCACCGGCATCAACATCAAGTGTTCACACCCCAACACCCGGACGGGCGATTTCATCCACTTCTACCGCCAGCTCCCGGGCCAAAGGCCCGAACTCCTGGCTGTCACTGCTAAAGCGTCCAAGAACATTCAGGCCCCTGAAGGGCGTCTGTGGGTGTCGGCAGATGGGCGCTCCAGCGCGCTGTGGCTCGGGCGGCCCCGGCGCGGGGACGCGGCCGTGTATTACTGCGCGCTGGGGGCCACGGGCGCAGGAGCCGGGGCTGCGGCCGGGCACGAACCGCCGCGGGCGGGGCCGGGCGGGGCCAGCAGGGGCCGCAGCAGGGGCCGCCCGCGGCCAGCAGGGGGCGCTGCCGCGCCGCCCGCCGGGGCCGCCTCGCCCCGCTCGTGCCGGGCTGCCGGGGCGCTTCCGACAGCGGCACCGGAATGAGCACCGGCACTGACACCGACACCGGCACTGACACCGACACCGGCACCGACACCGACACCGGCACCGGCACCGGCACCGGCACTGACACCGACACCGGCACCGGCACTGATACCGACACCGACACCGGCTTTGACATCGGCACCGACACTGACACTGACACCGGCATTGACACCGGCACTGACACCGACACTGACACCGACACTGACACTGGCACTGACATTGACATTGACATTGACACCGACACCGGTGCCGACACCGACACTGGTACCTTCGTGACCCTGCACCCCCAAAGCCTCCATCATTCCCTTTCCCTCTCTCTGCTCCCTACCCAAAACATCCCACATCTTTCACGACACCCAAACACTTTTTCACTGCATTCGATAAGGCAGGAAAAGTCCTGGGTTTATAAGACGATTCCCTCACCCTTCTGAGGACTTTCACCCCCACACAAGTGTCAATCATCATACCCTAATCTTGAGTGAGGAGGTTATACCAAAGAGGCTTTTGCTGGGAGTCGTGCAGCCGAAGGGAAGCAGTGTTTCTGACTCTGGATATGGCTGTTTTCATGAGGTGCTGTTCCCAGACATGTTTCCCTTGAAGGGACTCGTTTAAGGACGGCAACCTAAATATATTTATAGGAATGAAAGGAAAGTCTAATTTGATCCATGATGATAGTGATTAAGGATAAAAGGTTTTAATCAGAATTACTGACTATAATGTATAGAGAGTTATGAATACCAGTATAGTGCCCTTTTCATCAAATCAATCATTTCAAAGTTATCTTAATAACTATTAAGTAAATATTGATGTAACTCACCTATACAAATGACCATTGGAAAATCTCTTTTGCCCTGCCTTGAGAAGTGACTTGGAGGGGATACCCCCCCTCAAGGAGAGTCTTTCCAACATACTCCTCCTAGAAAGGTATGTTAGACCTCCCTGCCCTTTCAATGTGGGACTGAGTTTTAATAGCACAAAGTGCGGGACTGTCAGTCAGATGTTGCTCGTCGAGCTGCGCCACCTCAGCAGCCCTTAGCTCAGCAGCTTATGTAAGTTTTCAGTACTATTGCTTGTTGGTTCCTTTGTCAAGAACTTTGCCTGCCACATCCTCACCAATGCCAGTTTGTGTCAGGAATACTTTTTCTTTCTTCAGAACGTTTAATTTTGGGATTGACGAGTCAGCCTGCTCTCAGCATTCTGCAACACCAAAACCAGTGTGACCCCTCCCCCTTCCCCACCCATCACTGATCACTTTTGCAAATAGGGCAAAGTTTGAGCTGCTTTACCCCTCCCAAGGCAGAACATCCTGGTGCATCTTCTTAGAAGGTGGCACAGAGGCGTGTTTTGGATTTAGTCTGAGAGTGATGCTGTAACACACTGATGGTTTGGTTCTGGCTCAGTAGTGCTTATTCTCAGTCAAGGACTTTCCAGTGCCTCAGGTCCTGCCAACGACAAGGTGCACAGTAAGCCAGGAGGTATCATGGCCAGGACGGCTGATCCACATTGCCAAAGGAATCTTCCATACCATATGACGCCATGCTCAGTGTATAAACTGGGGGGGAGTGGTCCAGGAGGTGCCAATCACTGCTCAGGGACAGGCTGGGCATCGATCCAACGTGCAGGTGGTGCCCAGATCCAGTGTGCAGGTGGTACAGCTGAGGGCTTCTTCCTGTCCTTTTGTGACCTCAGCGGCATTAGCGCCAGGGAGTTCTGCTGGCAAGCGCAGCCAGGGCTGACTCCTTTCCTCATGGGTCTGCTTTTGAGCTGCAGCTTGAGAGTAGCTGAGGGCCAAGCTCATCCTTTTATCACAAGGTAATGGGCACTGCAGAGAAGGGAAGAGCAGGGGACATTTGTACCTAGAATTTCACAACACCTAACACAGCCTCTCTCATGTTTCCTTTATGACTA
The DNA here is from genome assembly GCA_026261815.1 of Monarcha castaneiventris obscurior. Classification (NCBI taxonomy): domain Eukaryota; kingdom Metazoa; phylum Chordata; class Aves; order Passeriformes; family Monarchidae; genus Monarcha; species Monarcha castaneiventris. The sequence goes on along the minus strand of JAMPIT010000497.1, from coordinate 78,077 downwards.
AATTAGTGACAGAAGGGTTCAGGGATAAGGTGCGTGGAAAAAGTGCCTGCTCTACCAGGCTCAGAATTGTTATTTCCATGCAAAGCCCAGGCCTAGTAACAAAAATCAGTAGGAAGACCATGTTGATGTTAATGCTGTTAATGTTTTCATGAACACCACGAGTACTGGAAAATGGGGAGCTCTCAGAAGTCCATGGATAACACACAGTGAGAGGAACAGGCCTTGACTGTCAGGCACAGCTCTTCTTCAGAAGATATGGACAGACCCCTCACAGAAAAGAGTGAGGGATTTCAGGAGACACCCAGCACAACATGGGACAGCAATGTGCCCTTGCAGCAAGGGAGGCCAACTGCACCCTGAGCTGTGTGAGTCAAAGTGTTGTCAGCAGGTCCAAGAAGGTGACCCTGTTGCTTCAGCCCTTGTGGGAAAATATCTGGAGTACTGCATCCATGCTGGAGATCCTTGTTCCAAGAAGGAAATCGACGTCCTGAAGCAAGTCCATCCAAGGCCACCCAGTCAATTAGAGGCCTGACAAACATGACATGCAAGGAGAGGACAACGGGCTGGCCTGCTTCTCTTGGAGAAGAGATGTCTCAGGCTGACTTTCTTCCTTTCTAGCACTACTTTTTGAAAGGAAAGAGAGAAGAAGGACCTGCTGTCTGGAGTGCTCATGAGATGCAACATGGGGAGTTTTATTAAGCAATAGTCCAGAAGAAATAATAACCCCTGCCCCTGATGCCCACGCGCCCATGTGCACCTCTTTCCTCAAACTCCTTTGGCCACAGCACAGCTTTTAGGGATCGTCCTGGGACTGCAGAAGTGCAGCTGAAGGGAGGTTCTCTGCCATCTACAGGATGTTTCCAGCCCCTGTGCTCGGAAAGAGCTCCGGGAAGCTGCTCCATTTCCTGGGCCGGGGCGCTGCTTCTGCCTCAGGCTGCAGCTGGTTCTGTGCAGGCTGATTCCGCCGGGATGTCCTTGCTAGACGAGGGGGAGAGTCCATTTGCCAAGACACCAAGCCGTGCCGGTGCAGAGCTCCTGAGTGCTCTGAGCCCGGGCGAGAGCCCGAGAGGCACCGGCGCAGGGCTCAGCCCCGGGGCGGAGCTGGCAGCGACGGGAAAGGGAGGCGAGAGAAGGAAGGGAAGGCCAGGGGAGCCGGGGCTGGGCGGGGGCAGCGATGCTCGGCCGGCGGGGCGGCGGCATGCGGCGGTGTCGGGGCGCGGGGCTGGCGGCGCTGGCCGCGGTGCTGCTCGGTGCGTGGGGGAGCGGAGGAGGATGAGGGTCGGGGCTGACTTTGGGATGTTCCCCGGGGATCCCGGTGCCACCTCCTCTATCTCTTTCAACATCTCTTACCCCCTTCTTTGTCCCTCTGTCGTATCTCATCCCCCTTTCCAAACCCTCCAAGTCCCCATCTCTCTTGGCATGAGCCTGCTTGTGTCTGTGCCTGCTTTTCAGTGCACCCTTCTCCTTCCCCTGCATGCTCAGTTATTATTGCCCCGATCAGAGCCCTCTCCCCTTCATTGTAACACCTCCTTTCCCTGTCTACTCTTCATCCATCCACCCACACATCCTCATCCTTCTTTCCAAGCATCATCCCTTGCCTCTCTTTCTACTCGGAGACCTCTCTCATCTCTCCCTCTGATTGTTTCATATCCGTAGGCACAACTTTTCTCTCCTGCATGTCTCTGTTATTCCATACATCCACACATGCCCCTGTGCATACAAAGTTATTTTTCTTCTGAATTCAGTCTTCCATAATTCCCTGTTGTAAACCCAACCCTCCTGGCCCTTCTTCCTCTTGCTGTCCATCCCTCCATGCAGCCGACATTTTCATTTCTCCATGCATCAATTTCGAATTCCAACCCACACCAGCACCACTCTCCATGCCTGATAACATGCATTCCTCCCCGTTTTTTAAAAGTCTGGCTCTGTCTCACTGCCCAAGCTGCTGACTGTGTCGGTGGGAAAAGAAACAAAGCTGAACGATCCTAGCTGAGCTTTGCACTTTCTTACTCCTTTCTTGGCAGTGGCTGTGGGCAGAGCCCAGGTACAGCAGGAGCTGTTCGCAGAGACCTTGGAGGGCACCGGCATCAACATCAGCTGCTCACACCCCAACATACAAAGCGCAGAATTGATCTACTGGTACCGTCAGCTCCCGGGCCGAGGGCCCGAACTCCTCGCCAGCGCTCACAAAGACTCCAAAGAGGTGCCGGCCATTGCGGGTCATCTGTGGGTGTCGGCAGATGGGCGCTCCAGCGCGCTGTGGCTCGGGCGGCCCCGGCGCGGGGACGCGGCCGTGTATTACTGCGCGCTGGGGGCCACGGGCGCAGGAGCCGGGGCTGCGGCCGGGCACGAACCGCCGCGGGCGGGGCCGGGCGGGGCCAGCAGGGGCCGCTCCGCTCCCGGCTCACCACGGGCCCGGCACACGGGCTGCCCTTCCGCCAGAGACTCCTCCGAGCACAGGGCTGCTCCCCTGCAACGTGCACGAAACAATTCTGCTGGAATGGAAAACTGCGGGCAGCATCAAGGCAATCGGGGAAGGTATTTCTGAGCCTATTGGCAGCCAAAGGAAGGCTCGGGAGATGCTGGCTCATTGCTCGGTGAGGAAGGGGACCTGCTGACAGATGACAGGGAAAAGGCTGTCACACTCAATTGCCTATTTGCCCTCATTTTAACTGATGTCGCTTCTCCCCAGTTCTATCACATCCCTGAGCCTCCCTGAAACCTTTCTGGGAATAAAGCAGCACCCAGAGTAGAAGAAGAAGTAATTAAAGAACTCATACATTCATTTGCACGTACACTCATACCTCTGCATTTAGGGAGAGGTGTGTGCCAAAGGAGACCCAAGTACAGACGCTTCTTCAGGCATGTACCCACAGATATGCAAACACACGCGCTCACTCCTGTTTCTGCTCCTGCACCCAAGTCTTCACAGGCACATCTACATGAACATTCCTGTACAGAGATGTGCACACATAAAGTACATCCCAACACATACCTATTCCCACATACTTCCATATATGCCCTCCCTTCTTCACTCCTCAGCTCACTGTGATGGTCACCGGGTTTTGCCTCCCCACATATGTGCATTGGGCAGCTGGTTTCAACCCTGTCCTATTAAAACTGCCTTCGGGGAAGCATTCGGGCCTTGCTTGACATCTTACCCTCCGTTCAGCCTGTGAGTACACAAAGTATGCCATGACCTTGCCCGACTCCTTGTCCTTCCCCACAAGGCTCCAGCCCTGCCACAGTTGTTCCCAGGCGTCCTCAGCAGCATCCATGCTTGCTAGTGTTTTTTAGCCAGTGTTCCTGGTTTGTGTGCACTTCTGTGCAGCCAGGGTGCACAGGAATCCATGTGGGAGCACAAATCCACACCAATGTGCAGGAGCCACCAGGAGCCTCTGTGTGTGTGTCTCTGTGTGTGTTATTCAACAAGTGAAATGCGTTGATCCCACTGGAGACACTGTCCACTGCTCTGCCCTGAGCATCACAGAGCAGCATTTCCCCAGATTCATTGGGAGCCTGAGTGCAGTTGAACAATGAGGTAGCAGCCTGCAGGAGATTTGCCCAGGGAGGAGGAACTGAAATGCAGTCCCTGCTTCCTGAGCGCTCCTTTTCCAGCTGCTCTAAACATCACGCTCTTCTACTGCCAGTTGCAGGCCCCAGCAAGGATGGTTTCACCTAAGTTTGGATTCTTAGCTTAATTCCGTTTGGAATGTTGGGAGAGCCTCAGCATGGCTGCGAGTGCTAACACACACAGACACACAGACACACAGACACACAGACACACAGACACACAGACACACAGACACACGGACACACGGACACACAGACACACACACGTCTCTCCATGCCAGTGCACAGCTGCTCTCCCCTGTGCTGCTTTAGGTTGGATTCATGGACAGGGAGAAAGACTGAGGGTTCCTGCCCACCTCCTCTGTCCATGTGAGTGGATTTCTTTTCAGTGCCCTGAAGGACAATTCAGGATTCGGCGCTTGACAGCAAAGAGGGGATGTGACAGAGCAGATTATGGAAGTGAAAGGAGCACATGCACTGTCAATCTTGAGCTCCATGATACCAGCCCGATCCCCTGACACCCACCCCGGCGCCGCCGCTTCTGAAGTGCAGAGACCCGACCGCCGCCCCACTCCCACCGCGCTCGCCTCCTTCCGTTCCCTGCCAGGACTCGGTGAGAGCCCGAGCGGCGCCGGTGCAGGGCTCAGCCCCGGGGCGGAGCTGGCGGCGGCGGAGAGCAGAGCAGAGCAGAGGAGAGCAGAGGAGAGCAGAGGAGAGCAGAGGAGAGCAGAGGAGTGGAGGCGGCGGAGAGGAGGCGGCACGGCCAGGGCACAGAGCCGGGGCTGACAGCGGTGCTCGGCCGGCGGAGCGGCGGGATGCGGCGGTGCCGGGGCGCGGGGCTGGCGGCGCTGCCCGCCGTGCTGCTCGGTGAGCGGGGGTGGCACTGGAAGTGCCGGAGGCCGGGGCTGGATCTGGGTCTGCCTGGGATCAGCACTGGGCTCGGGATTCGTCTGTGGCACTCCTGCTACTCCTCTCCCTTTTGTCACCCACTGCCCGCATCCCTCCTCTCCTTAACGAATCCATTCCCTCCGAAGTTGCCGGTTTTATCATTCCAGTTCTTTATCCATTCGTTGATTCGTTCATTCCTTCATCCACCCACCCATTCATTCATTTTAGCCAATCCCTTTTCCTCATTCCAATCTCCCCTTCTGCAGGCTGACTCTTCTCCAAAATATCCCACATTCTTTTTTCCAAGCAATCACTCTTGGAAAAATAATCCCTGCATGCTTTACTCTCAGAACATATCCCACTTAGCTCAGATCTGTCCTCCTCTGCCCTCTCCCCTGTCCCCGTGCAAGGCATTTGCTGCTGATGGAAAGTGATTCTTCTTTTCTCCGTGGCAGTGGCTGTGGCCAGAGCCCAGGTACAGCAGGAGCCATCACTGGAGATCACCGAGGGCACCGGCATCAACATCAGCTGCTCACATCCCAAAATCCAGGGCAACGACTACATCTACTGGTACCGTCAGCTCTCGGGCCGGGGCCCTGAACTCCTCGCATTGACTCCTAGAGGGTCCAAAGAGGTGCCGGCCATTGCGGGTCATCTGTGGGTGTCGGCAGATGGGCGCTCCAGCGCGCTGTGGCTCGGGCGGCCCCGGCGCGGGGACGCGGCCGTGTATTACTGCGCGCTGGGGGCCACGGGCGCAGGAGCCGGGGCTGCGGCCGGGCACGAACCGCCGCGGGCGGGGCCGGGCGGGGCCAGCAGGGGCCGCAGCAGGGGCCGCCCGCGGCCAGCAGGGGGCGCTGCCGCGCCGCCCGCCGGGGCCGCCTCGCCCCGCTCGTGCCGGGCTGCCGGGGCGCTTCCGACAGCGGCACCGGCACCGGAATGGACACAGGCATCGGCATTGACACCGACACCGACATTGACACCGGCACTGGCATTGACACCGGCACTGGCACCGGAATGGACACCGTAACTGGCACGGACACCGGCACTGACATTGGCACCGGCATTGACACCGGCACTGACATTGGCACCGGCTCCGGCACTGGAATGGACACCGGAACTGACACCGGCACTGCCATTGACACCGACACCGGCACCGACACTGGCATTGACACCGACACCGGCACTGACACCGACACTGACACTGGCACTGACACCGACACTGACACCGACACCGGCACTGACACCGACACTGGCACTGACACCAACACTGACACCGACACCGACACTGGCACTGACACTGACACCGACACCGGCACTGCCATTGACACTGACACTGACACCGACACTGGCACTGGCACCGACACTGGCATGATGCCGACACCGGCACCGGCGCCGACATTGACACCGGCATTGACACCAGCATTGACAGCAACACCGGCGCTGCCACCGATACCGGCACTGACAGCTCCAACTTGGAGTCACCGACCTTGCTCGGCCCCTCTTCTCAGCTGAGCTCCTAACGGCAGCGATCAGCTTCCCCCAAGCACAGTTACATGTGCACACTCAGATGATCTGTGCAAGGCAGGGAAGGCAGCAGGGTCTTTCCCAAGGTATCTCTTGCTCCTTCAGAAAAGGCTCTGTGTTTTCTGGGGAACGTGGCATCCTCTGGCCTGTCTAGAAAGGCCTGCCAGTGTTGTTCCAGAAATGCATCAATGAGGGCACACATTCCCACCCAGCCCATGTCAGGTTGGTTCTCCTCTTGCCTCCGTGTTGGAGAGTTTCTTCTCCTCCCTAAGGCTGCACAGCTCTTTTTGCCTTTTGTGAAGGCCAAGTGACAGCTGAAGGTCGTTCTTGTGAGGACACGGCAAGAGCATGTTACACTGAAATTTTAACTAGACCATCTATACACACATCCTTATACACACGATATTAATATTATATTATATTAATATATATTATACATATAATACATAATATTTTTTCAAAATAAACTGTTCACAGAGTGTTAAACTGCATCTGGATTCAGTCACACCTAAACTTTCCACTGAGAAGGTGTTCAGAGTGCAAGGCTGTTCATTCTGATCCTTGGGACTTGATAGGTCTCCCTGATAATTTTATCTGTAATCTCTGCAGTAAATGAACAAGTGTACATTGCCGCCAAATCCTGTTAAACTACTCTTGCATTTACCATTGAATTTTGCTAACTCTCTGTTTTATTTTAATGAATTATACTGCTGCCTGTCTCTTCTGAGAAGAATACATCTCTCCGTTCATGCAACTCCTTGTGCATTTAAATTCAGCAATGGGGAATTGGGCAATTGAAAACCAAGAGAAACAGAAGTCACCAGGTATGGAATGAGTTGTTGCAGGCCACAGTCAGCCCTTACCTGACAAAGGTCCATTCCACCATACTAGAAATGCTTGTCAGAGCTCAGCCAAATTCTCTTTTCATGTTCTACCACGTTCTCCTCAGCCCTGGCGGGGCTAGGTAAAGTGGTTGCCTTGCCTTCTAGCCATGGTTGATTTTATTCCTCTGACACCAACAGACACAGAGAACTTAGCCCAACACACTTTTGCTTCCTGCTTCTGCCAGGGTAACTGATTCCTTCTGGACCCCAAAACACTGTTCCAACCAGAAGAGTGCATTGTGCCAAAGGAAAAACAAAATCAATCAGACAGGACAAGGTCCCCATGTGCCACATGGACCCGTTGTTTTTATTTCTCCATGGGTCTCCTAACTGTAGTGGGAATCACCTCATCCTTGCCACCTTGAGGCCTGAGCAGCCCCTGAAGATCCTGATACATTATTCCTTTCTAGGCTTTCCTTCTTGGAGATCTGCTTTGTCACCCTCAGATGCTGGAGTCATTCCTTGTCACCAGCACTACCGTTTGCATCTCCTGGTTTCATTCTCCCACTTCTTCCTGGGTGTGACTGAGTTCCTGATCCTCTCAGCCATGTCCTTCTGTCATTATGACACCATCTGCAAACTGCTTGGTGAAAAACACTATCATGACAAAGGAAGTCAACTGCCTGCCAGTGCTGCTGGCGTGGGCAGTGGGCTCTGTGGACATCTCCTTCCAGGTGTCACTGCTGCTGAAATGTCCTTTCTGCACTAAAAACACTGCTGACCATTTCTTCTGTGATGCTGCTCCCGCATGAGCATGGCCTGTTTGGCTTGGGTTGACCTTGGCAGAATGTCAGATGGCCCCCAAGTTGCTTTATCACTTCCTCTCTATCAACAGGACAGGGGGAAATTGCAATGAAAAGAATGTGGGTTCAGATAAGGACAGGGAGATCCCTCACCAGTTACTGTCATGGGGGAAACGGGGTTGACTTGGGGAAATTAATTTTATTGATTTACAAATTTAGAAGAGGATAAGGAGAAATAAGAGCAAACCCAAAACAACTTTCTCCACTCCCCTCCTTTCCTTCCTGGCTGAAATTCACTCCTGAATTTCTGCCTAGACCCCTCACAGGGGACAGGATATGGGGGATGCATTCGGTTCATATTCTCCCTCATGCTCTTTCCCTGCTCCAGCCTGTTGTCCCTCCCATGGGAGACAATCCTGCAAGAAACTCTCCAAAACAGGTCCTTTCTACGGGCTGCAGTTCTTCACGAATTGCTTCAGAACATGTCCTGTCCACTGAATGCAGTCTTTCAGGAAGACATGCCTCCAGGATGGGTCCCCCGTGTGTCCACTGGTCCTGCCAGAAAATCAGCTCCACAATGGGCTCCTCTCCATGGAGACATAGTCCTGCCAGGACCTTGCTCCCGTGGGGGCTTTCCACGGGGTCACATCTTCCTTAACCACACATCCACCTGCCGTGGCTTTGGATCTTCCGCAGGATGGATCTCTGTTCTACCATGCACTTTCATAGGCTGTAGGGGGACAACCTCCCTCACCATGGTCTTCATCACAGGCTGCAGAAATATCAGTGCCCTGGTGCCCGGAGTAGCTCCTCTCCGTCCTTCCTCACTGACCTTCCTGACTGTAGAGTGTTTTTTCTCACAGAATCCCATTCCTCTCTTCCCGCTGATATTGCAAAACTGCTTTTCTGCCTTTGCAATCTCTGCCAGCACGGATGCTCTCTTAGACAGGAAACGACCCCAGGGTCTTGAGCCCAGCAGGGCCCTCTGCCTCTTGTGCCCCTTGTCTGTTCTTACAAACGCGCGCCCTGAAGGACAATTCGGAAATCCCCACGTGCCACTGGACGGGGGAACGGGAAGGAATAGCTGATGGGGGAGAAGGGAGAAAATAATCTGTCAGTCCTGTGCTCCCCGGGACAAACGGCTCCCGGTCAGGGTATTTGGCCCCGCTGTCTCCGTGGGCCACAGCTTCGATCGCCGCCCCGCTCCCACCGCTCTCGCCTCCGCCCCTGCATCTAGCCAGGACTCGGGAAGCCCGAGCGGCACCGGCGCAGGGCTCAGCCTCGGGGCGGAGCTGGCGGCGGCGGAGGGGAGAGCAGAGGAAAGGAGACGGCGCAGCCGGAGCAGAGAGCCGGAGCTGGCAGGGACAGAGGGGCTCGGGCGGGATGCGGCGGTGTCGGGGCGTGGGGCTGGCGGCGCTGGCCACGGTGCTGCTCGGTGAGTGGGTTTGACACGGTGGGGGCCGGAGCTGAAGCTGAGGCTGGGGTATTCCCCAGGGAAACTGGCGCGGACTGTTCCCACTCCTCCTCAACTCTTTCCCTCTCCCCGCCTCTCTTCCCTCTCTTACCCCGCGAAGTCTTCATCGTTTGTGTCGGTATATCCTGCTTGCACGTGTGCCTGCTTTTCCATACACCTGTATTTTGCCCTGTACATTCAGCATTTATTTTTGCCCTGAGTACAGCATTCTGCTCTTCACTTTAACTCTTCCTTTCTCTATCTATCCGTGCATGTGTGGACCTGACTTCTGCCTGACCTCTGCATGCATGCATTTCGAATTCCCTCACATTCCCTTCCAGTCAGGCTCTGCCTTGTCGACACTGTTCCTGACTTCGCCTGGCAAAAGAACCCCCCAAATGGCACGGTTTTGACGACCTTTGTCTTTTCTTCCTTCTTTCCCAGCAGTAGCTGCGGACACAGACCAAGTGCAGCAGAGGCCGTGGGCAGAGACCACCGAGGGCACCGGCCTGAACCTCACTTGCTTGCATCCCAAAATTTCTGCAGACTCTACTCATTGGTATCGTCAATTCCCAGACCAACCACCCCAGCTGGTAGCAACGGCTGTCCGAGGCACAAAACCAGTGCTGGAGCCAGAGGGGAGTCTGTGGGTGTCGGCAGATCGGCGCTCCAGCGCGCTGTGGCTCGGGCGGCCCCGGCGCGGGGACGCGGCCGTGTATTACTGCGCGCTGGGGGCCACGGGCGCAGGAGCCGGGGCTGCGGCCGGGCACGAACCGCCGCGGGCGGGGCCGGGCGGGGCCAGCAGGGGCCGCAGCAGGGGCCGCCCGCGGCCAGCAGGGGGCGCTGCCGCGCCGCCCGCCGGGCCTCAGGCGGCTCCGCAGCTCCTTCCGGGGCAGCGGCCGCGCGCACGCCGCGCCCGACACGGCCCCGCACGGCCGCCGGACACACGGCTCGCACAGCCTGCCTCCTGCGCTGACACACTCGGCACGCACTGCCCGGCCTCCCCTCCGGCCCTCCGCCTCCTCCGCCTGGCAGGAAACTGCTGCGGGCCGCGGCTCTGGCATGGCCTTTGGCCCTCTGCGCACGCCCAGTGCTCTTCTCAGCCCGGTCTGCAAAGCAGAGCTGGTCCTTGAGGCCAGCGTCTGTGGTGCGAGCTGACAAAGCAGCTGCACTGACAGGCACACGTGGTCTAATAACTGGACTGCTGTCATCTCACTCGGTCACAGCACGAGAGATGTTTGCAGCGAGTCTTTCTCAGGTGACAGGGAAATCTCCATCTCTGTCCCTGGTGAAAAGGCTCTGCCACGTACTGGCACGTGGATGAGAAGCCACTTTCCCATCTAGATGTGTAAGGAAGGTGTACTTTGAATCCCACCTGAGCTCGGAATTCACTTCTCTGCATTCTGTTCTCGTCCTCGGGTTTCCCCAAACACCCTTGGATGAGCATTCAGCACCTTACTGAAAGAGTAGAAGGGAGGGAAAACAATGAATCTGTTGGAGTAGAGGAGCATTTCAAATCACCGGAGGGCTCTGTCACACCCACGTTCCACCTGAAACTGATTGGTCCCTTTTCCTTCACATTTGTCACTTCTCGGGCAGCCTGAAAAGCAGATGCCAGGATTTAGCACTGCTGCAAGTGTTGGAGGGAGACACTTGAAAGACCGAGCTGCACATGAGGTTTCCCTCCAGAGACGTGTTGTAGTGACCCCATTTCCTTTGGGGACAGGAGCCTTTCAGCATCTTCAAGAACTCCCTCACTTGAGCCAGTTCAGCAGAGGCCATTGTCAGGGCATGTGAAAGGCGAGGGTGTCTGCTTCTCTAAGGCTCACATCACCTCCATTTCCCTTTCCAAGGGAAGAACAAGGAAAAGGGAATGTGATAAACAAAGCACACAAAGACTGCAATCTGTCAGTCTGTGATTAGGGAGAGAAGGAGTGAGTTCCGAGCTCATCAGCTTCTAACTGATGGGTCATTAGGAAACTGCTGTGAAGTGGCTCAGGCTGAGCTTTGTCAGTGACAACAACAAGTGACAAGAGGAACATGACAATCATGGAGGTTTGAGAGGCTCTTGTGGGATTAGGGAGCACTCACCAAGGAATGCTTGTGAGGTCACGGACTTTCCAGCCTTGCAGTTCTCTAAAAGCCATCTCGATGTGACCTGGGCAAACTGCTCTATGTAAGCCCTTCTGAGCAAGGGCTTGGACCAAGCGATCCCAAAAGAGGCCCCTTGCAAATAAATCATGATGTGACTCCATAATCTAAGACAGGAGGAGAGGATGAGAGGAATGATAGAGCCCAGAAAATCTGTCACAGCCTCAGAACCCTCCACTTCTCTAGAAACCTCCTTCTAGACCATGGAGAGGGGCAAAACCTGCATTAGAATGTTCCTAATACCACCATTCTCATTAACCTGCATCATTGTTCACATCATTTTAGAGCTCTATTGTGACGAACCCATTTTAGAGGTAACCAAAATGACCGGTATGGGATCACTGTGGAGCTGACTCAGCAAAAGGGGTGGGAGTTTGGGAGATGGGACAGAGGCGTTTATCCCAGGCAGATGCAGAAGGGCAGCGGAGAAGTGGCAGATACTGAGGAGACTCCTGTTCCCAGAGGAAATAGCAATGACCCCAAAGAGCTGAGAAACCTCACTGGGGAAGAAGCCCCTGAGCTCCCAAATGCCCAGCACTGGGTGTGCAGCAGAGCTGCTGATTCCAGCTGGGGAGGTGAGGACTCTGCTGTGAGCTGAGCAGGAACAGCCCCTTCCCATGTCTGAGGCTCCAGAAGCAGGGAATGGTCAGAATGCCAATGGCTGAGGGAGGCACGGGGGCAGCTGCTGGAGGAGGGAGAAACCCAGAAGGAGCATTTCAGGCACTGGAAGGACAGGACATTTCTCTGCCCCCCTCCGCTGCTTCCTTTGCTCTCCCCAGAGAGTCGTTTCCGGCAGCTCTGGTATCTCGGGGCTGGGAGGTGGTTTCTGACTCTTCCTCACTCAGCAAACACGCAGCTTGGTCTCGGCATGCACCTCGCCTATCTCATCCTCACGGTCTTCCTGGGACAGCTCCTGGGTAAGTCCTGGCTTTTCATCAAGACACCCTTCGTATTCCTCCCAGGAAAACCTCAAAAGGCTTACCATGTGGGGAAGTATCAGTGAATACGGGGAAAAGGCTGATAAATGTCTGCTTCTCTTTGTGGTTTGGCAAGTGTGTGCTCAAGAAGCTCTTAGATTTGTAAAGGAAATGGAAGGGACAGAAGAGAAACCTCAGAGCCCTTCTCTCTTTTTCTCTTGCCTTCAATCCATCCCCTCTGCCTCCCTCTTTTGATTGACTGGGAGTCAGCACAGGAGATCTCGGCTTCCTCTGCAATCCCACATTCCTCCCTTTCTAATGTAAATTCTCTGGTCCTGTGAAATCTGCTCCAGGCACTTTTAACTCTCATGTCCCTGACATTAATAGGTTGTCCAAGTTATAACAGGGCCAGGGCTTCCTCTTTCCAAAGTCAGCGTTGTGTGTACTCAGCAATCAAATATCACTCAGAGGTGACAGGGATGGGGAAGCAGCATGAATATTTTTGCTATACTTCTGTGGGCCCCTCCACCTGTTTGAGCACACAAAATTCAGGCTATTCTGTGGTCATCTGAGCAGTAGGACCAAGAGCAGGGACACAGCCCAGTTCTTGTAAGGATCCTGCTGTGCTGAGAGCTCTGAAATCCTGCCCAAAATCACTCTTCCCTGACCGTCTGCAGATCTCAGGAGTTCCCTGCAAGGCAGAGAGTTTTCTCCACCAGGGTTTTGCACCCACTTTGATTTTTTTCCCATAGTCCTTCCCTGTGGAGCTGCTGACATTCACTTTCTTCCAGGCACCACGGAGCAGATCACGGTCACCCAGGAAGATGGACAAGTCATGGTGAAGCAGGGACGCCCCTTCCACACCACCTGCAAATACCAGACCAATAACTTTTATGGCTTGCTCTGGTACCAGGTGCAGAAAGGCCAAGCCCCACAGCTGGTCTCCTATCACGCAGGGCCTGGCCCCAAGCGCAGCGGCCGTATCACCACGCATCTGAACACCACGGGGAAATACAGTGTCCTGCAGGTGGAGGAAGTGGAGCTCTCTGACAGTGCCTTGTACCTCTGTGCTGTGCAAGACACCCTGGTGCAGGGAACTTCCTCGGCTGTGCAACAAGCCAGGGGAGGGAGGGATGTGTCTGTGAGAGGCTGAGCTTGGGGAAGGGACCCTCAGCTCATCCTGGCAGTGCTGCTTCCCCTGTACTCCCAGAGATCTGTGGGCTGAGATCCTTTATCACTAGAGAAAAGTGTCAGTGATTGAGGGGAAGAAGGTGGCGGAACAGTCTCATATTTGTTTTTTCTCACTCTGTACTACATGCATCTTCCCAACATCTCTGGGGAGTTGGTGGGCAACGTCGGAGGCTGGGACCATTTCTGCAATGATTCCTTGTGTTGCTCTTGGCTCTGTTTTTCCCTGCTGTGTGTTGCTTCTTCAGGGTTCTCCCGGCAGGGCGGGGCGGGGCTGGACTGGGACAGCGGTGCTCGGCAGGCAGAGCGGCGGGATGCGGCGGTGTGGGAGCGCGGGGCTGGCGGCGCTGGCTGCGGTGCTGCTCGGTGCGTGGGGAAGGCAGAAGTAGGGGCGGCCCGGGGGACTATGTGAGACCAGGGGTCGGCCCAAGATTCGTCTCTCACCCTCCTTCTCCTTCTCGTTTTTTCCTTTACCCTCTGTCCCCTCCTCTACCGTCATACTTTTTTCCCTCGGGGATATTCTTCCCTCAGTTTGCCTTTGTTACTCCATCCATCCATCCATCCATCCATCCATCCATCCATCCATCCATCCATCCATCCATCCATCCATCCATCCCTCTCAGCCAGTCTGTTTTTGTCGTTACATTCTGATTTTCCTTCAAAACATCCCTCATACGTTCTTGTCCCCAACCAAACACTCTGAGAGAAATACTCTCTACTTACTTTATTTTCAGAACATACCTCACTTCCCTCTGATCTGTCGCCCTCTCCCCTCTCCCGCTGTACGGCATTTTCTGTTAAAGAAAAATGATTCTCCTATTCTCCCTGTCAGGCGCTGTGGCCAAAGCCGAGGTACAGCAGGAGTCATGGCTGGACACCACCGAGGGTACCGGCATCAACATCAGCTGCTCACATCCCAAAATCCTGCCCAACGATTGGATCCAGTGGTACCGTCAGCTTCCGGGCCGAGGGCCCGAACTCCTCGCGAGCGCTCACAAAGACTCCAAAGAGGTGCCGGCCATTGCGGGTCATCTGTGGGTGTCGGCAGATGGGCGCTCCAGCGCGCTGTGGCTCGGGCGGCCCCGGCGCGGGGACGCGGCCGTGTATTACTGCGCGCTGGGGGCCACGGGCGGAGGAGCCGGGGCTGCGGCCGGGCACGAACCGCCGCGGGCGGGGCCGGGCGGGGCCAGCAGGGGCCGCTCCGCTCCCGGCTCACCACGGGCCCAGCACACGGGCTGCCCTTCCGCCAGAGACTCCTCCGAGCACAGGGCTGCTCCCCTGCAACGTGCACGAAACAATTCTGCTGGAATGGAAAACTGCGGGCAGCATCAAGGCAATCGGGGAAGGTATTTCTGAGCCTATTGGCAGCCAAAGGAAGGCTCGGGAGATGCTGGCTCATTGCTCGGTGAGGAAGGGGACCTGCTGACAGATGACAGGGAAAAGGCTGACACACTCAATGCCTATTTGCCCTCATTTTAACTGATGTCGCTTCTCCCCAGTTCTATCACATCCCTGAGCCTCTCTGAAACCTTTCTGGGAATAAAGCAGCACCCAGAGTAGAAGAAGAAGTAATTAAAGAACTCATGCATTCATTTGCACGTACACTCATACCTCTGCATTTAGGGAGAGGTGTGTGCCAAAGGAGACCCAAGTACAGACGCTTCTTCAGGCATGTACCCACAGATATGCAAACACACGCGCTCACTCCTGTTTCTGCTCCTGCACCCAAGTCTTCACAGGCACATCTACATGACCATTCCTGTACAGAGATGTGCACACATAAAGTACATCCCAACACATACCTATTCCCACATACTTCCATATATGCCCTCCCTTCTTCACTCCTCAGCTCACTGTGATGGTCACCGGGTTTTGCCTCCCCACATATGTGCATTGGGCAGCTGGTTTCAACCCTGTCCTATTAAAACTGCCTTCAGGGAAGCATTCGGGCCTTGCTTGACATCTTACCCTCCGTTCAGCCTGTGAGTACACAAAGTATGCCATGACCTTGCCCGACTCCTTGTCCTTCCCCACAAGGCTCCAGCCCTGCCACAGTTGTTCCCAGGCGTCCTCAGCAGCATCCATGCTTGCTAGTGTTTTTTAGCCAGTGTTCCTGGTTTGTGTGCACTTCTGTGCAGCCAGGGTGCACAGGAATCCATGTGGGAGCACAAATCCACACCAATGTGCAGGAGCCACCAGGAGCCTCTGTGTGTGTGTCTCTGTGTGTGTTATTCAACAAGTGAAATGCGTTGATCCCACTGGAGACACTGTCCACTGCTCTGCCCTGAGCATCACAGAGCAGCATTTCCCCAGATTCATTGGGAGCCTGAGTGCAGTTGAACAATGAGGTAGCAGCCTGCAGGAGATTTGCCCAGGGAGGAGGAACTGAAATGCAGTCCCTGCTTCCTGAGCGCTCCTTTTCCAGCTGCTCTAAACATCATGCTCTTCTACTGCCAGTTGCAGGCCCCAGCAAGGATGGTTTCACCTAAGTTTGGATTCTTAGCTTAATTCCGTTTGGAATGTTGGGAGAGCCTCAGCATGGCTGCGAGTGCTAACACACACACAGACACACAGACACACAGACACACAGACACACAGACACACGGACACACAGACACACACACGTCTCTCCATGCCAGTGCACAGCTGCTCTCCCCTGTGCTGCTTTAGGTTGGATTCATGGACAGGGAGAAAGACTGAGGGTTCCTGTCCACCTCCTCTATCCATGTGAGTGGATTCCTTTTCAGTGCCCTGAAGGACAATTCAGGATTCGCCGCTTGACAGCAAAGAGGGGATGTGACAGAACAGATTATGGAAGTGAAAGGAGCACATGCACTGTCAATCTTGAGCTCCATGATACCAGCCCGATCCCCTGACACCCACCCCGGCGCCGCCGCTTCCGAAGTGCAGAGACCCGACCGCCGCCCCACTCCCACCGCGCTCGCCTCCCCGCCGTTCCCTGCCAGGACTCGGTGAGAGCCCGAGCGGCGCCGGTGCAGGGCTCAGCCCCGGGGCGGAGCTGGCGGCGGCGGAGAGCAGAGCAGAGGAGAGCAGAGAAGAGCAGAGGAGAGCAGAGGAGAGCAGAGGAGTGGAGGCGGCGGAGAGGAGGCGGCACGGCCAGGGCACAGAGCCGGGGCTGACAGCGGTGCTCGGCCGGCGGAGCGGCGGGATGCGGCGGTGCCGGGGCGCGGGGCTGGCGGCGCTGGCCGCCGTGCTGCTCGGTGAGCGGGGGTGGCACTGGAGGTGCCGGAGGCCGGGGCTGGATCCGGGTCCGCCTGGGAACAGCACTGGGCTCGGGATTCGTTTGTGGCACTCCTGCTACGCCTCTCCCTTTTTTCACCCACTGCCCGCATCCCTCCTCTCCTTAACGAAACCAATTCCCACCGAACTTGCCGGTTTTATTACTCCAGTTCTTTATCCATTCGTTGATTCGTTCATTCCTTCATCCACCCACCCATTCATTTTAGCCAATCCCTTTTCCTCATTCCAATCTCCCCTTCTGCAGTCTGACTCTTCTCCAAAATATCCCACATTCTCATTTCGAAGCAATCACTCTTGGAACAATAATCCCTGCATACTGTACTCTCGGAGCATATCCCACTTAGCTCAGATCTGTCCTGCTCTGCCCTCTCCCCTGTCCGCGTGCAAGGCATTTGCTGCTGATGGAAAGTGATTCTTCTTTTCTCCGTGGCAGTGGCTGTGGCCAGAGCCCGGGTACAGCAGGAGCCGTCACTGGAGACCACCGAGGGCACCGGCATCAACATCAGCTGCTCACACCCGGACATAAGCACTGGCGAAACGATCCAATGGTACCGTCAGCTCCCGGGCCGAGGGCCCGAACTCCTGGCGTTCACTGTGAAAGAGTCCAAAGAGGTGCCGGCCATTGCGGGTCATCTGTGGGTGTCGGCAGATCGGCGCTCCAGCGCGCTGTGGCTCGGGCGGCCCCGGCGCGGGGACGCGGCCGTGTATTACTGCGCGCTGGGGGCCACGGGCGCAGGAGCCGGGGCTGCGGCCGGGCACGAACCGCCGCGGGCGGGGCCGGGCGGGGCCAGCAGGGGCCGCAGCAGGGGCCGCCCGCGGCCAGCAGGGGGCGCTGCCGCGCCGCCCGCCGGGCCTCAGGCGGCTCCGCAGCTCCTTCCGGGGCAGCGGCCGCGCGCACGCCGCGCCCGACACGGCCCCGCACGGCCGCCGGACACACGGCTCGCACAGCCTGCCTCCTGCGCTGACACACTCGGCACGCACTGCCCGGCCTCCCCTCCGGCCCTCCGCCTCCTCCGCCTGGCAGGAAACTGCTGCGGGCCGCGGCTCTGGCATGGCCTTTGGCCCTCTGGGCACACCCAGTGCTCTTCTCAGCCCGGTCTGCAAAGCAGAGCTGGTCCTTGAGGCCAGCGTCTGTGGTGCGAGCTGACAAAGCAGCTGCACTGACAGGCACACGTGGTCTAATAACTGGACTGCTGTCATCTCACTCGGTCACAGCACGAGAGATGTTTGCAGCGAGTCTTTCTCAGGTGACAGGGAAATCTCCATCTCTGTCCCTGGTGAAAAGGCTCTGCCACGTACTGGCACGTGGATGAGAAGCCACTTTCCCATCTAGATGTGTAAGGAAGGTGTACTTTGAATCCCACCTGAGCTCGGAATTCACTTCTCTGCATTCTCTTCTCGTCCTCGGGTTTCCCCAAACACCCTTGGATGAGCATTCAGCACCTTACTGAAAGAGTAGAAGGGAGGGAAAACAATGAATCTGTTGGAGTAGAGGAACATTTCAAATCGCCGGAGGGCTCTGTCACACCCACGTTCCACCTGAAACTGATTGGTCCCTTTTCCTTCACATTTGTCACTTCTCGGGCAGCCTGAAAAGCAGATGCCAGGATTTAGCACTGCTGCAAGTGTTGGAGGGAGACACTTGAAAGACCGAGCTGCACATGAGGTTTCCCTCCAGAGACGTGTTGTAGAGACCCCATTTCCTTTGGGGACAGGAGCCTTTCAGCATCTTCAAGAACTCCCTCACTTGAGCCAGTTCAGCAGAGGCCACTGTCAGGGCATGTGAAAGGCGAGAGTGTCTGCTTCTCTAAGGCTCACATCACCTCCATTTCCCCTTCCAAGGGAAGAACAAGGAAAAGGGAATGTGATAAACAAAGCACACAATGACACCAATCTGGCAGTCGGTGATAAGGAAGAGAAGGAGTGAGTTCTGAGCTCATCAGCTTCTAACTGATGGGTCATTAGGAAACTGCTGTGAAGTGGCTCAGGCTGAGCTTTGTCAGTGACAACAACAAGTGACAAGAGGAACATGACAATCATGGAGGTTTGAGTGGCTTTTGTGGGATTAGGGAACACTCACCAAGGAATGCTTGTGAGGTCATGGACTTTCCAGCCTTGGAGTTCTCCAAAAGCCATCCTGATGTGGCCTGGGCAAACTGCTCTATGTAAGCCCTTCTGAGCAAGGGCTTGGACCAAGCGATCCCAAAAGAGGCCCCTTGCAAAGTAAATCATGATGTGACTCCATAATCTAAGACAGGAGGAGAGGATGAGAGGAATGATAGAGCCTAGAAAATCTGTGACAGCCTCAGAACCCTCCACTTCTCTAGAAACCTCCTTCTAGACCATGGAGAGGGGCAAAACCTGCATTAGAATGTTCCTAATACCACCATTATCATTAACCTGCATCATTGTTCGCATCATTTTAGAGCTCTATTGTGACGAACCCATTTTAGAGGTAACCAAAATGACCGGTATGGGATCACTGTGGAGCTGACTCAGCAAAAGGGGTGGGAGTTTGGGAGCTGGGACAGAGGCGTTTATCCCAGGCAGATGCAGAAGGGCAGGGGAGAAGTGGCAGAGACAGAGGAGTCTCCTGTTCCCAGAGGAAATAGCAATGACCCCAAAGAGCTGAGAACCCTCACTGGGGAAGAAGCCCCTGAGCTCCCACATGCCCAGCACTGGGTGTGCAGCAGAGCTGCTGATTCCAGCTGGGAAGGTGAGGACTCTGCTGCGAGCTGATCAGGAACAGCCCCTTCCCATGACTGAGGCCCCAGAAGCAGGGAATGGTCAGAATGCCAATGGCTGAGGGAGGCACGGGGGCAGCTGCTGGAGGAGGGAGAAACCCAGAAGGAGCATTTCAGGCACTGGAAGGACAGGACATTTCTCTGCCCCCCTCCGCTGCTTCCTTTGCTCTCCCCAGAGAGTCGTTTCCGGCAGCTCTGGTATCTCGGGGCTGGGAGGTGGTTTCTGACTCTTCCTCACTCAGCAAACACGCAGCTTGGTCTCGGCATGCACCTCGCCTATCTCATCCTCACGGTCTTCCTGGGACAGCTCCTGGGTAAGTCCTGGCTTTTCATCAAGACACCCTTCTTATTCCTCCCAGGAAAACCTCAAAAGCTTACCAGGACATGTGGGGAAATATCAGTGAATACGGGGAAAAGGCTGATAAATGTCTGCTTCTCTTTGTGGTTTGGCAAGTGTGTGCTCAAGAAGCTCTTAGATTTGTAAAGGAAAAGGGAAGGGACAGAAGAGAAACCCCAGAGCCCTTCTCTTTTTTTCTCTTGCCTTCAGTCCATCTGCTCTGGCTCTCTCTTCTGATCGACCTGCAGTTAGCACAGGAGATCTCTCTCGGCTTCCTCTGCAATCCCACATTCCTCCCTTTCTGAGGTAAATTCCGAGATCTCTGCCCCAGGCACTTTTCAGCTCTCATTTCACTGACATTAACAGGGTGTCCCGTTCTGCCTCCAGGCTGTCCCAGCTCTGTCAAGGCTTCCAGTGTCGTCTGGGCTGGCAACACAAGCAGAGGTCCCTCTTTCCAAGCTCAGCACTGTGTGTACTCAGGGATCGAGGAGCCCTCAGAGGTGGCAGGAATGAGGAAGCAGGATGAGTCTTTTTGCTGCACCTCGATGGGCTCCTCACACTGCTGGACATGTGCTGGTTCCAGCACAGATAGTTCAGGCATGACAGGCTGTTCCCCGGTCCTCTGAGCAGTAGGAGCAGAGCAGGGACACAGCCCAGCTCTCCGTTGGGTCATGCTGCTACAATAGCTCTGAACTCCTGCCCAAAATCTCTCAACAATCTGCTATAAGGCAGGGAGCTTTCTCCATCAGGGTTTTTTATCCCCATCATTTTGCTTCCCGTGGTCCTTCCCTGTGGAGCTGCTGACATTCACTTTCTTCCAGGCACCACGGGGCAGATCACGGTCACCCAGGAAGATGGACAAGTCATGGTGAAGCAGAGACGCCTCTTCCACACCACCTGCAAATACCAGACCAGTGGTTTTAGGGCATTATTCTGGTACCAGGTGCAGAAAGGCCAAGCCCCACAGCTGGTCTCCTATCACGCAGGGCCTGGCCCCAAGCGCAGCGGCCGTATCACCACGCATCTGAACACCACGGGGAAATACAGTGTCCTGCAGGTGGAGGAAGTGGAGCTCTCTGACAGTGCCTTGTACCTCTGTGCTGTGCAAGACACCCTGGTGCAGGGAACTTCCTCGGCTGTGCAACAAGCCAGGGGAGGGAGGGATGTGTCTGTGAGAGGCTGAGCTTGGGGAAGGGACCCTCAGCTCACCCCAGTGCCTTCCAGAAGGGGCCTCCCCACATCTCTACAATGGTCTGATTGTTTTGACCCTGTCCATTCTAGCACTTCCCTCGGGAAAATATCCTGGGCTGTTTTGGCTCCTCTCTGCATTGTAGAGTCTCAAAGTAAAGAAAAATTGCCCTGGTGCTTGTCTGGGACCTTGTCCTTCCACACTCCAGCCCTGCTGCTTTTGGCCCCACACGTCCCCAGCAGAGCCCCGGGCTGGTTCTGTGTCCCTGCCTTGTGTGCTCCCGGAGCAGCGCCGTTTGCATGGACACGTGTGAAGCACAGATTTGTGTGTGGCTCCACACTGCTGTGCACGAACCTGAGTGTGTGCATGTGTGTCCCTCTTCGGGAGGGAATTCCCTGCCTATGCCAGGGATAGCGAGCACTGCTCTGGCCCTGAGCAGCAGAGAGCAGCAGCTTCCCAGGGTCAGACGGAGCCTGAGTGCAGCTGAGTGGGGACGGCAGCTGCCCGCTACAGATGTCTCAAGGGAAGAGGCACTGAAATGCAGCTCCTGTGTCCTGAGCCCTGCCTTCCCTGCCCCTCCAAAGCTCACGCTCCGCTGATGCTCATTTCACGCCCAGCAAGGACGGTTTCACTCCCGCTTGGAGGATCAGCTGAACTCAGGACAAACAGCACGGGCGGGGCTTCAGCAGGGCTGGCAGCCCCCGTGCCCTCCGCCCCAGCCGGGACACAGCCGCTCTCCCTGTGCTGCGGAGGGCAAAAGGAGGAGCTGTGCCTTGTGGGCATGGCGAGAGGCTCGGCAATGCTGCCGCCCGTGTGCTGCCAGTCGCGGAGTGGATCTGCTTCCGATGCGGTGTCGGTGGTGTGTGGGATGAAGAAGGGCAGGGCGATGCCAAAAATTCTTGTGCCAAAATTCTTATGTCGCTCTTTGTGGTGGTGCTGTGAGAGGCGGGGGCTGAGCCCGGCCGGGGCGGAGCTGGAGGCGGCGGAGTGGAGGTGGCACGGCCGCAGCAGAGAGCCGGGGCCGGCGGGAGCAGCGGTGCTCGGCCGGCGGAGCGGCGGGATGCGGCGGTGCCGGGGCGCGGGGCTGGCGGCGCTGGCCGCTGTGCTGCTCGGTGAGCGGGGGTGGAGGGGAAGGGAGCCGCGGCTGGGGCCGGGGTGATCCCGCAGGTCCCTGGAGGTCCCCTGCGTTCCGGCTTGACTTCTTCACAGACCTCTTCCAGCGCACTAGTCTCTCGTTCATCCCTCCCTCTTCTCCATCCCAAACTCCCTAGGAAATCTCCGGGTTCTATTCTTTGTCCAACCCTGCACAAAGATTCCTTCTATATACCTCCCGTAGTCAGTCTTGCCCCTCTTGTAACTTTTCTTTCTGTCTTTTTGTGCTTTCTCTCCTATCCTCCCATTCTGCAGTGACTTCTCCAATCCTCCGTTCATTCACGCATTCATCTGTCCACAAACGATTAATGGACACTTCCATTCCTGCATATCTTGACGTCCTGTGGGAACTGTTTTCCTCAAATCTCTGTACATGCCAGACTGCTTCTGCGGGATTTGTTCTGGGGATTTGCAGGCAGGGCTGGGGAGAAAGTAGGAGTTGAGGTTTGTCCTTCTTTGTCTCCCTTGCAGCGGCTGCGGTCAGAGGCCAAATACAGCAGGAGCCATGGCTGGAGATCACCGAGGGCACCGGCATCAACATCAAGTGTTCACACCCCAACACCCGGACGGGCGATTTCATCCATTTCTACCGCCAGCTCCCGGGCCAAAGGCCCGAACTCCTGGCTGTCACTGCTAAAGCGTCCAAGAACATTCAGGCCCCTGAAGGGCGTCTGTGGGTGTCGGCAGATGGGCGCTCCAGCGCGCTGTGGCTCGGGCGGCCCCGGCGCGGGGACGCGGCCGTGTATTACTGCGCGCTGGGGGCCACGGGCGCAGGAGCCGGGGCTGCGGCCGGGCACGAACCGCCGCGGGCGGGGCCGGGCGGGGCCAGCAGGGGCCGCAGCAGGGGCCGCCCGCGGCCAGCAGGGGGCGCTGCCGCGCCGCCCGCCGGGGCCGCCTCGCCCCGCTCGTGCCGGGCTGCCGGGGCGCTTCCGACAGCGGCACCGGCACCGGAATGGACACAGGCATCGGCATTGACACCGACACCGACATTGACACCGGCACTGGCATTGACACAGGCACTGGCACCGGAATGGACACCGTAACTGGCACGGACACCGGCACTGACATTGACACCGGCACCGACATTGGCACCGGCTCCGGCACTGGAATGGACACCGGAACTGACACCGGCACTGCCATTGACACCGACACTGACACCGACACTGGCATTGACACCGACACTGGCACTGACACCGACACTGGCACTGGCACCGACACTGGCACTGACACCGACACTGGCACTGACACCGACACTGGCATGATGCCGACACCGGCACCGGCGCCGACATTGACACCGGCATTGACACCAGCATTGACAGCAACACCGGCGCTGCCACCGATACCGGCACTGACAGCTCCAACTTGGAGTCACCGACCTTGCTCGGCCCCTCTTCTCAGCTGAGCTCCTAACGGCAGCGATCAGCTTCCCCCAAGCACAGTTACATGTGCACACTCAGATGATCTGTGCAAGGCAGGGAAGGCAGCAGGGTCTTTCCCAAGGTATCTCTTGCTCCTTCAGAAAAGGCTCTGTGTTTTCTGGGGAACGTGGCATCCTCTGGCCTGTCTAGAATGGCCTGCCAGTGTTGTTCCAGAAATGCATCAATGAGGGCACACATTCCCACCCAGCCCATGTCAGGTTGGTTCTCCTCTTGCCTCCGTGTTGGAGAGTTTCTTCTCCTCCCTAAGGCTGCACAGCTCTTTTTGCCTTTTGTGAAGGCCAAGTGACAGCTGAAGGTCGTTCTTGTGAGGACACGGCAAGAGCATGTTACACTGAAATTTTAACTAGACCATCTATACACACATCCTTATACACACGATATTAATATTATATTATATTAATATATATTATACATATAATACATAATATTTTTTCAAAATAAACTGTTCACAGAGTGTTAAACTGCATCTGGATTCAGTCACACCTAAACTTTCCACTGAGAAGGTGTTCAGAGTGCAAGGCTGTTCATTCTGATCCTTGGGACTTGATAGGTCTCCCTGATAATTTTATCTGTAATCTCTGCAGTAAATGAACAAGTGTACATTGCCGCCAAATCCTGTTAAACTACTCTTGCATTTACCATTGAATTTTGCTAACTCTCTGTTTTATTTTAATGAATTATACTGCTGCCTGTCTCTTCTGAGAAGAATACATCTCTCCGTTCATGCAACTCCTTGTGCATTTAAATTCAGCAATGGGGAATTGGGCAATTGAAAACCAAGAGAAACAGAAGTCACCAGGTATGGAATGAGTTGTTGCAGGCCACAGTCAGCCCTTACCTGACAAAGGTCCATTCCACCATACTAGAAATGCTTGTCAGAGCTCAGCCAAATTCTCTTTTCATGTTCTACCACGTTCTCCTCAGCCCTGGCGGGGCTAGGTAAAGTGGTTGCCTTGCCTTCTAGCCATGGTTGATTTTATTCCTCTGACACCAACAGACACAGAGAACTTAGCCCAACACACTTTTGCTTCCTGCTTCTGCCAGGGTAACTGATTCCTTCTGGACCCCAAAACACTGTTCCAGCCAGAAGAGTGCATTGTGCCAAAGGAAAAACAAAATCAATCAGACAGGACGAGGTCCCCATGTGCCACATGGACCCGTTGTTTTTATTTCTCCATGGGTCTCCTAACTGTAGTGGGAATCACCTCATCCTTGCCACCTTGAGGCCTGAGCAGCCCCTGAAGATCCTGATACATTATTCCTTTCTAGGCTTTCCTTCTTGGAGATCTGCTTTGTCACCCTCAGATGCTGGAGTCATTCCTTGTCACCAGCACTACCGTTTGCATCTCCTGATTTCATTCTCCCACTTCTTCCTGGGTGTGACTGAGTTCCTGATCCTCTCAGCCATGTCCTTCTGTCATTATGACACCATCTGCAAACTGCTTGGTGAAAAACACTATCATGACAAAGGAAGTCAACTGCCTGCCAGTGCTGCTGGCGTGGGCAGTGGGCTCTGTGGACATCTCCTTCCAGGTGTCACTGCTGCTGAAATGTCCTTTCTGCACTAAAAACACTGCTGACCATTTCTTCTGTGATGCTGCTCCCGCATGAGCATGGCCTGTTTGGCTTGGGTTGACCTTGGCAGAATGTCAGATGGCCCCCAAGTTGCTTTATCACTTCCCCTCTATCAACAGGACAGGGGGAAATTGCAATGAAAAGAATGTGGGTTCAGATAAGGACAGGGAGATCCCTCACCAGTTACTGTCATGGGGGAAACGGGGTTGACTTGGGGAAATTAATTTTATTGATTTACAAATTTAGAAGAGGATAAGGAGAAATAAGAGCAAACCCAAAACAACTTTCTCCACTCCCCTCCTTTCCTTCCTGGCTGAAATTCACTCCTGAATTTCTGCCTAGACCCCTCACAGGGGACAGGACATGGGGGATGCATTCGGTTCATATTCTTCCTCATGCTCTTTCCCTGCTCCAGCCTGTTGTCCCTCCCATGGGAGACAATCCTGCAGGAAACTCTCCAAAACAGGTCCTTTCTACGGGCTGCAGTTCTTCACAAATTGCTTCAGAACATGTCCTGTCCACTGAATGCAGTCTTTCAGGAAGAGATGCCTCCAGGATGGGTCCCCCGTGTGTCCACTGGTCCTGCCAGAAAATCAGCTCCACAATGGGCTCCTCTCCATGGAGACATAGTCCTGCCAGGACCTTGCTCCCGTGGGGGCTTTCCACGGGGTCACATCTTCCTTAACCACACATCCACCTGCCGTGGCTTTGGATCTTCCGCAGGATGGATCTCTGTTCTACCATGCACTTTCATAGGCTGTAGGGGGACAACCTCCCTCACCATGGTCTTCATCACAGGCTGCAGAAATATCAGTGCCCTGGTGCCCGGAGTAGCTCCTCTCCCCTCCTTCCTCACTGACCTTCCTGACTGTAGAGTGTTTTTTCTCACAGAATCCCATTCCTCTCTTCCCGCTGATACTGCAAAACTGCTTTTCTGCCTTTTCAATCTCTGCCAGCACGGATGCTCTCTTAGACAGGAAACGACCCCAGGGTCTTGAGCCCAGCAGGGCCCTCTGCCTCTTGTGCCCCTTGTCTGTTCTTACAAACGCGCGCCCTGAAGGACAATTCGGAAATCCCCACGTGCCACTGGACGGGGGAACGGGAAGGAATAGCTGATGGGGGAGAAGGGAGAAAATAATCTGTCAGTCCTGTGCTCCCCGGGACAAACGGCTCCCGGTCAGGGTATTTGGCCCCGCTGTCTCCGTGGGCCACAGCTTCGATCGCCGCCCCGCTCCCACCGCTCTCGCCTCCGCCCCTGCATCTAGCCAGGACTCGGGAAGCCCGAGCGGCACCGGCGCAGGGCTCAGCCTCGGGGCGGAGCTGGCGGCGGCGGAGGGGAGAGCAGAGGAAAGGAGACGGCGCAGCCGGAGCAGAGAGCCGGGGCTGGCAGGGACAGAGGGGCTCGGGCGGGATGCGGCGGTGTCGGGGCGTGGGGCTGGCGGCGCTGGCCACGGTGCTGCTCGGTGAGTGGGTTTGACACGGTGGGGGCCGGAGCTGAAGCTGAGGCTGGGGTATTCCCCAGGGAAACTGGCGCGGACTGTTCCCACTCCTCCTCAACTCTTTCCCTCTCCCCGCCTCTCTTCCCTCTCTTACCCCGCGAAGTCTTCATCGTTTGTGTCGGTATATCCTGCTTGCACGTGTGCCTGCTTTTCCATACACCTGTATTTTGCCCTGTACATTCAGCATTTATTTTTGCCCTGAGTACAGCATTCTGCTCTTCACTTTAACTCTTCCTTTCTCTATCTATCCGTGCATGTGTGGACCTGACTTCTGCCTGACCTCTGCATGCATGCATTTCGAATTCCCTCACATTCCCTTCCAGTCAGGCTCTGCCTTGTCCACACTGTTCCTGACTTCGCCTGGCAAAAGAACCCTCCAAATGGCACGGTTTTGACGACCTTTGTCTTTTCCTCCTTCTTTCCCAGCAGTAGCTGCGGACACAGACCAAGTGCAGCAGAGGCCCTGGGCAGAGACCACCGAGGGCACCGGCCTGAACCTCACTTGCTTGCATCCCAAAATTTCTGCAGACTCTACTCATTGGTATCGTCAATTCCCAGACCAACCACCCCAGCTGGTAGCAACGGCTGTCCGAGGCACAAAACCAGTGCTGGAGCCAGAGGGGAGTCTGTGGGTGTCGGCAGATGGGCGCTCCAGCGCGCTGTGGCTCGGGCGGCCCCGGCGCGGGGACGCGGCCGTGTATTACTGCGCGCTGGGGGCCACGGGCGCAGGAGCCGGGGCTGCGGCCGGGCACGAACCGCCGCGGGCGGGGCCGGGCGGGGCCAGCAGGGGCCGCAGCAGGGGCCGCCCGCGGCCAGCAGGGGGCGCTGCCGCGCCGCCCGCCGGGCCTCAGGCGGCTCCGCAGCTCCTTCCTGGGCAGCGGCCGCGCGCACGCCGCGCCCGACACGGCCCCGCACGGCCGCCGGACACACGGCTCGCACAGCCTGCCTCCTGCGCTGACACACTCGGCACGCACTGCCCGGCCTCCCCTCCGGCCCTCCGCCTCCTCCGCCTGGCAGGAAACTGCTGCGGGCCGCGGCTCTGGCATGGCCTTTGGCCCTCTGGGCACGCCCAGTGCTCTTCTCAGCCCGGTCTGCAAAGCAGAGCTGGTCCTTGAGGCCAGCGTCTGTGGTGCGAGCTGACAAAGCAGCTGCACTGACAGGCACACGTGGTCTAATAACTGGACTGCTGTCATCTCACTCGGTCACAGCATGAGAGATGCTTGCAGCGAGTCTTTCTCAGGTGACACGGAAATCTCCATCTCTGTCCCTGGTGAAAAGGCTCTGCCACGTACTGGCACGTGGATGAGAAGCCACTTTCCCATCTAGATGGGTAAGGAAGGTGTACTTTGAATCCCACCTGAGCTCGGAATTCACTTCTCTGCTTTCTGTTCTCGTCCTCGGGTTTCCCCAAACACCCTTGGATGAGCATTCAGCACCTTACTGAAAGAGTAGATGGGAGGGAAAACAATGAATCTGTTGGAGTAGAGGAGCATTTCAAATCGCCGGAGGGCTCTGTCACACCCACGTTCCACCTGAAACTGATTGGTCCCTTTTCCTTCACATTTATCACTTCTCAGGCAGCCTGAAAAGCAGATGCCAGGATTTAGCACTGCTGCAAGTGTTGGAGGGAGACACTTGAAAGACCGAGCTGCACATGAGGTTTCCCTCCAGAGACGTGTTGTAGAGACCCCATTTCCTTTGGGGACAGGAGCCTTTCAGCATCTTCAAGAACTCCCTCACTTGAGCAAGTTCAGGGCATGTGAAAGGCGAGGGTGTCTGCTTCTCTAAGGCTCACATCACCTCCATTTCCCCTTCCAAGGGAAGAACAAGGAAAAGGGAATGTGATAAACAAAGCACACAATGACACCAATCTGGCAGTAGGTGATTAGGGAGAGAAGGAGTGAGCTCCGAGCTCATCAGCTTCTAACTGATGGGTCATTAGGAAACTGCTGTGAAGTGGCTCAGGCTGAGCTTTGTCAGTGGCAACAACAAGTGACAAGAGGAACATGACAATCATGGAGGTTTCAGCGGCTCTTGTGGTAATAGAGAGCACTCACCAAGGAATGCTTGTCAGGTCATGGACTTTCCAGCCTTGGAGTTCTCTAAAAGCCATCTCGATGTGACCTGGGCAAACTGCTCTATGTAAGCCCTTCTGAGCAAGGGCTTGGACCAAGCGATCCCAAAAGAGGCCCCTTGCAAAGTAAATCATGATGTGACTCCATAATCTAAGACAGGAGGAGAGGATGAGAGGAATGATAGAGCCCAGAAAATCTGTGACAGCCTCAGAACCCTCCACTTCTCTAGAAACCTCCTTCTAGACCATGGAGAGGGGCAAAACCTGCATTAGAATGTTCCTAATACCACCATTATCATTAACCTGCATCATTGTTCACATCATTTTAGAGCTCTATTGTGACGAACCCATTTTAGAGGTAACCAAAATGACCGGTATGGGATCACTGTGGAGCTGACTCAGCAAAAGGGGTGGGAGTTTGAGAGCTGGGACAGAGGCGTTTATCCCAGGCAGATGCAGAAGGGCAGGGGAGAAGTGGCAGATACCGAGGAGACTCCTGTTCCCAGAGGAAATAGCAATGACCCCAAAGAGCTGAGAAACCTCACTGGGGAAGAAGCCCCTGAGCTCCCAAATGCCCAGCACTGGGTGTGCAGCAGAGCTGCTGATTCCAGCTGGGGAGGTGAGGACTCTGCTGCGAGCTGATCAGGAACAGCCCCTTCCCATGTCTGGGGCTCCAGAAGCAGGGAATGGTCAGAATGCCAATGGCTGAGGGAGGCACGGGGGCAGCTGCTGGAGGAGGGAGAAACCCAGAAGGAGCATTTCAGGCACTGGAAGGACAGGACATTTCTCTGCCCCCCTCCGCTGCTTCCTTTGCTCTCCCCAGAGAGTCGTTTCCGGCAGCTCTGGTATCTCGGGGCTGGGAGGTGGTTTCTGACTCTTCCTCACTCAGCAAATACGCAGCTTGGTCTCGGCATGCACCTCGCCTATCTCATCCTCACGGTCTTCCTGGGACAGCTCCTGGGTAAGTCCTGGCTTTTCATCAAGACACCCTTCGTATTCCTCCCAGGAAAACCTCAAAAGGCTTACCATGTGGGGAAGTATCAGTGAATACGGGGAAAAGGCTGATAAATGTCTGCTTCTCTTTGTGGTTTGGCAAGTGTGTGCTCAAGAAGCTCTTAGATTTGTAAAGGAAATGGAAGGGACAGAAGAGAAACCTCAGAGCCCTTCTCTCTTTTTCTCTTGCCTTCAATCCATCCCCTCTGCCTCCCTCTTTTGATTGACTGGGAGTCAGCACAGGAGATCTCGGCTTCCTCTGCAATCCCACATTCCTCCCTTTCTAATGTAAATTCTCTGGTCCTGTGAAATCTGCTCCAGGCACTTTTAACTCTCATGTCCCTGACATTAATAGGTTGTCCAAGTTATAACAGGGCCAGGGCTTCCTCTTTCCAAAGTCAGCGTTGTGTGTACTCAGCAATCAAATATCACTCAGAGGTGACAGGGATGGGGAAGCAGCATGAATATTTTTGCTATACTTCTGTGGGCCCCTCCACCTGTTTGAGCACACAAAATTCAGGCTATTCTGTGGTCATCTGAGCAGTAGGACCAAGAGCAGGGACACAGCCCAGTTCTTGTAAGGATCCTGCTGTGCTGAGAGCTCTGAAATCCTGCCCAAAATCACTCTTCCCTGACCGTCTGCAGATCTCAGGAGTTCCCTGCAAGGCAGAGAGTTTTCTCCACCAGGGTTTTGCACCCACTTTGATTTTTTTCCCATAGTCCTTCCCTGTGGAGCTGCTGACATTCACTTTCTTCCAGGCACCACAGGGCAGATCACGGTCACCCAGGAAGATGGACAAGTCATGGTGAAGCAGAGACACCCCTTCCACACCACCTGCAAATACCAGACCAATAACTTTTATGGCTTGCTCTGGTACCAGGTGCAGAAAGGCCAAGCCCCACAGCTGGTCTCCTATCACGCAGGGCCTGGCCCCAAGCGCAGCGGCCGTATCACCACGCATCTGAACACCACGGGGAAATACAGTGTCCTGCAGGTGGAGGAAGTGGAGCTCTCTGACAGTGCCTTGTACCTCTGTGCTGTGCAAGACACCCTGGTGCAGGGAACTTCCTCGGCTGTGCAACAAGCCAGGGGAGGGAGGGATGTGTCTGTGAGAGGCTGAGCTTGGGGAAGGGACCCTCAGCTCATCCTGGCAGTGCTGCTTCCCCTGTACTCCCAGAGATCTGTGGGCTGAGAGCTTTTATCACTAGAGAAAAGTGTCAGTGATTGAGGGGAAGAAGGTGGTGGAACAGTCTCATATTTGCTTTTTCTCACTCTGTACTACATGCATCTTCCCAACATCTCTGGGGAGTTGGTGGGCAACGTCGGAGGCTGGGACCATTTCTGCAATGATTCCTTGTGTTGCTCTTGGCTCTGTTTTTCCCTGCTGTGTGTTGCTTCTTCAGGGTTCTCCCGGCAGGGCGGGGCGGGGCTGGACTGGGACAGCGGTGCTCGGCAGGCAGAGCGGCGGGATGCGGCGGTGTGGGAGCGCGGGGCTGGCGGCGCTGGCTGCGGTGCTGCTCGGTGCGTGGGGAAGGCAGAAGTAGGGGCGGCCCGGGGGACTATGTGAGACCAGGGGTCGGCCCAAGATTCTTCTCTCACCCTCCTTCTCCTTCTCGTTTTTTCCTTTACCCTCTGTCCCCTCCTCTACCGTCATACTTTTTTCCCTCGGGGATATTCTTCCCTCAGTTTGCCTTTGTTACTCCATGCATCCATCCATCCATCCATCCATCCATCCATCCATCCATCCATCCATCCATCCATCCATCCATCCATCCATCCATCCATCCATCCATCCATCCATCCCTCTCAGCCAGTCTGTTTTTGTCGTTACATTCTGATTTTCCTTCAAAACATCCCTCATACGTTCTTGTCCCCAACCAAACACTCTGAGAGAAATACTCTCTACTTACTTTATTTTCAGAACATACCTCACTTCCCTCTGATCTGTCGCCCTCTCCCCTCTCCCGCTCTACGGCATTTTCTGTTAAAGAAAAATGATTCTCCTATTCTCCCTGTCAGGCGCTGTGGCCAAAGCCGAGGTACAGCAGGAGTCATGGCTGGACACCACCGAGGGTACCGGCATCAACATCAGCTGCTCACATCCCAAAATCCAGGGCAACGAGTACATCTACTGGTACCGTCAGCTCCCGGGCCGAGGGCCCGAACTCCTCGCGAGCGCTCACAAAGATTCCAAAGAGGTGCCGGCCATTGCGGGTCATCTGTGGGTGTCGGCAGATGGGCGCTCCAGCGCGCTGTGGCTCGGGCGGCCCCGGCGCGGGGACGCGGCCGTGTATTACTGCGCGCTGGGGGCCACGGGCGCAGGAGCCGGGGCTGCGGCCGGGCACGAACCGCCGCGGGCGGGGCCGGGCGGGGCCAGCAGGGGCCGCTCCGCTCCCGGCTCACCACGGGCCCGGCACACGGGCTGCCCTTCCGCCAGAGACTCCTCCGAGCACAGGGCTGCTCCCCTGCAACGTGCACGAAACAATTCTGCTGGAATGGAAAACTGCGGGCAGCATCAAGGCAATCGGGGAAGGTATTTCTGAGCCTATTGGCAGCCAAAGGAAGGCTCGGGAGATGCTGGCTCATTGCTCGGTGAGGAAGGGGACCTGCTGACAGATGACAGAGAAAAGGCTGTCACACTCAATTGCCTATTTGCCCTCATTTTAACTGATGTCGCTTCTCCCCAGTTCTATCACATCCCTGAGCCTCTCTGAAACCTTTCTGGGAATAAAGCAGCACCCAGAGTAGAAGAAGAAGTAATTAAAGAACTCATACATTCATTTGCACGTACACTCATACCTCTGCATTTAGGGAGAGGTGTGTGCCAAAGGAGACCCAAGTACAGACGCTTCTGCAGGCATGTACCCACAGATATGCAAACACACGCGCTCACTCCTGTTTCTGCTCCTGCACCCAAGTCTTCACAGGCACATCTACATGAACATTCCTGTACAGAGATGTGCACACATAAAGTACATCCCAACACATACCTATTCCCACATACTTCCATATATGCCCTCCCTTCTTCACTCCTCAGCTCACTGTGATGGTCACCGGGTTTTGCCTCCCCACATATGTGCATTGGGCAGCTGGTTTCAACCCTGTCCTATTAAAACTGCCTTCGGGGAAGCATTCGGGCCTTGTTTGACATCTTACCCTCCGTTCAGCCTGTGAGTACACAAAGTATGCCATGACCTTGCCCGACTCCTTGTCCTTCCCCACAAGGCTCCAGCCCTGCCACAGTTGTTCCCAGGCGTCCTCAGCAGCATCCATGCTTGCTAGTGTTTTTGCCAGTGTTCCTGGTTTGTGTGCACTTCTGTGCAGCCAGGGTGCACAGGAATCCATGTGGGAGCACAAATCCACACCAATGTGCAGGAGCCACCAGGAGCCTCTGTGTGTGTGTCTCTGTGTGTGTTATTCAACAAGTGAAATGCGTTGATCCCACTGGAGACACTGTCCACTGCTCTGCCCTGAGCATCACACAGCAGCATTTCCCCAGATTCATTGGGAGCCTGAGTGCAGTTGAACAATGAGGTAGCAGCCTGCAGGAGATTTGCCCAGGGAGGAGGAACTGAAATGCAGTCCCTGCTTCCTGAGCGCTCCTTTTCCAGCTGCTCTAAACATCACGCTCTTCTACTGCCAGTTGCAGGCACCAGCAAGGATGGTTTCACCTAAGTTTGGATTCTTAGCTTAATTCCGTTTGGAATGTTGGGAGAGCCTCAGCATGGCTGCGAGTGCTAACACACACACAGACACACAGACACACAGACACACAGACACACAGACACACGGACACACAGACACACACACGTCTCTCCATGCCAGTGCACAGCTGCTCTCCCCTGTGCTGCTTTAGGTTGGATTCATGGACAGGGAGAAAGACTGAGGGTTCCTGTCCACCTCCTCTATCCATGTGAGTGGATTCCTTTTCAGTGCCCTGAAGGACAATTCAGGATTCGCCGCTTGACAGCAAAGAGGGGATGTGACAGAACAGATTATGGAAGTGAAAGGAGCACATGCAGTGTCAATCTTGAGCTCCATGATACCAGCCCGATCCCCTGACACCCACCCCGGCGCCGCCGCTTCCGAAGTGCAGAGACCCGACCGCCGCCCCACTCCCACCGCGCTCGCCTCCCCGCCGTTCCCTGCCAGGACTCGGTGAGAGCCCGAGCGGCGCCGGTGCAGGGCTCAGCCCCGGGGCGGAGCTGGCGGCGGCGGAGAGCAGAGCAGAGGAGAGCAGAGAAGAGCAGAGGAGAGCAGAGGAGAGCAGAGGAGTGGAGGCGGCGGAGAGGAGGCGGCACGGCCAGGGCACAGAGCCGGGGCTGACAGCGGTGCTCGGCCGGCGGAGCGGCGGGATGCGGCGGTGCCGGGGCGCGGGGCTGGCGGCGCTGGCCGCCGTGCTGCTCGGTGAGCGGGGGTGGCACTGGAGGTGCCGGAGGCCGGGGCTGGATCCGGGTCCGCCTGGGAACAGCACTGGGCTCGGGATTCGTTTGTGGCACTCCTGCTACGCCTCTCCCTTTTTTCACCCACTGCCCGCATCCCTCCTCTCCTTAACGAAACCAATTCCCACCGAACTTGCCGGTTTTATTACTCCAGTTCTTTATCCATTCGTTGATTCGTTCATTCCTTCATCCACCCACCCATTCATTTTAGCCAATCCCTTTTCCTCATTCCAATCTCCCCTTCTGCAGTCTGACTCTTCTCCAAAATATCCCACATTCTCATTTCGAAGCAATCACTCTTGGAAAAATAATCCCTGCATACTGTACTCTCGGAGCATATCCCACTTAGCTCAGATCTGTCCTGCTCTGCCCTCTCCCCTGTCCGCGTGCAAGGCATTTGCTGCTGATGGAAAGTGATTCTTCTTTTCTCCGTGGCAGTGGCTGTGGCCAGAGCCCAGGTACGGCAGGAGCCGTCACTGGAGACCACCGAGGGCACCGGCATCAACATCAGCTGCTCACACCCGGACATACAGACTCGCGATACGATCCAATGGTACCGTCAGCTCCCGGGCCGAGGGCCCGAACTCCTGGCGCTCACTGTGAAAGAGTCCAAAGAGGTGCCGGCCATTGCGGGACATCTGTGGGTGTCGGCAGATGGGCGCTCCAGCGCGCTGTGGCTCGGGCGGCCCCGGCGCGGGGACGCGGCCGTGTATTACTGCGCGCTGGGGGCCACGGGCGCAGGAGCCGGGGCTGCGGCCGGGCACGAACCGCCGCGGGCGGGGCCGGGCGGGGCCAGCAGGGGCCGCAGCAGGGGCCGCCCGCGGCCAGCAGGGGGCGCTGCCGCGCCGCCCGCCGGGCCTCAGGCGGCTCCGCAGCTCCTTCCTGGGCAGCGGCCGCGCGCACGCCGCGCCCGACACGGCCCCGCACGGCCGCCGGACACACGGCTCGCACAGCCTGCCTCCTGCGCTGACACACTCGGCACGCACTGCCCGGCCTCCCCTCCGGCCCTCCGCCTCCTCCGCCTGGCAGGAAACTGCTGCGGGCCGCGGCTCTGGCATGGCCTTTGGCCCTCTGGGCACACCCAGTGCTCTTCTCAGCCCGGTCTGCAAAGCAGAGCTGGTCCTTGAGGCCAGCGTCTGTGGTGCGAGCTGACAAAGCAGCTGCACTGACAGGCACACGTGGTCTAATAACTGGACTGCTGTCATCTCACTCGGTCACAGCACGAGAGATGTTTGCAGCGAGTCTTTCTCAGGTGACAGGGAAATCTCCATCTCTGTCCCTGGTGAAAAGGCTCTGCCACGTACTGGCACGTGGATGAGAAGCCACTTTCCCATCTAGATGTGTAAGGAAGGTGTACTTTGAATCCCACCTGAGCTCGGAATTCACTTCTCTGCATTCTGTTCTCGTCCTCGGGTTTCCCCAAACACCCTTGGATGAGCATTCAGCACCTTACTGAAAGAGTAGAAGGGAGGGAAAACAATGAATCTGTTGGAGTAGAGGAGCATTTCAAATCACCGGAGGGCTCTGTCACACCCACGTTCCACCTGAAACGGATTGGTCCCTTTTCCTTCACATTTGTCACTTCTCGGGCAGCCTGAAAAGCAGATGCCAGGATTTAGCACTGCTGCAAGTGTTGGAGGGAGACACTTGAAAGACCGAGCTGCACATGAGGTTTCCCTCCAGAGACGTGTTGTAGAGACCCCATTTCCTTTGGGGACAGGAGCCTTTCAGCATCTTCAAGAACTCCCTCACTTGAGCCAGTTCAGCAGAGGCCACTGTCAGGGCATGTGAAAGGCGAGAGTGTCTGCTTCTCTAAGGCTCACATCACCTCCATTTCCCCTTCCAAGGGAAGAACAAGGAAAAGGGAATGTGATAAACAAAGCACACAATGACACCAGTCTGACAGTCGGTGATTAGGGAGAGAAGGAGTGAGTTCCGAGCTCATCAGCTTCTAACTGATGGGTCATTAGGAAACTGCTGTGAAGTGGCTCAGGCTGAGCTTTGTCAGTGACAACAACAAGTGACAAGAGGAACATGACAATCATGGAGGTTTGAGTGGCTTTTGTGGGATTAGGGAACACTCACCAAGGAATGCTTGTGAGGTCATGGACTTTCCAGCCTTGGAGTTCTCCAAAAGCCATCCTGATGTGGCCTGGGCAAACTGCTCTATGTAAGCCCTTCTGAGCAAGGGCTTGGACCAAGCGATCCCAAAAGAGGCCCCTTGCAAAGTAAATCATGATGTGACTCCATAATCTAAGACAGGAGGAGAGGATGAGAGGAATGATAGAGCCTAGAAAATCTGTGACAGCCTCAGAACCCTCCACTTCTCTAGAAACCTCCTTCTAGACCATGGAGAGGGGCAAAACCTGCATTAGAATGTTCCTAATACCACCATTATCATTAACCTGCATCATTGTTCGCATCATTTTAGAGCTCTATTGTGACGAACCCATTTTAGAGGTAACCAAAATGACCGGTATGGGATCACTGTGGAGCTGACTCAGCAAAAGGGGTGGGAGTTTGGGAGCTGGGACAGAGGCGTTTATCCCAGGCAGATGCAGAAGGGCAGGGGAGAAGTGGCAGAGACAGAGGAGTCTCCTGTTCCCAGAGGAAATAGCAATGACCCCAAAGAGCTGAGAACCCTCACTGGGGAAGAAGCCCCTGAGCTCCCACATGCCCAGCACTGGGTGTGCAGCAGAGCTGCTGATTCCAGCTGGGAAGGTGAGGACTCTGCTGCGAGCTGATCAGGAACAGCCCCTTCCCATGACTGAGGCCCCAGAAGCAGGGAATGGTCAGAATGCCAATGGCTGAGGGAGGCACGGGGGCAGCTGCTGGAGGAGGGAGAAACCCAGAAGGAGCATTTCAGGCACTGGAAGGACAGGACATTTCTCTGCCCCCCTCCGCTGCTTCCTTTGCTCTCCCCAGAGAGTCGTTTCCGGCAGCTCTGGTATCTCGGGGCTGGGAGGTGGTTTCTGACTCTTCCTCACTCAGCAAACACGCAGCTTGGTCTCGGCATGCACCTCGCCTATCTCATCCTCACGGTCTTCCTGGGACAGCTCCTGGGTAAGTCCTGGCTTTTCATCAAGACACCCTTCTTATTCCTCCCAGGAAAACCTCAAAAGCTTACCAGGACATGTGGGGAAATATCAGTGAATACGGGGAAAAGGCTGATAAATGTCTGCTTCTCTTTGTGGTTTGGCAAGTGTGTGCTCAAGAAGCTCTTAGATTTGTAAAGGAAAAGGGAAGGGACAGAAGAGAAACCCCAGAGCCCTTCTCTTTTTTTCTCTTGCCTTCATTCCATCTGCTCTGGCTCTCTCTTCTGATCGACCTGCAGTTAGCACAGGAGATCTCTCTCGGCTTCCTCTGCAATCCCACATTCCTCCCTTTCTGAGGTAAATTCCGAGATCTCTGCCCCAGGCACTTTTCAGCTCTCATTTCACTGACATTAACAGGGTGTCCCGTTCTGCCTCCAGGCTGTCCCAGCTCTGTCAAGGCTTCCAGTGTCGTCTGGGCTGGCAACACAAGCAGAGGTCCCTCTTTCCAAGCTCAGCACTGTGTGTACTCAGGGATCGAGGAGCCCTCAGAGGTGGCAGGAATGAGGAAGCAGGATGAGTCCTTTTGCTGCACCTCGATGGGCTCCTCAGGCTGCTGGACATGTGCTGGTTCCAGCACAGATAGTTCAGGCATGACAGGCTGTTCCCCGGTCCTCTGAGCAGTAGGAGCAGAGCAGGGACACAGCCCAGCTCTCCGTTGGGTCATGCTGCTAAAATAGCTCTGAACTCCTGCCCAAAATCTCTCAACAATCTGCTATAAGGCAGGGAGCTTTCTCCATCAGGGTTTTTTATCCCCATCATTTTGCTTCCCATAGTCCTTCCCTGTGGAGCTGCTGACATTCACTTTCTTCCAGGCACCACGGGGCAGATCACGGTCACCCAGGAAGATGGACAAGTCATGGTGAAGCAGAGACGCCTCTTCCACACCACCTGCAAATACCAGACCAGTGCTTTTGGTGGATTGCTCTGGTACCAGGTGCAGAAAGGCCAAGCCCCACAGCTGGTCTCCTATCACGCAGGGCCTGGCCCCAAGCGCAGCGGCCGTATCACCACGCATCTGAACACCACGGGGAAATACAGTGTCCTGCAGGTGGAGGAAGTGGAGCTCTCTGACAGTGCCTTGTACCTCTGTGCTGTGCAAGACACCCTGGTGCAGGGAACTTCCTCGGCTGTGCAACAAGCCAGGGGAGGGAGGGATGTGTCTGTGAGAGGCTGAGCTTGGGGAAGGGACCCTCAGCTCACCCCAGTGCCTTCCAGAAGGGGCCTCCCCACATCTCTACAATGGTCTGATTGTTTTGACCCTGTCCATTCTAGCACTTCCCTCGGGAAAATATCCTGGGCTATTTTGGCTCATCTCTGCATTGTAGAGTCTCAAAGTAAAGAAAAATTGCCCTGGTGCTTGTCTGGGACCTTGTCCTTCCACACTCCAGCCCTGCTGCTTTAGGCCCCACACGTCCCCAGCAGAGCCCCGGGCTGGTTCTGTGTCCCTGCCTTGTGTGCTCCCGGAGCAGCGCCGTTTGCATGGACACGTGTGAAGCACAGATTTGTGTGTGGCTCCACACTGCTGTGCACGAACCTGAGTGTGTGCATGTGTGTCCCTCTTCGGGAGGGAATTCCCTGCCTATGCCAGGGATAGCGAGCACTGCTCTGGCCCTGAGCAGCAGAGAGCAGCAGTTTCCCAGGGTCAGACGGAGCCTGAGTGCAGCTGAGTGGGGACGGCAGCTGCCCGCTACAGATGTCTCAAGGGAAGAGGCACTGAAACGCAGCTCCTGTGTCCTGAGCCCTGCCTTCCCTGCCCCTCCAAAGCTCACGCTCCGCTGATGCTCATTTCACGCCCAGCAAGGACGGTTTCACTCTCGCTTGGAGAATCAGCTGAACTCAGGACAAACAGCACGGGCGGGGCTTCAGCAGGGCTGGCAGCCCCCGTGCCCTCCGCCCCAGCCGGGACACAGCCGCTCTCCCTGTGCTGCGGAGGGCAAAAGGAGGAGCTGTGCCTTGTGGGCATGGCGAGAGGCTCGGCAATCCTGCCGCCCGTGTGCTGCCAGTCGCGGAGTGGATCTGCTTCCGATGCGGTGTCGGTGGTGTGTGGGGTGAAGAAGGGCAGGGCGATGCCAAAAATTCATGTGCCAAAATTCTTATGTCGCTCTTTGTGGTGGTGCTGTTAGAGGCGGGGGCTGAGCCCGGCCGGGGCGGAGCTGGAGGCGGCGGAGTGGAGGTGGCACGGCCGCAGCACAGAGCCGGGGCCGGCGGGAGCAGCGGTGCTCGGCCGGCGGAGCGGCGGCATGCGGCGGTGCCGGGGCGCGGGGCTGGCGGCGCTGGCCGCTGTGCTGCTCGGTGAGCGGGGGTGGAGGCGAAGGGAGCCGCGGCTGGGGCCGGGGTGATCCCGCAGGTCCCTGGAGGTCCCCTGCGTTCCGGCTTGACTTCTTCACAGACCTCTTCCAGCGCACTAGTCTCTCGTTCATCCCTCCCTCTCCTCCATCCCAAACTCCCTAGGAAATCTCCGGGTTCTATTCTTTGTCCAACCCTGCTCAAAGATTCCTTCTATATACCTCCCGTAGTCAGTCTTGCCCCTCTTGTAACTTTTCTTTCTGTCTTTTTGTGCTTTCTCTCCTATCCTCCCATTCTGCAGTGACTTCTCCAATCCTCCGTTCATTCACGCATTCATCTGTCCACAAACGATTAATGGACACTTCCATTCCTGCATATCTTGACGTCCTGTGGGAACTGTTTTCCTCAAATCTCTGTACATGCCAGACTGCTTCTGCGGGATTTGTTCTGGGGATTTGCAGGCAGGGCTGGGGAGAAAGTAGGAGTTGAGGTTTGTCCTTCTTTGTCTCCCTTGCAGCGGCTGCGGTCAGAGGCCAAATACAGCAGGAGCCATGGCTGGAGATCACCGAGGGCACCGGCATCAACATCAAGTGTTCACACCCCAACACCCGGACGGGCGATTTCATCCACTTCTACCGCCAG
This sequence comes from Monarcha castaneiventris obscurior, assembly GCA_026261815.1. Lineage (NCBI taxonomy): Eukaryota > Metazoa > Chordata > Aves > Passeriformes > Monarchidae > Monarcha > Monarcha castaneiventris. Next base: position 38,027 of record JAMPIT010000497.1, on the reverse strand, counting down.
CTCCCGGGCCAAAGGCCCGAACTCCTGGCTGTCACTGCTAAAGCGTCCAAGAACATTCAGGCCCCTGAAGGGCGTCTGTGGGTGTCGGCAGATGGGCGCTCCAGCGCGCTGTGGCTCGGGCGGCCCCGGCGCGGGGACGCGGCCGTGTATTACTGCGCGCTGGGGGCCACGGGCGCAGGAGCCGGGGCTGCGGCCGGGCACGAACCGCCGCGGGCGGGGCCGGGCGGGGCCAGCAGGGGCCGCAGCAGGGGCCGCCCGCGGCCAGCAGGGGGCGCTGCCGCGCCGCCCGCCGGGGCCGCCTCGCCCCGCTCGTGCCGGGCTGCCGGGGCGCTTCCGACAGCGGCACCGGAATGAGCACCGGCACTGACACCGACACCGGCACTGACACCGACACCGGCACCGGCATTGACACCGACACCGGCACCGGCACACGGCATGATACCGACACCGGCACTGACACCGACACCGGCACCGACACCGACACCGGCACCGGCACCGGCACTGACACCGACACCGGCACCGGCACTGATACCGACACCGACACCGGCTTTGACATCGGCACCGACACTGACACTGACACCGGCATTGACACCGGCACTGACACCGACACTGACACTGGCACTGACATTGACATTGACATTGACACCGACACCGGTGCCGACACCGACACTGGTACCTTCGTGACCCTGCACCCCCAAAGCCTCCATCATTCCCTTTCCCTCTCTCTGCTCCCTACCCAAAACATCCCACATCTTTCACGGCACCCAAACACTTTTTCACTGCATTCGATAAGGCAGGAAAAGTCCTGGGTTTATAAGACGATTCCCTCACCCTTCTGAGGACTTTCACCCCCACACAAGTGTCAATCATCATACCCTAATCTTGAGTGAGGAGGTTATACCAAAGAGGCTTTTGCTGGGAGTCGTGCAGCCGAAGGGAAGCAGTGTTTCTGACTCTGGATATGGCTGTTTTCATGAGGTGCTGTTCCCAGACATGTTTCCCTTGAAGGGACTCGTTTAAGGACGGCAACCTAAATATATTTATAGGAATGAAAGGAAAGTCTAATTTGATCCATGATGATAGTGATTAAGGATAAAAGGTTTTAATCAGAATTACTGACTATAATGTATAGAGAGTTATGAATACCAGTATAGTGCCCTTTTCATCAAATCAATCATTTCAAAGTTATCTTAATAACTATTAAGTAAATATTGATGTAACTCACCTATACAAATGACCATGGGAAAATCTCTTTTGCCCTGCCTTGAGAAGTGACTTGGAGGGGATACCCCCCCTCAAGGAGAGTCTTTCCAACATACTCCTCCTAGAAAGGTATGTTAGACCTCCCTGCCCTTTCAATGTGGGACTGAGTTTTAATAGCACAAAGTGCGGGACTGTCAGTCAGATGTTGCTCGTCGAGCTGCGCCACCTCAGCAGCCCTTAGCTCAGCAGCTTATGTAAGTTTTCAGTACTATTGCTTGTTGGTTCCTTTGTCAAGAACTTTGCCTGCCACATCCTCACCAATGCCAGTTTGTGTCAGGAATACTTTTCTTTCTTCAGAACGTTTAATTTTGGGATTGACGAGTCAGCCTGCTCTCAGCATTCTGCAACACCAAAACCAGTGTGACCCCTCCCCCTTCCCCACCCATCACTGATCACTTTTGCAAATAGGGCAAAGTTTGAGCTGCTTTACCCCTCCCAAGGCAGAACATCCTGGTGCATCTTCTTAGAAGGTGGCACAGAGGCGTGTTTTGGATTTAGTCTGAGAGTGATGCTGTAACACACTGATGGTTTGGTTCTGGCTCAGTAGTGCTTATTCTCAGTCAAGGACTTTCCAGTGCCTCAGGTCCTGCCAACGACAAGGTGCACAGTAAGCCAGGAGGTATCATGGCCAGGACGGCTGATCCACATTGCCAAAGGAATCTTCCATACCATATGACGCCATGCTCAGTGTATAAACTGGGGGCGAGTGGTCCAGGAGGTGCCAATCACTGCTCAGGGACAGGCTGGGCATCGATCCAACGTGCAGGTGGTGCCCAGATCCAGTGTGCAGGTGGTACAGCTGAGGGCTTCTTCCTGTCCTTTTGTGACCTCAGCGGCATTAGCGCCAGGGAGTTCTGCTGGCAAGCGCAGCCAGGGCTGACTCCTTTCCTCATGGGTCTGCTTTTGAGCTGCAGCTTGAGAGTAGCTGAGGGCCAAGCTCATCCTTTTATCACAAGGTAATGGGCACTGCAGAGGAGGGAAGAGCAGGGGACATTTGTACCTAGAATTTCACAACACCTAACACAGCCTCTCTCATGTTTCCTTTATGACTAAATTAGTGACAGAAGGGTTCAGGGATAAGGTGCGTGGAAAAAGTGCCTGCTCTACCAGGCTCAGAATTGTTATTTCCATGCAAAGCCCAGGCCTAGTAACAAAAATCAGTAGGAAGACCATGTTGATGTTAATGCTGTTAATGTTTTCATGAACACCACGAGTACTGGAAAATGGGGAGCTCTCAGAAGTCCATGGATAACACACAGTGAGAGGAACAGGCCTTGACTGTCAGGCACAGCTCTTCTTCAGAAGATATGGACAGACCCCTCACAGAAAAGAGTGAGGGATTTCAGGAGACACCCAGCACAACATGGGACAGCAATGTGCCCTTGCAGCAAGGGAGGCCAACTGCACCCTGAGCTGTGTGAGTCAAAGTGTTGTCAGCAGGTCCAAGAAGGTGACCCTGTTGCTTCAGCCCTTGTGGGAAAATATCTGGAGTACTGCATCCATGCTGGAGATCCTTGTTCCAAGAAGGAAATCGACGTCCTGAAGCAAGTCCATCCAAGGCCACCCAGTCAATTAGAGGCCTGACAAACATGACATGCAAGGAGAGGACAACGGGCTGGCCTGCTTCTCTTGGAGAAGAGATGTCTCAGGCTGACTTTCTTCCTTTCTAGCACTACTTTTTGAAAGGAAAGAGAGAAGAAGGACCTGCTGTCTGGAGTGCTCATGAGATGCAACATGGGGAGTTTTATTAAGCAATAGTCCAGAAGAAATAATAACCCCTGCCCCTGATGCCCACGCGCCCATGTGCACCTCTTTCCTCAAACTCCTTTGGCCACAGCACAGCTTTTAGGGATCGTCCTGGGACTGCAGAAGTGCAGCTGAAGGGAGGTTCTCTGCCATCTACAGGATGTTTCCAGCCCCTGTGCTCGGAAAGAGCTCCGGGAAGCTGCTCCATTTCCTGGGCCGGGGCGCTGCTTCTGCCTCAGGCTGCAGCTGGTTCTGTGCAGGCTGATTCCGCCGGGATGTCCTTGCTGGACGAGGGGGAGAGTCCATTTGCCAAGACACCAAGCCGTGCCGGTGCAGAGCTCCTGAGTGCTCTGAGCCCGGGCGAGAGCCCGAGAGGCACCGGCGCAGGGCTCAGCCCCGGGGCGGAGCTGGCGGCGACGGGAAAGGGAGGCGAGAGAAGGAAGGGAAGGCCAGGGGAGCCGGGGCTGGGCGGGGGCAGCGATGCTCGGCCGGCGGGGCGGCGGCATGCGGCGGTGTCGGGGCGCGGGGCTGGCGGCGCTGGCCGCGGTGCTGCTCGGTGCGTGGGGGAGCGGAGGAGGATGAGGGTCGGGGCTGACTTTGGGATGTTCCCCGGGGATCCCGGTGCCACCTCCTCTATCTCTTTCAACATCTCTTACCCCCTTCTTTGTCCCTCTGTCGTATCTCATCCCCCTTTCCAAACCCTCCAAGTCCCCATCTCTCTTGGCATGAGCCTGCTTGTGTCTGTGCCTGCTTTTCATTGCACCCTTCTCCTTCCCCTGCATGCTCAGTTATTATTGCCCCGATCAGAGCCCTCTCCCCTTCATTGTAACACCTCCTTTCCCTGTCTACTCTTCATCCATCCACCCACACATCCTCATCCTTCTTTCCAAGCATCATCCCTTGCCTCTCTTTCTACTCGGAGACCTCTCTCATCTCTCCCTCTGATTGTTTCATATCCGTAGGCACAACTTTTCTCTCCTGCATGTCTCTGTTATTCCATACATCCACACATGCCCCTGTGCATACAAAGTTATTTTTCTTCTGAATTCAGCCTTCCATAATTCCCTGTTGTAAACCCAACCCTCCTGGCCCTTCTTCCTCTTGCTGTCCATCCCTCCATGCAGCCGACATTTTCATTTCTCCATGCGTCAATTTCGAATTCCAACCCACACCAGCACCACTCTCCATGCCTGATAACGTGCATTCCTCCCCGTTTTTTAAAAGTCTGGCTCTGTCTCACTGCCCAAGCTGCTGACTGTGTCGGTGGGAAAAGAAACAAAGCTGAACGATCCTAGCTGAGCTTTGCACTTTCTTACTCCTTTCTTGGCAGTGGCTGTGGGCAGAGCCCAGGTACAGCAGGAGCTGTTCGCAGAGACCTTGGAGGGCACCGGCATCAACATCAGCTGCTCCCACCCCAACATACAAAGCGCAGAATTGATCTACTGGTACCGTCAGCTCCCGGGCCGAGGGCCCGAACTCCTCGCGAGCGCTCACAAAGACTCCAAAGAGGTGCCGGCCATTGCGGGTCATCTGTGGGTGTCGGCAGATGGGCGCTCCAGCGCGCTGTGGCTCGGGCGGCCCCGGCGCGGGGACGCGGCCGTGTATTACTGCGCGCTGGGGGCCACGGGCGCAGGAGCCGGGGCTGCGGCCGGGCACGAACCGCCGCGGGCGGGGCCGGGCGGGGCCAGCAGGGGCCGCTCCGCTCCCGGCTCACCACGGGCCCAGCACACGGGCTGCCCTTCCGCCAGAGACTCCTCCGAGCACAGGGCTGCTCCCCTGCAACGTGCACGAAACAATTCTGCTGGAATGGAAAACTGCGGGCAGCATCAAGGCAATCGGGGAAGGTATTTCTGAGCCTATTGGCAGCCAAAGGAAGGCTCGGGAGATGCTGGCTCATTGCTCGGTGAGGAAGGGGACCTGCTGACAGATGACAGGGAAAAGGCTGACACACTCAATTGCCTATTTGCCCTCATTTTAACTGATGTCGCTTCTCCCCAGTTCTATCACATCCCTGAGCCTCCCTGAAACCTTTCTGGGAATAAAGCAGCACCCAGAGTAGAAGAAGAAGTAATTAAAGAACTCATACATTCATTTGCACGTACACTCATACCTCTGCATTTAGGGAGAGGTGTGTGCCAAAGGAGACCCAAGTACAGACGCTTCTTCAGGCATGTACCCACAGATATGCAAACACACGCGCTCACTCCTGTTTCTGCTCCTGCACCCAAGTCTTCACAGGCACATCTACATGAACATTCCTGTACAGAGATGTGCACACATAAAGTACATCCCAACACATACCTATTCCCACATACTTCCATATATGCCCTCCCTTCTTCACTCCTCAGCTCACTGTGATGGTCACCGGGTTTTGCCTCCCCACATATGTGCATTGGGCAGCTGGTTTCAACCCTGTCCTATTAAAACTGCCTTCGGGGAAGCATTCGGGCCTTGCTTGACATCTTACCCTCCGTTCAGCCTGTGAGTACACAAAGTATGCCATGACCTTGCCCGACTCCTTGTCCTTCCCCACAAGGCTCCAGCCCTGCCACAGTTGTTCCCAGGCGCCCTCAGCAGCATCCATGCTTGCTAGTGTTTTTTAGCCAGTGTTCCTGGTTTGTGTGCACTTCTGTGCAGCCAGGGTGCACAGGAATCCATGTGGGAGCACAAATCCACACCAATGTGCAGGAGCCACCAGGAGCCTCTGTGTGTGTGTCTCTGTGTGTGTTATTCAACAAGTGAAATGCGTTGATCCCACTGGAGACACTGTCCACTGCTCTGCCCTGAGCATCACAGAGCAGCATTTCCCCAGATTCATTGGGAGCCTGAGTGCAGTTGAACAATGAGGTAGCAGCCTGCAGGAGATTTGCCCAGGGAGGAGGAACTGAAATGCAGTCCCTGCTTCCTGAGCGCTCCTTTTCCAGCTGCTCTAAACATCACGCTCTTCTACTGCCAGTTGCAGGCCCCAGCAAGGATGGTTTCACCCAAGTTTGGATTCTTAGCTTAATTCCGTTTGGAATGTTGGGAGAGCCTCAGCATGGCTGCGAGTGCTAACACACACAGACACACAGACACACAGACACACAGACACACAGACACACAGACACACACACGTCTCTCCATGCCAGTGCACAGCTGCTCTCCCCTGTGCTGCTTTAGGTTGGATTCATGGACAGGGAGAAAGACTGAGGGTTCCTGTCCACCTCCTCTATCCATGTGAGTGGATTCCTTTTCAGTGTCCTGAAGGACGATTCAGGATTCGCTGCTTGACAGCAAAGAGGGGATGTGACAGAACAGATTATGGAAGTGAAAGGAGCACATGCACTGTCAATCTTGAGCTCCATGATACCAGCCCGATCCCCTGACACCCACCCCGGCGCCGCCGCTTCCGAAGTGCAGAGACCCGACCGCCGCCCCACTCCCACCGCGCTCGCCTCCCCGCCGTTCCCTGCCAGGACTCGGTGAGAGCCCGAGCGGCGCCGGTGCAGGGCTCAGCCCCGGGGCGGAGCTGGCGGCGGCGGAGAGGAGAGCAGAGGAGAGCAGAGGAGAGCAGAGGAGAGCAGAGGAGTGGAGGCGGCGGAGAGGAGGCGGCACGGCCAGGGCACAGAGCCGGGGCTGACAGCGGTGCTCGGCCGGCGGAGCGGCGGGATGCGGCGGTGCCGGGGCGCGGGGCTGGCGGCGCTGGCCGCCGTGCTGCTCGGTGAGCGGGGGTGGCACTGGAGGTGCCGGAGGCCGGGGCTGGGTCCGGGTCTGCCTGGGAGTCGTCTGTGGCACTCCTGCTACTCCTCTCCCTTTTTTCACCCACTGCCTGCATCCCTCCTCTCCTTAACGAAACCAATTCCCACCGAACTTGCCGGTTTTATTACTCCAGTTCTTTATCCATTCGTTGATTCGTTCATTCATTCATTCATCCACCCACCCATTCATTCATTTTAGCCAATCCCTTTTCCTCATTCCAGTCTCGCCCTCTGCAGTCTGACTCTTCTCCAAAATATCCCACATTCTTTTTTCCAAGCAATCACTCTTGGAAAAATAATCCCTGCATGCTTTACTCTCAGAACATACCCCACTTAGCTCAGATCTGTCCTCCTCTGCCCTCTCCCCTGTCCGCGTGCAAGGCATTTGCTGCTGATGGAAAGTGATTCTTCTTTTCTCCGTGGCAGTGGCTGTGGCCAGAGCCCAGGTACAGCAGGAGCCATCACTGGAGACCACCGAGGGCACCGGCATCAACATCAGCTGCTCACATCCCAAAATCCAGGGCAACGACTACATCTACTGGTACCGTCAGCTCTCGGGCCGGGGCCCCGAACTCCTCGCATTGACTCCTAGAGGGTCCAAAGAGGTGCCGGCCATTGCGGGTCATCTGTGGGTGTCGGCAGATGGGCGCTCCAGCGCGCTGTGGCTCGGGCGGCCCCGGCGCGGGGACGCGGCCGTGTATTACTGCGCGCTGGGGGCCACGGGCGCAGGAGCCGGGGCTGCGGCCGGGCACGAACCGCCGCGGGCGGGGCCGGGCGGGGCCAGCAGGGGCCGCAGCAGGGGCCGCCCGCGGCCAGCAGGGGGCGCTGCCGCGCCGCCCGCCGGTGCCGCCTCGCCCCGCTCGTGCCGGGCTGCCGGGGCGCTTCCGACAGCGGCACCGGCACCGGAATTGACTCCGGAATGGACACCGGAACTGGCACCGACACCGGAATGGACACCGGCATTGACACCGGCACCCACACTGGCACTGACATCGACACCAGCATTGACCCTGACACCGACACTGGCATTGGCACTGGCACTGGCATTGACACCGGCACCGGCGCCGACATTGACACCAGCACCAGCACCAGCACCGACACCAGCATTGAGACCGACACTGGCACCGACACTAACATTGACACAGACACCGACAGTGGCACTGACACCGACACCTGCACCGATACCGGGATTGTCACCGGCCTTGACACCAGCACCGGCACCGACAACAGCACTGGCACTGACAGTAGCACTGACACTGACAGTGGCAGCGACACTGACACCAGCACCGGAATCAACACTGACACCAGAACTGGCACCAAGAGGAGTTCAAGCTCCCCACCCATAAAAGAAGAGAATGTAGGGGTCATGGGCATCTTCAAGTGCTCCTCACAATGGTTCAGTGTTGAGACCACGAACTTCTTTTACAGAACTCAGAATCCTTGGAGTTGACCCCAGGAGACAGGATGAAAGCTGGACTGAACATGCTAATACCCAGCCTCAAAGGCTGTGAGGTTCCTGCTTGATGAGTGGTTGAGCATCAGATTTGCTAAATTGCTCTAAAGGGCTAGAGGTCTGAGGTGTGTCTCTGAGAAGAAGCTATGCACCTCAGCAGGTCCCCAAGGAACTTTGTGTGGCTCCAGTAGCTGTCAGAGCTGTTCAAAGCCCATGGTCAGAGACTTCCAAGGAAGAGAGTGAAGGATCAGTTCTGTTCCCCGTCCCTGGCTGGTCTTGGTAACTCTGGCTTTGGTGTTCCTACAGCACAAAAGTACAGAAGACAAGTAAGAGGTCAGAGAGAGAGTAAGACAGGGAAGTCAAACACTGGCCATGGTTTCAGAGAACCCCACCTGCCCTCCTTGGAAGGGCAGCACTGGATGCTCAGCACCTCTGAATTTGATGGTCAGGAGCTCTGTCTTCAGTCCAGCATCAGCTTCTGGATTCCTGAGGGTCCTTGTGAGGGCTGCCCCAGTGGCTTTAGCATGGGGGACACCTTCTGCCACCATAGCAGTTGGTGATGCAGGAGAGGTCAAAGCCCCCAGAGTTGATGGGCACTCCATCACAGCTGAGGATGTTGCCAACGGCAGCAGAGGTGGAGGATCCCACCACGGTGTTCTGTGGGAAGGAGCTGAGGATGGGGCCAGGCAGGGTCACCACGACTGGGGAGGGCTGGATGGCCACGGTGGAGCTCTGGCACTGCCTGACACAGCACTCATTGCAGCTGTTGGCCAGCGGGCAGGGGCCGCAGGGCTGGCACTTCTTTATGCAGGACATGTCTTGGGGCACAAGGGGCAGCTGAAGAGAGGGCAGGGAGGAAGAAAAGCATGGGGATACCCGAGGAGCAGCCTGTCAACACATCAGGAGTGAGTCAAAGATTATGCAGGGCCAGGAGGTGGAGGCTCTGCAGAGATGGCTCATTGGCCTCATCCTGCCAGGGCTCAAAGAAAGCCACCAGCTCCTCTGCAGCCACTGCCCAGCCCCAAGTCCAGATGCCACCTGATCACACTGCCAGCTTCCCTCCATGTCTAACCTTCTGCCCCTCTCATGACAAGAAGCCCCATGATCTGTCATAGGAAAAAGCCAGTCTCAGCTGGGAGGTCCTTTGAGTTGAGACCTCCTTTTAGAGAAAGCAGAGAAGTAGAAAGGGTTTCAGACTCGCCTGACTCCCAAGGAGAAGGAGGCAAGAGAAGGGGATCAGAGAGCAAAGAGCTGGGCTGGTTTTTATCATGGACTTTTACTGTCCCAGGCTGACAGAGGCATCCCTTGTAGAGGTGATCATTTTCTGAGAAACTCATCTTGAATGCAAAACATCCCAGCCGAATCCATGGGCTGGGATTTGGCTTCCTGTATGAAGACTTTTTCTTAATGTGACAGGATGACAGGCCCAAACATTTCTGGATCAAGCACATCATTGTGGGCAGAGGACTCAGATCACATGCTGGAATAGTCCAGAAAAGGCAAATGATGTCAGTCTGGGCCACTCCTTTGGGGTCTTTATGGCCCTGATGACAAGAAGTGGCCGGTTCCTGGGTTTGACCATATCCCACCTAACAGTGTATCAGTAAAATTCTGCTGGCCTGTTTTGTCTGTTCCTCTTCTGCATCAGGGAGGTGGCATGGGGGAAGAAGGGGTGCCAGGGTCCCTCCCTGATCTCAGAAACAAAGGCCTGGTAGCAAATGTCATAATAAAGGGGTTGTATTAGTAATATAACATAAAATCAGGATATAGCTAGGAATTAAGCCTCACATCCTTTCAGATGCTAAGAATCCTGCATTCATACAGCATTATACAGACCCTGGTGGATTTTCCAAAGACAACCAACCAGAAGGACCCCAACCAGAAAGAGCTTCTGCTTCCCTCCCACACCATGGTGCATTATATTTGGTGTAACTAAAGAAAACCCCAAACAAACAAACAAACACTCATACGTTTTCTTCTTATATGCTGAAAGGTTATTTCTGCCGTGACACCCACCCACAGGCTGGCACAGGGCACTGTAGGGGCTTCCCAAATATTCAGTGCAAGGCCTAAGAGAGCAGACGTGTCTTGCCCATGATCACTGACTCCTCGAATACGAAGTTTTCTTCAAAGCTCCCAATTTACCTCCCCTCTGTGCAGTCTTCAAACAACACCATAAGTCCATTTAGGGCCTTGCCCTTCTCCAGAATGTTCCAGAATCCCTGATGGGGTTGCCCCAGGGCATCCCCAGCTGAGTGCACAGTTTGCCATGTTTCTGCATGTGTTCTCTTGCCTGGACTTCTCTGCATGCTAGATTTCTGCAAGTGGTTTTGGGTGCAGATTTTTGCACGAGTGACACGAGTCAGGGAACGTGAGCATGTGTGTGTTTGTGTGTCCCTCCTCACATGGGAACACGCTGCTCACAGCAGGGACTCCCTCTATTCCTCTGCCCACGGGTTCCACAAAGCAGCCAGGGCCAGAGGGAGACTCAGTGCAGCTGAACAGCAACAGATCAAACCTGGCAGAGATCTGCCCACAGCAGAGGCACTGAAACGCAACCTTGTGTATCTTCAGCTGTCTCTATCCTGCACCTGCAAAGCTCAGTTTTCCTGCTCATTTCAGGCCCCAACAATGACGTCTTCATAACTGTTGCCCTCTGCTATGAAGGCATGGCGACCTGGTTCAAAGATGTCAGCACGGCAGCCCGGCCTAACCCGTGGCCACTCGGGCCATGGACACACAGACACCAATGTGGTGGATGGTCAAATGGCCTTTATTATCTTATCTCCTGAGGTTATATAGTCTAGGGGCTTCTCTAGTCAGGAAAGGGGGATTGTGGGATAGCCAGGGTTAGTGAGGAGTGGAAAACTACTGGGATTAGGGGGGTCGCATTCCTAGGCTGATGCTTATCAGAGGAATGGAGGGGAGGAAGATTCCATGCTGCTCCTGCTTCCCATCACATCGTGTAATCTTCCGTCCGCCTGTCCCTCGCACATAACAGTTTGGATTCTTAGCTTAATTCAATGTGAAAGTATTTGGAGTGCATCCCCACAGCTGGAAGCCACATCTCTGTTCCTCACCAGCACAAGACATGGCTGTTGTCCCATGTGCTAGAGAGTACAAAAGGATAAGGTTTGCCTTATGAGTTCCTTCTTTGAGGAAAGGGAGCATTACTGGCTCATTGTCAGCATGGTACCCAGCAGGACCCTCCAGGCTGTTTTCTGCAAATCTGCTTAACAACTGGGGAGTTCCCAGCACATACTGGTGCATGGGGTTGTTCCTCCCCAGGTGCAGGACATTGTCCTTGTGTCCAAAGGTGGAAACTTGAGTACTTTATTGCCCTCCCACAGGCACAGCACCAAACCAGCTCCTTCCCACTGAAGCTTTCAAAGTGCTCACATTGGCTGGGCAGTCTGTCACAAACATCTGCACCATCACCCCCTTACACTGAAATCACTGGTCATATGGGTCATCGTGGAGCAGTGAGCCCGGGCACCTTCTGGGTATCGCTGGGCCCTTAAAGAACAGTGGCTGCTTTGGCCAGGGGATGTTCACCACCTGGGCAGATTTCGGCTGAGGGTCTTTGATTTACAGGGCCAACCCCACCTTGCAGCCTTGGCTGATAAAAAGTACATTGCTGCAGAATCAGATGCCCAGCAGTGAAGGTCTCTCTATTGTAGTCAAAGTATGCACCAAAATGAGAAACAGCAGAGGCTCAGGATTTGCCAGGAGGCTGGAGAGGGAGAGAGGGGCTGCTCAGAAGCTGCTCTTTGGCACTTCTCTGCTCACCATATTCACACACCAGGGTTTTGCCTCCTGTCCCTGTCCCCGTCTCAGTCCCTTTCCTTTTCACTGCGCCAACAGTGGCTGGAAAGCCCCGAGTCCTGCCCTTATGTCTTGCACAGGTAAAGAACTGCACTGGGGATGGGGTTGCAGATTCCCCCTCCCCACCATTCCCTCAGTTTGCTCTCCCCTAGCCAGCACTAAGCCAACCCATTGGAACCAGGACTCCATCACCCTATTCTAGAAATTTTTGTGTTCACCCATTAAGATAACTTTTCCCCACCAATCAACTTTCTCCCTTGTCTCCTGAGTTGTCATGTGTGGAGAAACACCGAACAGCTGCTTCCAAAATACCAGAGGCTAAACTGAGAGAAACCCAAAACTGTTTGAAAGAACATGACACCTGTGTTTCCCAGAGCCCTGAATGCTCTGAGGACGCTCTGAGGAGCTGTTGTGCTTTTAGAAGCCCGCCCACCATCGAGGAGCACACAAAAGCAGACACATTTTGCAGAGAGGTAGAGACGTTACCTCGCACAGTAAATGTTATCAACTGAGAAGGAAGCCAAGGGAAAAGTACAGGAAGCCACTGAGACTGTCCACTCTCTACTGTGGAGACAAGCAAAGGCAAAAGGCTTATGGGCCTCATTCTAGCCCTCCACACCCCAGAGGTGTGACTAGGTCACACATGCTCTGCTCTCTCTGCAGGGTGCAGCCATTTCATTGTACTACCAAAAGTGTTCTGCTTTGTGCTGAGAGTCTCTCGAAGCAAAAGAATTCTTGAGCTGGGAAAAATGATCTTCACAATGGCTGTGCCAGCATGTGTCCTGCTAATCCAGCCAGGTACGTGTATTCATGTCCTTCTTATTGTCTCTCATGGTTTTTAATAACTTACTTGGAGGTCTCTACTGACGAGAGGATGAGGTCAGGGAGAAATATAGAAGGGGGATGGACGTAGATATCTGAACTTTCCATTTCTTTGGAAAGACAGCAAAGATTGGGGCAGTCTTAAACAGAGCAAGTGAGAGAAAGGAAGTAAACTTCTCTGCAGAAACCTTTATGCCTGTGTTGCAGGTCTTGTTGGAAGTGACCCCCTGAAGCAATTCTTCTCTAAGGTGCTAGTCAAAGTTGGACAGCGAGTGGTTCTGCCTTGCCAGTCCACCACTGAGGAGAGTGTCACCACTTTGAATTTCTTCTGGTACCGCCAGTTCCCGGGAAGTACTTTGACATTTCTCCTGCAAGCACTTAGAACTCCAGAGAATGACAGGTATCGCAGTGGCCAATTCTCTATGATGGTCTACAAAAATAAAACAGCCCCCTTAGAAATAGCAAGAGTCTCTCTTCAGGACACTGCAATTTATTACTGCGCTCTGAGGCACCACCTTAAGCTAAGCCAAATTTCCGTTCGTACAAAATCTGTGTCACCAACAGCACAGGAGGGGTGAGGCTCTACATCCTCCAGCCTTGGCTGTGCTTTCATGCCTGAAATGATCCTCTCCTTCTTACATCAGCCTTTCCAACTTCTCCCATCCCAACTCCTCCCTATTTTTCTCAGAGTCCCCATCTATGCAGAGGTATTCGGAGCAGTGACTTAGACAGGCAGGACCATGGGACTCTTTGCAGATGAGCTGAAACATGACTTTTCTCACTTCCTCATGCAGAAACAATCAACACATCTGGACATAACATCCAGTTGCAGTGTCAATCCTTACCTGCACTTCCAGCGAGCTGACACTGCAGAATCCAGTGCTGCTGGGGCATCTTGTCCAAAGCCTTGACCAGGCTGTGGGCAGATCCAGGGGATGCATGTCTCTACTTTGCTCCTGGCCAGCCCTAGCCTTTGACACAAGAACCCAATGGACCACAGATCCTCAGCTTGCTCCTCTTTGCAGAGCAGCCAAAGAAGAAGAAAGCAGCTTTTACCTTAATGCCTTCAGCATTGGGCAGGGTAATCTCTGTGCTGCCCATGGTTACATGATGAGATCCTCCCACATCCCAGTCAGCACAAAGTCTTCTTCTTTGGAAGATACTAATGAAAAGAAAAGCAAAGGAAAGCCTAGTAAAACTACAAAATATTTAAACAACCAACAGCATTGCTGTCCATGAGGCAAGAGGTTTTATATATTTAAAGCAGTGCCTTGAGATCATGGGATAATGAAAACTGATTGAAGACAAAGGTGGAGATGATGACCAAGATGGGAGTTTCTTCTGGGTTGGGCTCACTGTTTGGTAGAGTTGGAAACTCAAAGGTGAGTTGGTTTGGGCATCCCAGAGCTCAAGTAGAACTCAGCTTGGCCTATTCTACAAGGAGAACTCCCAGAGCCGCATTGGTGCTGTTGACCGTTGTCCACACCGGGGCGGGTGTGCCGGGGGCGGGCAGAGGCGCCGGCGCTGCCCCGGCGAGGCGGGGCCGGGCGGGAGCGGCCCGAGCGCGGCTCCGCTCGGCTCCTGTGCGGCTGCCGCGGAGCCGGGGCCGGGCACGATGTCGGCCGGGCTGGGGCCGTGGCTGCTGGCCTTGGCCTTGTGGCCGGCAGGTGAGAGCCGGGCGGGGAGGGCAGCGAGCCCGGGGCGGGGGAGGAGACAAAAGGGACACGGTGAGGCAGGGACGGGGGCAGATGCAGATGTTGGGAGGGAGGAGGAGGAGGGCGGGTTTCGTCACAATGCCGCGGCCCGGGGCACCGGGACACCGGGCCAACGCCCTCGGTCCGTGGTCGCGCCCTGCGCGATTGCTGCGCTCTCCCTCCGCAGGGCTCTGGGCACAGCTGAGGCTGCAGGAGGCCGGCGGAGGGCTGCGAGCGGCCGGGGACTCCGTGACCCTCTCCTGCCGCGGGTCCGGCGTCACCTCTGGGGATTATGCAATGTTTTGGTACCGTCGGGCAGCCGGAGGCAGATTCGAGTGGGCGTCTCTCATCAGCTACTCGGGCAGTATAAAGAAATACGGGGCAGCAGTGGAGGATCGGGCCTGAGCCTCATGGTACAGTTACCAGTCTCCATCATCTCTGTTTTTGTGGTCTTTGCACCCCAGCGACTCTGCCTGCTACTTCTGCGCCGTTCACACAGGGACAGAAAACCCAGCTGAGCTTTAACACAAACCTGCTGGGGTCTGGCATGGGGTGTGTTAGAGGTAAGGAAGGTGAGAGTCACCAGGGGCCAGGAGTGGATGGGTCTCAGATCTGTTACCAAGGAGTCAGATCAAAGGCAGGTGTTCCTGGCCCTGACTGCACACTGCCAGCATTCTAGTTTATTGCCAAATTGAAAAAAAAATAGAGTTGTGAGTGACAACAACATCAAAAACCATTAAAACACCGTGGGCCTGCTGAACCCTCACTTCATCCCAGGTTCACCTTCAATCCTGCGTTTCTGATTTCTCTACCTCTTCTGTCCAAAAGACACAGGGCCAATGGGAAAAGGGTGTAGGGTCAATTCCTACACTTCACATATGGCTCCTTCAGAACCAACCTGCTCTAGCCTGGCTTCTCCAATGGCTCCACTTCTCTAGGGTCACAACCAAACAGTTTGTGAATATCTCCAAGCATGGAGACTCCACAGGGTGCCTGGAGAACCTGCGCCAGTGCTTGGTTACCCTCACACTGTGAGGCTGCATTGTGGGTGCCATATGCCATAACTCCAAACAACCCCTTTCCTCCTTCTTTCCCTGAGTCTTATTTCTGAAAATGATGTATCACTGTTTGGAACAATCCTTTTCTAATTTGGCATCAGCTGTCCTGGATGTTTCTCCTCTCAGCATCTTGTCCATCCTGAGCCTACTCACTGCTGGGGCAGTATGCAAATCAGAGAAGGCCTTGGTGTTCTGTGAGCACAATTGAGCAACAGCTAAAACATCCCCTGGTCTTTGTCATCAGCACTGTTTGATCACAAACAGAAAACACAGCACTGTGCAAGCTACTGTGAAAAAAAATTCACTTTATCCCACTGAAAATTAATACAGCTTTTTGAACTGCCTCAGGTTCCAGCCTGCTGAGATCCCTCTGGGTGGCAGCACAACCCTGTCGTGTAGCAGCCCCTCTTCCTACTCTTGTTTCATTGAAGAATTTGCTGGGGTTCATCTTTATTTCCATCTTCCAGATCATGGCTAAAGATGCTCAAGAGGGCTGGACCCAACCCTGACCCCTGGGGTCCCTTGCTAGAAACTGACCTCCAGCTAGGCCTCATGCCACTTATCACAGCTCTTCGGCATCATCTGTTTGTCCACCCTTCGGTCCAGATCACCATCTACTCATTCAGTTGAGACTTCATCAGCTTCTCTTAGGAGTACCTTATTTTGAAGGACAGTGTTGGAAGCTTTCCTGAAGTCAAGGTTAACAATACACACCCTGCTCTCCCCTCATCTAAAAAGCCAATCATTTCACAATAGAAATTCATTATCAAGTCTATCAAGCATGAGTTGCCCTTGGTGGGTCCTGCAAACATTCTTCATGTGCCTGGAAATGATTTCCTGGGTTAGATGCTCTGTCAGCATCTCAGGGCTTGAGGGAAGTTCCCTGGGTTCTCTTTCTTGCCCTTCTTGAACAGAGCAGTGACATTTGCTTTCTTCCAGCAGTCCTCAGGTACCTCCCCAAAACACCATGATCCTTCAAAGCTTATTGAGAGCCTCCTTTCTCCAGACTGTTCCCCTGATTTTAATTCCTGAAGGCCCTCCCTGATGCATGATATTTTGCCCCAGGAGGTGCTGGATCTCTCTAAAGCTAGAAGATACTGCATGAATTTCTCAGAACAGAGAATTGTTTTATTAATATCCCAGGAAAGGTGATAGGAAGTTATGAAATGCCACATGTGGGGTCATGCTGGGAACCCCACACTGTCACAGCCTCAGGTGGGACTCTACTCAGGACACAGAAGACTGCACAGACCCCCACCCTAATGATGTTCTATGCTGTTGCAGTATTTAGAATTTTGGTACAGTTTTCTTTGGAGCACTGAGGCGTCGACACCTTCGAAAGGGCTCACAGGGCAAGAAAGTGGGACAGCGATGGAGGCGCGCTGGTAGCCCCGGGACCGGAGCCTTCATCTCCCGGAGCGCCACTGCTCCTCTGCCTACGCAGCTACCCGGCTCCCTCGCCAAGCCCCCGTTCTCCTGAGTCCCCCCCTTGTCCAGCGGCACCCGGGAGCCGCGGCCCCGGGCCCGGGGCGGGTGTACCGGGGGCGGGCAGAGGCGCCGGCGCTGCCCCGGCGAGGCGGGGCCGGGCGGGAGCGGCCCGAGCGCGGCTCCGCTCGGCTCCTGTGCGGCTGCCGCGGAGCCGGGGCCGGGCACGATGTCGGCCGGGCTGGGGCCGTGGCTGCTGGCCTTGGCCTTGGCCCTGTGGCCGGCAGGTGAGAGCCGGGCGGGGAGGGCAGCGAGCCCGGGGCGGGGGAGGAGGGACAGGGACGGGGAAGGGGCAGGGTCAAGGGAGAAGGCACAGGGACCGGGGCAGATGCAGATTTGGCGGGGAGAAGGAGGGCAGCTTTTGTCACCGGGCCGGGCCGGGCCGGGGGCACCGGGACACCGGGCCAACGCCCTCGGTCCGTGGTCGCGCCCTGCGCGATTGCTGCGCTCTCCCTCCGCAGGGCTCTGGGCACAGCTGAGGCTGCAGGAGGCCGGCGGAGGGCTGCGAGCGGCCGGGGACTCCGTGACCCTCTCCTGCCGCGGGTCCGGCGTCACCTTCGAGGATTATTATATTTACTGGTACCGTCAGGCACCCGGAGGCCGGCTGGACTGGATATCCTTGATCAGTTACCCCACGGGCAGTACAAAGGACTACGGGGCAGCAGTGAAGGGTCGGGCCAAGATTTCCCGGGACAATTCCCGGTCCGAGGCTTATCTGTCATTGCGGCCCCTGCAACCTCAGGACTCTGCCCGGTACTTTTGTGCCGTCACACGGGGACAGGAAATGTAGATGAGCTTTAACACAAACCTTCCGAGGTCTGGCAGAGGTTGTGTTAGATGTCGGGAAAGTGAGGGTTGCCGGGGGCGGGAGCCGATGCGTCTCAGGTCTGTTCCCAAGAAGTCAGGTGCCATCACTGTGCACCACAGGTGTTCCTGGCCGTCACTGCACACTGCAGGGATTCTGATTTATTGCAAATTTGATTAAGAGTAGAATTGTGAGCAACTGTCAAATACCTTGCCCCCACTTTGTTCCTGTTTCTTCCCAGCCTCACCCTCAATGCTGCATTCCTGAATTCTCTATCTGTTCTCCCCAAAAAGCAAAGGGAAAAGGGGGAATCAGGCATGGGGTCATTTCTTAACACTTAATCACTGGTCTTCATCTCTACTGTTTCTGCTCCCTACCTCAGTCTCCAGTCAAATGGTTCCACCATGGTTCCTTCACAACAGTTGCTGTCTTTCAGAATCAACCCTCTGCAGCCTGGGTTCTTCACAGGCTCCACTTCCCCAGTGTCATGACCAAATAGTTTGTGAATATCTCCAAACATGGGGACTCCAGAAGGTGCCTGGACAACTTTTGCCAGTGGCTGGTCACTGTTCTCATGCTGTGAAAAAGTGTTTCCTGCTGTTCAGTGAGAACCTCCTGTAATTTTTTGTTTGTGCTCATTGATCATTGTCCTGTCAATAGGCAGCACTGAGAAGAGCCTGGCCCTGTTTCCTTGTGTTTCTGTACATTTATGACGACCCCACCCAGCTTCTGTATCTCCAGGGTAAAAAGGGCTCTGACAGCCTTTTTAACTTGGAGAGATGTTCCACTTCAAGAGATTAAAAACAAAAAAGACGAGTCCACAAGACAAGCAAAATAAAGAATTCATGCCCTGCTTCTCCATCAATGGGCAAGTGTTTAGTCGTTTCCAGGAAAAATGGTCTTTCTCACACAGAATGATTCCTTGGGAAGACAAAGGTTGTCTTTCCAAATGCCCCCTTTCCTCCTTTCCCTGAGCTTTATTTCTGAGAACCATTTATTACAGTAGGGAATACTCCTTTGCTCAGTTGGCAATAGTGGTGCTACTGTGTCCCATCCCAGCTTATTGCCCACCACCAGCCACTCACTGGCGAGACTGTGGGAGAAACAAAAAAGGCCTCTGAGCACTGTTGAGGAAGAGGTTAAAGAGCCTCGTGTCTAATACGCTCTTTGCTCACAAAGAGAAAACAAAGGCTCACACGCCGCTGTCCTTGGTCCCTTCCTGCACCGCCCCTCGTCCTGCCCGGCGGGGCCGCGGCCCCGGGCCCGGGGCGGGTGTGCCGGGGGCGGGCAGAGGCGCCGGCGCTGCCCCGGCGAGGCGGGGCCGGGCGGGAGCGGCCCGAGCGCGGCTCCGCTCGGCTCCTGTGCGGCTGCCGCGGAGCCGGGGCCGGGCACGATGTCGGCCGGGCTGGGGCCGTGGCTGCTGGCCTTGGCCTTGGCCTTGTGGCCGGCAGGTGAGAGCCGGGCGGGGAGGGCAGCGAGCCCGGGGCGGGGGAGGAGGGAGCTGGAGAGAGACGGGCAGGGACAGGGATAGGGACAGGGACAGGATCAGGGACACGGACAGGGACTGGGAATGGGAATGGGATAGGGACAGGGACTGGGACTGGGAATGGGAATGGGACAGGGACAGGGAATGGGAATGGGACAGGGACAGGGACACGGACAGGGACAGGGACAGGGACAGGGACAGGGACAGGGACTGGGACAGGGACAGGCTCTGCCCCGGGTCCGGCCGCAGTGTGGGGAGCAGGCCCAGCTCAGCCCCGGGAGGGCTCACGGGACTTTGCTCCGGGCGCGGGGCTTTGCCCGGAGGGAGCGGGGCGGCGGCTGTGGCTGTGCCGGGCCGGGGGCACCGGGACACGGGGCCAACGCCCTCGGTCCGTGGTCGCGCCCTGCGCGATTGCTGCGCTCTCCCTCCGCAGGGCTCTGGGCACAGCTGAGGCTGCAGGAGGCCGGCGGAGGGCTGCGAGCGGCCGGGGACTCCGTGACCCTCTCCTGCCGCGGGTCCGGCTTCACCTTCAAGGATTATGCAATTTTTTGGTACCGTCAGGCACCCGGAGGAAGCCTGGAGTGGGTGGCCATTATTAGTTTTGATCCGACAGTTTTTTCTTTTAACCAGTCAGTGCAGAGTCGGGCCACGATTTCTCGGGACAATTCCCAGTCCGAGGCTTATTTCTCCCTGCTGACCCTGCAACCCCGGGACTCTGCCCAGTACTTCTGTGCTGTTCACACGGGGACAGGAAACCCAGCTGAGCTTTAACACAAACCAGCTCGGGTCTGGCACATCACCCACGAAATTTGGAGATGGTGAATTCCAAAGTGGTTCAGGGATGTTCCCAAGAAATTGGGGGCCATTTCTGCGCACCACAAGCAATCCTGGCTTTTCATCAAGAGCTCCTTTCACCACAACGGCATGTGGCATGTCTGAAATCCCAAGTACTGGGATTTTCTGTTTTATTCTCTAGAGGTTGTTCAAAGCACAAAGCAGCCTGCTCACTCTGCCTGGCTGTGGCCCGTCTTTGCCTTCCTTTGGTCTCCTTCTTCCCCAGGGCACTCAAAGCACCTGGGCTTTGGCAACACCTTTGCTGGCTGCCTTTGACCCTTTTGGGGGCCATCTCCTTGCACCACTGAGAGCAAAGCAGCGATGCAATGGGCCTGCTTTTCTTTCAGCTGCATTTCAGGGTGATGAGATCCAAGCAACAAGCTCTGCAGTGTGGTGGCCAGCAGGGAACACTGAGACCCTCCGTTGCACTTACAGCTCCGAAGCCTCCTATATTTACGTGGTCTGGTGTCTGCAGTGTCCTGGTGAAGCCCTGCAGTACCTGCTGCAGTGCCAGGGCCGTGGAGGCTCCTACAGCCACACAGCCCCTTTTGCCCTCAGGAGGTTTTCCTGCCAGGCTGACAGGAGCTCTGGGACACTGACCATCAGCGGGCTGGAGCTGGGGGACAGTGTGCTCTATTACTGCACCCTGGAGGGACCCCAGCAAGAGACACTGGGGGTGTGCGTGAACAACATCAGCTTCCTCCCCTCCTGCATGTTCATGTGGGTCCCAGCCCATGCAAGGGGAGAGTCAGTGCGTGGGCTGTGCCTGGGGTCAAGGAAACAGGGTCTCATTGATCCTTGGGGCTTGCAGAGGCAAGGTAGAGAGCGGGCGGAGGGGAGAAGAAAGGCTGTTTCAATTGGAAGGAAGCTACAACAACTACCTAGTCTAAATGCTCGACTATTCCAGGCCTCAACCAAATGTAAAGCTTGTTGTACTGCATGGGTGCTGTTTAAATGCCTTTTACACACTGTCAGGATTGGGGCACTGACCACCCCTCCAGGATGCCTGTTCCAATGTTTGATCACTCTCTCTGTAAAGAAACACTTCCTATAATCCACCCTGAACCTCCTCTGGTGCAGCTCTGAACTATTCCTACAGGTCCCATCACTGTGTACCAGGGAGGACCTCCCTCTCCACCTCCTCCGCCCACCAAGATGAAGAAGGATGAGGCAGCCCCTCAGTCTCTTTTTCTCCAAACCAGACCAATCTTCCATGGGCTTGGGTCTCTAGGGAACCGGGCATGTCAAAGAACCACAAAATATTTCTAGCTGGAAGGGACCCACAAGGATCACTGAGTCCAAATCTTACGTGCATGACCCATGTACAGGGACCAGACCAGTGACATTGGTGCTATTAACGCCATGCTCTAAACAACTGAGCTAATCTCAGGGTAACCACTGACAGGCTGGAGCAGCCCCATGTGTCCCAGGACAACTTGGTTGCCCCTGGGCCTGCATCCCACTGCTTCTTTTCCCAGCCTCAAGCCTCACTCTAAGTGGGCTCCTCTACCCTCTCCAACTCCTCTTTCCCACCCCTGTCATAGAGATCTCTTCCACAAGGGATTGTATCTAAATACCCATGAAAAGAGAGAGGAGGGAATGAATTCAAACAGTCTCGGATGGGACTATGTGGAATGGGCAATGCTCCCCAGAAGGCTGGTGGCAGTCAGGACAATGACACTGTCAGGGCTCAGAGCTCTCCCTTCCTGTGGTCGCAAGGAGAGCCCTGGGTTCCTGCTGAGGAGGAGGACACAGGGAAGGGAGTGTCCTGGCTCTGCTGAGCAGCCTGGTCCCTGCAGACTCCTGCGCTGCCTCTCCTGCTTGGACAGGGGTCTGGCAGGGCTTTGACAGGAAGAGGCAGCTGGAGAAGTGTCATCACTGGGGAGGGAGTAGGGTGCTGGGCCAGAGTGCAGGGAGCAGGGTGAGGAGCACTTTGGCTTAGGGGTGCCCTGGCCAAGCTGAGCTGGGATCCTGGGGCATCCCGTGTGTGAGCAGCAGCTCAGCAGCAGCAAGGGCCAGGGGCCAGGGGAAGGACAAGCTGACAGGTTCCCTGGGGAGCTGCAAAGTCCCAGCAGCAGCCTGCAAGACTTCCTGAGAGAAAGGCTGGGGCTGGCCCCACAGAAACACGGCACCTTTGCCCACCACCACAGCATTTTGTGCAAATCAAACTCTTCTTGCACCATGCAGGGTGAGAGACACCCAGGAGGGCACCAACAGCTTCAAGTTCTGCTCCTCCTGCCCCACCTCTTGCCCTCACTGTTGTCACGCACAGAGGGAGGGACTAGGAGGGACTGGGCCTGAGTGCAGTGACAGAGGCCCAGGCAGGGCAGGTGTGGGCAGAGCCCTTCTGCAGGCACAGAGAAGGTGGAGAGAGGCGAGACAGAGCGGGCCTGGCCATGTGGAGTGCCCTGTGCGTGGGCTTATTGCCCATTGTAGGTAAGTGAAGGGAAGGGCTGATGCCCCCAGCAGCTGAGCGTGGCCCTGTGCTCTGCACGGCTCTGGGGAGCTGTGCTGAGCGCCTGCAGCCGGACCTGTTCCCCGGCTCGAGCTGCCAGCCCTGCCTGTGGAGCACGGCGAGAGCAGCCCTGCTCCTCTTCTGGCTCTGAGCTCGGCACCTCCACCCAAGCTGCCTCCTCTGCAGCCTGGGGACACGCAGGGCACCTCCCTGCTGCACTCACACCCTGGGGCCCAGCGCTTTGCCCTGGCACTGCACACTCTGCTCCTGGGGCACTGCAGCCCCTCTGCCAAAGAGCAGCTTGACCATGGCAGCACAGGGCCCGAGCCCCATTGCCTGGTACAGGCCTTTGTCTTTCCTGTGCTCTTCTGGAGCACTTCCAGGGACAGGAGCGTGGGTTCCTCACCATCCTGTCTTGGCAAACACAAAGGCATTTGTCCCCCCATGGTGCAAATCCTTCCTGCTTCTTTGGGGAAAATCAGAAAAAGCTTCCTGTTAGACAGGGAAAAGGAGGGAGGGAAATGTGGTGTCTCCTTCCTTGGGAGCCTTGATAGCTGCTACCAGCTCAGCCCATCTGTGTCAGCTGGCTTCAAACAGGAGGATTTTGTCCTCCCACTGGTCCAATGCCATTCCAAAGCCCCACCAGCACTGTCCTGACCTTTGCTGAATCTTGGACTGACTGTGCCTTGTTCTTGCTCTCTGCAGCAGTCTCGCTTGCTGGTGCAGCCACCTTGGAGCAGCAGCCCAGGGAACTGAGTGTGGAAGAGGGAAAGGCAATCACCATCCCGTGCAGCATGAAGGGACATTATTGGAAGTACTTAATGTACTGGTACCGTCAGGGCCCAAGTGGCTCTCTCAAATGTATTTACAGGGAGGGTGATGTCTATGGAGAAGGTTTCCAAGATCGCTTTGTGGGATCAGTGGAAAGCTCCGGGACCACACTGCAGATCCTGGCAGCAAAGCAAGGGGATGCAGGAACGTATTACTGTGGAACAAGTGCCACCCTGGAGCAGCTCTGCAGCAGAGTGGACCAAAAACCAACAGATGGGGAGGACGGATCTCTCAGCATTTCTTTCTAGCAGCTGCTCCCCAGGGCTCTTGTCAGGCAATGGCAGGTGCAGGAAACATCCCTGTGGCTTGGTGGCACTAAACCATGGCACCAAGTGCCACATCCAGTCTTTTTTTAAACACATCCAGGGATGGTGATTCCACCACCTCCCTGGGCAGACAATTCCTGTACTTCACCACTCTTTCCGTGAAAAACTTTTTCCTAATATCCAACCTGTATTTCTCTTGGCGCAGTTAAGACTGTGTCCTCTCGTTCTGTTAGTTGCTGCCTGGAGAAAGAGACCAACCCCCGCCTGATTACAACCACCCTTCAGGGAGTTGTAGAGAGTGATAAGGTCACCTCTGAGTCTTCTTTTCTCCAGGCTGAACAATCCCAGCTCCCTCAGTTGTTCCTCACAGGGCTTGTGTTCCAAGCTCTTCACCAACCTTGTTGCCCTCCTTTGGACATGTCCCCATGTCCTTCCTGAACTGAGGGGCCCAGAACTGGACACAGCTCTCCAGGTGTGGCCTCACCAGTGCCGAGTACAGGGGAAGAATGACTTCCCTGGTCCTGCTGGCCACACTGTTTTTGATACAGGCCAGGTGCCATTGGCCTTTTTGGACACCTGGGCACACTGCTGGCTCATGTTCAGTCAGCTATCAACCAGTACCCCCAGGTCCCTTTGTGCCTGGGCACGGTCCAGCCACACTGCCCCCAGACTGTAGCACTGCAGGGGCTTGTGGCCAAAATGCAGGACTCAGCACTTGGACTTGTTAAACTTCATCTTACTGGACTCAGCCCATCCATCCAACCGTTCCAGGTCTCTCTGCAGAGCCCTCCCGCCTTCCAACAGATCAACACATGCTCCCAGCTTAGTGTCATCTGCAAATTTACTAATGAAAGGCTCAATACCCTCATCCATGTTGTGAATAAAAATATTGAACAGAACTGGCCCCAGCACAGATCCCTGAGGGACACCGCTCAGTGGACACCACAGACCACTGGTGACTGGCCACCAGCTGGATGCAGCACCGTTCACCACCACTCTCTGGGCCCGGCCATCCAGCCAGTTCTTAACCCAGCAAAGAGTGCTCCTGTCCAAGCCATGGGCTGCCAGCTTTTCCAGGAGTTTGCTGTGGGGGACAGTGTCAAAAGCCTTGCTGAAGTCCAAATAGACAACATCCGCAGCCCTTCCTGCATCCACCAGGCGGGTCACCTGGTCATAGAAGGAGATCAAATTGGTCAAACATGACCTACCTCTCCTAAACGAGGAAGTTGTATCTGCTCCAACTATGGATGCATTTAAGATCAGATTAGGCGAGGCTTGAGCTACTTGCTAAAGTGTCCCTGATCATAGCAGGAGGGTTGCACTAAATGACCTTTAAATTTCACTTCCAACCCAAAGCATACTGTAGTTCTGAACCTCCCTATATTTATATCCATTGTTGAGGGAACATCTCCCACTCCTCAAGCCCAGGCTTTCTCTTCTCCAGGGAAAACAGTCCCAGCTCTCTCAGCCTTTCCCCATGCAAGAGGTTCTCCAGTCCCATTACCATCCTCACGGGCCTTCAGTGGCCTCTCTCCAGTAGATCCAACTCCCTCTTGTAGGGGGAGTCAAGATGTGCCCCCAGTACTCAAGTGTGGCCTCAGCAGTGCCGAGGAGAGAGGAGCCATCCCCTCCCTGAGCCGCTGGCAGCATTTTGTCTCGCCCAGCATCCCAGTGACCTTCTGTGCTTCCAGGGCGAACTTGCGGGCGCGTTGCCCACGAAGCCCTCGGGTCCCTTTGGGAGAACGCGCTCTCCAAATGCGCAGCGCTGCTCGGAGTACGCGGCCCGCCCGCGGCCGGCGCTGCTGCTGCCCGGCGGGGCCGCGGCCCCGGGCCCGGGGCGGGTGTGCCGGGGGCGGGCAGAGGCGCCGGCGCTGCCCCGGCGAGGCGGGGCCGGGCGGGAGCGGCCCGAGCGCGGCTCCGCTCGGCTCCTGTGCGGCTGCCGCGGAGCCGGGGCCGGGCACGATGTCGGCCGGGCTGGGGCCGTGGCTGCTGGCCTTGGCCTTGGCCTTGTGGCCGGCAGGTGAGAGCCGGGCGGGGAGGGCAGCGAGCCCGGGGCGGGGGAGGAGGGAGCTGGAGAGAGACGGGCAACAACAGGGACAGGGACAGGGACAGGGACAGGGACTGGGACAGGGACTGGGAATGGGAATGGGAATGGGAATGGGAATGGGAATGGGAATGGGAATGGGACAGGGACTAGGACTGGGACTGGGACTGGGACAGGGACTGGGACAGGGACAGGCACAGGGACTGGGACAGGCTCAGGGACACGGACAGGGAATGGGACAGGGACAGGGACTGGGAATGGGAATGGGATAGGGACAGGGACTGGGACTGGGACAGGAACTGGGACAGGGACAGGACAGGGACAGGGACAGGGACAGGGAATGGGATAGGGACAGGGACTGGGACTGGGACTGGGACAGGCACAGGGACTGGGACAGGCTCAGGGACACGGACAGGGACTGGGAATGGGACAGGGACTGGGACAGGGACAGGGACAGGCTCTGCCCCGGGTCCGGCCGCAGTGTGGGGAGCAGGCCCAGCTCAGCCCCGGGAGGGCTGACGGGGCTTTGCTCCGGGCGCGGGGCTTTGCCGGGAGGGAGCGGGGCGGCGGCTGTGGCTGTGCCGGCCCGGGGGCACCGGGACACCGGGCCAACGCCCTCGGTCCGTGGTCGCGCCCTGCGCGATTGCTGCGCTCTCCCTCCGCAGGGCTCTGGGCACAGCTGAGGCTGCAGGAGGCCGGCGGAGGGCTGCGAGCGGCCGGGGACTCCGTGACCCTCTCCTGCCGCGGGTCCGGCGTCACCTTCGAGAATCATTATGTTCGCTGGTACCGTCAGGCACCCGGAGGCAGATTCCAATGGGTGTCCTGGATAAGCCATTACTCATCTCAGATTCAGTTTGGGCCAGCAGTGGAAGGTCGAGCCACAGCCTCAAGGAACAATTCCCACTCTATGGCATCTCTCAGCCTGCACCTCCTCCATGCTGGGGACTGTGCCCGTTACTTCTGTGCTGTTCACACAGAGACAAAAAATCCAGCTGAGTTTGAACACAAACCACCCGTCAGCATCCCAGCGCTCTGTCTCAGAGCTGGAAGGGGCCTGTGTTGCCCAGATGTTCAGGATTGCTCCCAAAGAGTCGTGTAGATACAGCACAAAGTTTTCAAATGTTTGATTCTAAAAGGGACTTTCTATCTTTTGCTGTCCCTAAATGAGCTCTAACCTTTGTGCTTTTCTTCTTCCCGTGTGTCACGCCAACTCACTTCTCACTCCCCAGCTTTGAAGCAATTTTCCTGTTTCCCTTGGTTTCCAGTATGATGGGTACAAATGGTGTGGTGTGTGAATAGCCCTGCCATGGTTTTAGGCACAGCTCATGTCCACTCAGTCCAGCCCATGGGTTTTGCTGCCTGAGGGGTGAGCAGAGGAAATGGGGAATTCTAGAGAGTCATTTGGGAGCTCAGTAGGAGAATGGGGAAGGCTGTGTGTGTCTCTCCCAGATCTAAGATTCTAAAGGGAGCAAGGGTTTTGAGCAGATAGGTTTGTAGCTGCTGGATCCTGGACATCACAAGCAGAAACACAGGGACATGGGGGAATAGATTGATCACTTAAACTGTTGCTGTTTGTTTATCCTCATCTCCTGTGGCTGCAGGTGGCCTTTCTCGGGTGAAGACAGAGGCCTCAGGCCCCACAGTAGGGAAGATCTCGGAGTCTGTCTCGCTCTCCTGTCACATCTCTGGTGTAGCCATCACCGACAGCAGCTATGCGTGGGACTGGATCCGGCAGATTCCTGGCAAGGAGCTGCAGCACATAGCGATGCAGTATCCTTTCACAGGACGCCAGCACACTGCTTCATCCTTCCAGACCCTGGTCACCAGCTCTGCTGACCCCTCCAGGAACCAGCTGTGGCTGCGACTGCTCTCGCCAGCAGCTGCAGACACAGCCACCTATTTCTGCAGCATGAGAGAACTTGGAAAGAGCACAGTGCTTGAAACCCAGGCAGGGCCAGGGCAGAATGGGAAGGAGGGGCGTTAATTCACCCAGGTCTTTTGTGGTTGCTGCAAGCCAAGGCTCTTCCCAGACTTCTCAAGACTAGTCTGGGCTGTCTTTTGCAGAAACAGATGCAGAGGTGCTACAGCAATAACAACAGCAGTCTCCCACAAGCAAACCCCAAAGCATTAACATGTTAACTCCTTCCTTCCTTCTCAATATCTCCCACAAGCAGAAAGAACCAGGGAAAGAAAATGGGTTTATTTTTTAAAGAATGTGATTGTTTTGGTTTGAGTAGAGTTAATTTTCTTCATAGTAGCTAGAATGGGACTGTGCTTTGAATCTGTGCTGGAAAGAGTGTTGGTAATTCAGGGATGTTTGAGTTATTGCTGAGCAGTGCTTACATGGAGCCAAGGCCTCTTCTGCTCCTCATTGCACCCACCAGTGAGTAGCTGAGGGGGCACAAAATTTGGGAGGGAACACAGCTGGTTCAGCTGACCCCAAGTGACCAGAGGGGTTATTCCAGGCCATAGGACATCATGCTCAGCATATAACGATGGGGAAGAAGAAAAAAGGGGGCGGACACTGAGCGTTTTTATTTCCACGTAGCCACTATGTGTGATGGAGCTCTGATTTTCTGGAGTAGGCCGAATGCTTGCCTAACAATTGGAAGTAGTGAGTGAATTCCTTGCTTTGCTTTGCTCACACGTGCAGTGTTTGCTTTATTTCTTAAACTCTAGAGTTATTTATTAAACCTATGAATTTTCTCTCTTTTACCCTTGCAATTCTCTGCCCCATCCAAGAAAGGGGAAAGGAGCAAGCAGCTGTGTGGTGCTTAGTTACCATCTGTGGTTAAACCATGACAAAGACACACAATGGGCACTGAAAGAGCTGAAGTTTTAACATGGAAAGGTGGAACTCAACTGCATTTGGATACTTCATGATGTTTAGGGAGTCACACAACATTGCAGGAGCACATAACAATAGTCAATTAATTGTATCAGAGGAAAGAGTGGTACTGCACCAGGAACTTCACTGCCAAGATGGACTTTTCCAGGACATGATGAAAAACTCCTTCCCTGTACTCCCAGCTTTGACTCCATGTGAATAAACACAAGTGTTCTTCTGAGCACTGAGCATTCATTTCTTTATTCAGAAGTGTAGGATATCATGGACATAAGGACAAGAAATAAGGAGACCTCTGCAAATGCATCCATGGGCTTGTGTTCCTGAGCACAATGCCCGAGGCATCCTGTACAGGAGCTACAGATGCCAGAGGGTCAGGCAACTGTCTGCAGACTTTGCTCCAATTCCCGCCTTTGGCTCTATGGAAGAATTGTTGTAGTGGATTAATCTGAGAGCCATTCAACACAGCACTGCCAAAGGCGACAAACACAAAGATAATACCACTTGATTTCTTCTGTCACCTCCCTCTTTTCTTGCCGGTGTCAGCAGCCCAGGGATTTCCCCAAGCAGATATTCCAGCTCACTTCAAATGACTGCTTTTAGCTGTCCTGTCCATAATGGATGGACAGTGACTTGATGTTTCACCTTCAATATCTAATTTTCTACGATCACCTATGGTGTCTCCAAGGAATCCATGACCAGGTGTCATTTTTTGTGTAGAGCATCCTCTGGAGCAGTATTAAATGTTCAGAAGTAGAACAATGCAGAGGGACAGGAAAACAAAACGCAGCTCTTCAAAGACATGAAAGAGGAGACATCACCTGGCACTGAAAAAAACCCAAATGTTTTTGTAGAACCGTCTAGCACAGTGTGAAGTACGTTCCACAGTGACTGAAAACAACTGAACCTCCACACACAAACTGTCTCCCTCCCTTCTCTTGAAGGGGGAAACATGGTGCCCTACCTCGTCTGTTTTTCCTCAGACAACTGTGTGCACATACACAAATTTGATTCCCAGAATTACTCAAACAGCAGAAAACCCATTTTTTCCCAAGACCGATTTCTTCAACATTCGACCTCAGATCTTGGCTCTTGCAAACAGGTCATTTTAGATGGTTGATCACCAGCTCCAGTTGAACAAGTGAGCAGGAACCTTCTGTATATAGATGTTTCCATTTGTTGCAAAATGTGGAAGATGGAAACTTTTCTCAAGAAACTATGATATTTGGTCTTTGTATACTTTCAAGCCTAATCAACAAGAAGGAAGATTTAATCTGTGAAACAGAGAGCAGCCAACAAGCCCTAAGTTATGTCCAAGTGTTAGAAAGACAAATGACTTGTTCATAGAATTGTCTTGTTAAGATTTAGGGCTTGACAGCTGTCCTGGCTCCTGCAAGAACAGGGTTAATTTTTGCAGTAGCAAGGAGGGGGCATGGCTAAGATACGGATGGTATTCTATATTACCTCTCCTCATTTCTGGGGATGGGGAAAGAGACTCTTCCTCTCTCCACGGGTGTTCTTCCAGTCCCAAAAATGTAGCAGGGGAAGCCATCCTGTATTTGTTTGTTGTTGTGAGTTTTCTGAGTAAATACTTTCTTTTTCATAAACCTTTTGTTATTAATATTTTTGCTGTTACTGTTTGTTTTCTTATCTCATTGCTGTTTCCACTAAATTGTTCTCTTCTCAACCCATCATCTTCACCTTTTGTGCCTCCAGTTCTTAACTCCATCCCACTGCAGAGGGAAGGCGAGGGGAAAACAGAGCAATGAGGAAGTGAAAGAGAGCAGCAGTGGTTTTTTTGGAGGGTCTCGGTGGGGACACTGAGTTGGGGAGTGCCATTCCTAAGGCATGACAACATGCTTCAGTGATCTCAGTCCTAATGGGAGGTTAACAAAGCTTGGGGACAAAGATGTACCACTGGTAGCGAACACAAACAATCCAGAATTCTGGGCCACAAGAACATCTGGCAAAACTCCCAAGATAAGGAAGAAACCAACAAAGTCAACTCAGCAATTGTGTTTAAATCAGCTCCAAGTCAGTAAAAGGTAATTCTGGCAGGGGCAGATCATGGCCACCAATGCATGGACCACTGACCCGAGAAATCCCCTGACCCAAAAGAAGAGAAAGACTGGGCATGTGGACTAATTAGCATGAGAAATGAGAGAATCATTAACCAGTAGAATATAGACTATTAATTAATAAGAGAACAATGTTCTTGTAGCCAATGAACACCAATTCATTTGTTTGCTAAAATGTATAAATACTAAAAGGTTTTAATAGTTGATGTGCCTGAGTTGTGGAATTCCGCCAAGCATCCAGGCTTGTGCAACTCTGAAATAAATAAACGATGTCACCTCCAACTGTGTAATTATTGGCTTGTTACACACCAGATAACAAATCTAATTTTTGTGGACAACACATTCATGCTTGGATTATGTTCTTCTCTTTGTCTCAGAGCACAGAGGAGGCTTTTGGTAAGAACAAAGCTCCTTTGAACTTCAGATCCAGCAATGGCCAGAAGCAGATGCAGATGAAGAACAAGAGCTGGAGACCAGAAATGGCACTTCCCACAAGGAATCTCTCAGCTATAGACACGAGAAAAGGGACTGATTAACGTGTGCTTGCTTTGTATTTACCAGTTCTGAGTTTATTCAGGAGCCCTTTGTTCATCCTTTTGGCCTTCTGGCACAATGCTTGACTTCCTGCTTTTCAAGAGGAACCATTCAAGAGGTTCAAGGAGTTAATCTCTGAAAATGAGCAGCTCTCCTCGACCCCTCCTGTGTCCAGGACCATAACCCATGGGATTCCTCTCAGAAGATCCCAGAAGAGCCCAGATTCTGCTCTCCTGAAGCCCAGGGCTCCAGTCCTGTGTTTTGCATTGCTCTCTTCTCCCTGGATCCTGAGCTCAAAGGGTGCATGGTCACTGCAGCCAAGGCTGCCCTGAGCACCTCCTATCCACCACCAATTCTTCCTCACTGGCCAGCAGAGGTCCAGCTCAGCAGCCACCTATGTCAGCAAGTTTGCATCAGTACACTCCAGAAAACTCCTTGATTGTGTGTGCTGAGCTGTGCTGTCCTGCCAACAGACACTTGACACACTTCAAGCGCCCCATGAGGACCGGAATGTCCCATTTGTCCCAAGAAGGCCATGCCTATTTCTTCCCCATCTGATGATGTGTAGTAGCCACCCACCAGTGTCCTCCTGCTGATGTGGCCTCTAATCCTGACCCATCTGCTGCCAGCTGGCTCTTCACACATCCCAAAGCACAAATTCCAGCTGTTCTCTCAGAGAAAGGGCAATGCCCACTCCTTGCCTTCCCAGCCTGTCTTTCCTGAAGGCTAGCTTCAGTCACTACAATACTCCTGGAGGCTCTCCCACCACATCTCCATGATCCCACAGCTCTGCATCTAGCCCACAGAGTTAGAACTCAAAGGCTGAGAGAGCTGGGGGTGTTCAGCCTGGAGAGGAGAAGGCTCCAGTGAGACCTTAGGGCCCCTTCCAGCACCTGAGGGGCCCTAAGAGAGCTGGAGAGGGACTGTGGAAAAGGACCCTGATAGGAGTGATAGGATCTGGCAGAATGGCTTCCCACTGCCAGAGGGCAGGGTTAGATGGGATATTGAGAAGGAATTCTTGGCTGTGAGGCTGGTGATGCCCTGGCACAGGTTGCCCAGCGCATCCCCATTCCCTGGGAGTGTCCAAGGCCAAGCTGGACTGTCCTTGGAGCAACCTGAGATAGTGCAAGGTGTCTCTGCCCATGCCAGAGGGATTGGAAGTAGATGATCTTTACATCTTTATGGGCCCTTCCAACCTGATCCAACCCAACCCAACCCAGGATCGTCTCTTGGAGAGGAGCCCAGGCCACGTCCCCTGACCTGCACTGCACCACGTGTTTTCTTTCCTGGCTCACGTGAGCTGTCCCACCACTTCTCTCTGCTGTCCATGAGGCCATAGCCCTGCACCTACTGCTGGAGCTCTAAAGTCTCGTGTTTGCTCCCCATACTCTCTGTGTTTCTGCACAGGTGCTGTAAAGAGACACCCAGCCATGGTGATTTCCCAGAAGGTGAGACTGTTTTCATTTCCCCCATAGATATTCCTGGTGTAAGTGCACATTCTCAAAGTGCACCCCTTTCAGCCCTTTGGTTTTTCCATTATTATGAAGCCTGTCCTGTTCATACCATTCCTCACATGTTTTGTACCAACATTTCCTGATGGCCACTGACTCAATGAGCCCTTCCCTTGTTACAAAAGGCAGGGCTGACCTCTTGAAGCTGCAGTCTCAGAAGCTGAGTCTGTCTCTGGCCATCAAGGGTTTATGATATAGGAGTTGAATATCATGAAGGATTTGGTCAATGTGCAGCACCTCCTTTACTCTTTGATCCTCACTCCCAAGGGTACAGCACCTCTACATAACAAAGAACAATCATTTTGCCTACTTTCTCCTCTTGCCTGAAACAGCATAGAGACTTTCTAAGGTACTGAATGACCCCCAGACGCCAATTCTAAGAGCCCGGAGGGCACATTCCTCCTGCTTCTGGGCACTGAAACAAAGGAGAAAAAGTGGACAGCTTCCAGCAAGGCAGAAGAATTTTCAGAAATGCTTTGAAGTAACATGAAAAGTACTGATTATCTCCTGCTTCCTAACCAGCTTAACTCCATCAGACTTTTCCGAGGTGTCATGTCATCCCCAAGTTCTCATTTACAACTCAACATTTTGGATATTACTTTAGATCCTTCCTTGAAAGCCATATGGTGTTTCTTCATGTGGTACACTGAGTACATTAAACCACTGAAGAAGTCATGTGACTGCCTGTATAGTCCAAAATTCTGTGTAGTGGAACTGACACAGTTTTTACAAGGAAATAGATCACTGTGTACAGGGGCCGGAGTCCCACAATGATATAAACAGCATAGGGACCTGTACAAAAACCCAAAGAAGGAAAAAAGGGGAGATATTTTGGGAAAGAAAGACGATGGGTGACTGCAATGATTAAAGAGACAAATAGAACATTATTTTTCATATTTCTGTTTATGCTGGAAAGATAAAAGTGCTCTGGGGAGTTCTAAAAGATGGAAGAAAGGGGGAATTTGAAAATTCTGTATTCAGTCAAGCTATTTGAAATCATTGAACTATTCAATTAATTTTTTTTTCCTTTCCAGTTCTCAAAGTAAATGTACCTCTGGAGCCCCTCATGGACTTGCACCCATGGATAATTAGGACTAATATCTGGCTTTTCATCTCCTCTTTTACAACACTTTTGAGCACCATGAAGAAAGAATGAGATATTGGAATAAACGTTAGCAGTGTGAGGATGGATAAGCTTATATTTGGACCAGGGACGACTCTCACAGTTGTACCAAGTAAGTGCCATTTTGTTACTTCTAAAGCTTCATTTAAAATTAAGGTGGGGGCGGACAAAGGAATTTAAAGGTTTGGGTTCACTGTCAGAATTTTCAGCTGCAATAATCCCTTGAGTGCACTCGCTCTCCAGCCAGGCTTTCAAGCCAAATGCTCGGCTTGTATCTGCTCAGGAAGGTTTCCCAGGAACCACTGGGCTGACTCTGCACAGCACCATTATTCCATGATCCCCACACACCAGCAGGACACTACTCAGCAGGTGATAACTTATTCCTAGATTGGGCAGCACGCTGGCCCAAATTTACTGTGAAATGTCCAATTCTCCAGTGGACTTCCACTGACTCACTCGGGGCTGGAATGCAGAGCTCAGTGAAGAGCTCACAGTGGTGAGGAGTTTGGAGACAGATCTGTAACTGCCTGCTTTGAGAACTTTTGACACTGACACGACACTCACAGTGTCCTCAGGTAAGTAATTCCACTGCTGTGGCGACAGAGGAGGAAAGAGGTTAAATTGCCTTGGGTTTAAATTCTCACAAGAATTTAAACCTCTTGCCTCATATCCAAGAGCTCCTGGAATGAAAGACAATTGGCTCCCAAGTTGTGTGGGCTCTGAAGAGAGCAATGTGGGGAGTAGGGATTATAAGAAGCCTTAGCTATTCCTATCTTTATTTGGAATTCCATGATGTACAAAAAAGGTGGATGTCACCTCAAACAAAGTTGTCATTCTGAAGAAAGAACTCTTTCTTCCATGCTATTCAATGATTTTCTTTTGCTAGCTAAAGACAGGATATTTTCAGAGCTGCACAGAGACTTTGGGATTCTGTTTGACAGTAAAAGATATTGGGCCTTAAGTATCAAAGTTCCTTTCAAGTCTGCTGAAATACTAATTAAGTTGAAGCCAATATTTCAAGATTATGAGCAATCTCTCCCTTTTGGTTTTGAATTCCTTTGGGAGATAGTAACATGCATTTTAAGATGTTTAGACCACTTTAATATCCAAATCTTTTGCAAATTCCCCCAAATCAAAATGACATAAAATAACAACCATTAGTGTCAGTGTGGGATACTCCAGTCATATTGTCCTGAGGGCTCAATTAAGGACAGAGAAGGATTTTGCTTGGTTTTGGGTTGGACTATTCTAGATAAAACATTCATTAAGAATGGTAAGCCCCATTTCTTTTTGGAATATGGGGTCCTTCCTGTGACTTTATAAGACTGAAGTGAAGGATAAGTACAACTTTTTCCTCATAAAATGCCAGAACATAAAACACAAATGCATTCCAGAAGGAAGCAGTGGTAGGAATTCATGGCTTCGTTATCTGACATGATATTGTCAGGTAACGTAAACTAGTGGGACTCAGGTGAGGCTTCTGGGGTCAGATAAAGAAATCTGCTCTATGAACTACAATTGCACTGTGTGCATTATTTCTTGCTGAAGATCTTGCCCAGGGAGCTATTGCAGAGAAGCAGCTTGTTTGTATTCTGGCTGTTTGGAAAGCCTGGAGAGGAGACCACATGAAAAGCCTTTCAAGGTCTGCTCAGAGAACACAGAACGCACAGGACTGACAGGCTCTGGCAAACCATGGTACAACACCTGGGAAGGAAATGTGTATAGGAAGAAAAGCAAAATGAGCCCTTTTTGATTTACATATTTTAACTGTGTGTTACTGCTGCTCTTGTATTTGGGAAAGGAACTCAACTGACTGTGGAGCCAAGTAGGTATCCTTTATACGTTACTATTTTCTGAGTTTTTACTCTTTCATTTTTCACTTTTTTTTTTTGTTTTAATCCTCTTAAAATTCATGCAGACACTCAATCATATTTTTCAGTAATTAATTAGACTTTCTATGTGTAATCTTTTGCATGCAACTAGGTAATTTATATATAGAAAAATTCTGATCCCACTTCTCAATTTTGCCTAAGAACATGAGCTCCACAAGGGAAGTTTGCTATCATTACGAATTACTTTGGGACATACATCTATCCATTACTCAGGCTTCATAATAAGATTTTCATAGTAATTGTTGGGTTTTAAAGTCATGCTTGGACACTCTAAAGGGAAATACAGTGTCTGTGGAGGTTGGCATATAAGTTCCTAAGACTATTTCTTGTGTCAGAGTTAAAAATACAATGGTGATGGCAGAGAAGGGTAATGTACAAAAGCGTAAAAGAAAATCTCATGCAATATTTCTGGACTAGTTAAATCTTACTAAATTGTTCAGAGTTTGGGTTCAACTGAACTGGTCAAACCAAGTTAATGGATGTTTGATTTCTGTTGGGTGTCTGGTTGCTGTAGGTGTGGACAGGTGTGGAGTTCTGCCTGTCTGATCAGGAGAGCCGACCCAGAAAGTTCTGGCAGAGCACGGTTTGGCTTTCACCTCAGTTCCTCAGAGGTGGCATAGGGCTGATGGGGAAAGGGTGTAAAATCAGAGCCCCTTGATCAATCTTCAGTCAGTACCCTGTGATGAATAAAATGTTAGAGCTGAGGGATCTCTTGACCCACCTGCAAGGCAGACACCATGCAAAATGAAAAGCCTAATGCCCTTCCCTTTACCAAGAGACCCCTGAGAATGCTCCTGTCAAAGTAGACATGTAAATCTTTGTGGATGTGTCTGACAGCCTTTCATAAGCTGAGCCCTTTCTGGCAAGGAAGGATACTGGAGGATTCCTTTCAGTTCCGTGTTTTTACTCTAATTCAAATTACTCATCTGAATTAAGTCCTGATACTGGTTTTTGAGACAACCCTTGATTTTCCATGTATGACCTGACTTAGAGGCAAAGGTAATTTGTTTAAATAAGAAACCATGGTCCCACAATGATTTGTTGGCTGCTAAATTCTTTTGACACCAACAGTTTCCTTGTAAGACAGCTGCTGCAAGCTTAAGCAATCTTGTTTCATTACTTGTACATCTTATGGCAAATTCCCAGAGAAGGCTTCTGCTTTACCGTTGAAATTCAGTCCTTTGTGGTTGTCAATCCTTTGTCATCTATTTCCTGGGGAATTCAAGAGTACAATTCTTACCAACTGAAAAAAATACATCTAAAACCTTCAGAGAAACTGACAGGTGAGAGCAGTGATCTAAGATCCAGTGAAAACTTGTCAGCATATTTTAAATTCTTTCAAAGCTCCTCTTTTGGTGTCTCAATATTTGTTGGTATCTTAGTGCTAAAGGAGCACCACTGAAGGTCATGGCACTAACCTAGGGAATGTTGTAACATTTGTCCATAAACATGCAGCCTGGTTGGAATGCCTTGCACTTTGTGCAGTTTCTAGCGGGGAAAACCTCCCCCACAATGGAAAGTTCTTGACCTTGTCAGAAAGCCCTGGAGCAGTGATGTAGTGAGGGGCATCACTGCCCATGGCAGGGCTTGGACTGAGATGATCTTCAGGGACCCTTCCAACCCAAACCATTCTGTGATTCTCTGATTCTGTGGGGAGTGTTGCAATTCACAGGCTTCTGATTGCTTCTCTCCTACTCTCCCATCTTAGAGACAAAACTCCTTCTTGCACCTGAGCTGTTCTTACTGCAGAGCTCCGCCTTGTCCAGTGCTGCAGCAGCAGGACTTCATTTCTGCAAGTAACG
The DNA here is from genome assembly GCA_026261815.1 of Monarcha castaneiventris obscurior. NCBI lineage: Eukaryota > Metazoa > Chordata > Aves > Passeriformes > Monarchidae > Monarcha > Monarcha castaneiventris. Next base: position 438 of record JAMPIT010000497.1, on the reverse strand, counting down.
TCCCTCACAGGAGGAACTTTGCACAACAGTGAAGCAACAAACTGACTTCTGCTCTCCCTGCAACTCCTGCTGTGCTTAGACCCTTTAGCCACACCAGGAGGAGAATAGGGGAGGGGAGAGACAGTAAAGGAAAACACTGTTACTCCCTCATGTCTCATGGATATGCAAGGAAATCTTAATAGAACTGTTATTTTTTGGAATTAAATTGTGGAGAAAGCAGAATAAGTGGACTCTTGGAGTGGCATTCATAAACGTTCCCTTCTTGATTATAGGTCCCTTATAAAATCAAGAGTTCACTTACAGGCATGAGCTTTGGCAAAAGAAAGCTGAAATCCAGTGGGATTAAATCTCCTATAAAATATGCCCCCATACCCCTTTCTGTTTTCAATTTGGTCATTCAGAAGCAGCAGCAAGAAATAAAGACAGCAAAAAGACAGT